>OY992506.1:23278064-23456308 GCA_963921215.1 Scoparia ambigualis
TTACATAAATCAGGAATCTCTACTAACGGAGGCGCGCCGAGACGCAACGATAGGAGAACTGAGTGCATTATGTAAAAAATATAATATTGTAGAAGTCGTTGTGATTAAAAATGGGTTTAATAAAAAGTTTATTAAAATTTTGACCCAAACTTTCATGAAACATAAAGAATTACCGCGGTTATGTATTATTAATAACCAAGTTGAACATGTTACAAATAAAGACTTGATACGTGTTATACTAAATGATTATCATTTATTGCCGACAAGTGGTCATGTAGGCATAAATAAAATGACTAAGAATATTCGAAAAAAATATTTTTGGAGTAATATGCAAAAAGACATAACTGAATATGTGACTCGCTGTAAAGATTGCCAAAAGCAGAAATTTTGTAATAAAAATAATAAAGAGAAAATGGTAATAACCACTACAGCATCTACTTCTTTTGAAAAATTATATTTAGATATTGTGGGGCCGTTGGAGGTCGATAATTTGGGTAATAAATACATATTAACAATACAATGCGAATTGACAAAGTTTGTAGAAGCTTACCCAATACTTGAAAAGTCAGCTGAAACTGTTGCTAGGGTTTTTACTGAAAATTTTATTTTACGATATGGTACTCCCAGGGTTATTGCGACTGACTGTGGAACGGAATTTATTAATTCCACGTTAGAAACAGTATGTAAATTGCTAAATATTGATAAGTTAAATTCAACACCCTATCATCATGAGAGTATAGGTTCGCTAGAAAACTGGCACAAACATCTCGGATGTTACTTGAGAATACAAACACAGAATCAGTCGGCAAATTGGAGTACCTGGATACCATATTGGTGCTTTGCTTATAATAATTCTGTAAATACTAGTACCAAATACTCCCCTTATGAACTAGTTTTTGGGAAAACATGTAACGTACCTAGTAATTTAGTTAGTAAAGTTGATCCCTTATATGTATACGACAATTATCCATCGGAGTTAAAATTTAGATTGCAAAAAGCTCATAATGATGCCAGGAACAACTTATTAATATCAAAACAAAGTAGAAAAACTAATTATGATTTAGATTGTAAGGAAGTACACTACAAAAAAGGTGATCTACTCTTGTATAAGAATGAAAATTATAATAAATTGAATGACTTGTATTTAGGTCCATTTGAAGTTTTAGAAGAGCTAGGTACTAATGTAAAAATATTAAAGAATAATAAAGAATATATAGTTCATAAGAATAGGACTAAGATATTTAGAAAATAAGAGTTTACTTTTCAGGGAAGGGATGCCTAGCCTTTTCAGGGGAGGTGTGATATAGTGAATTACACTATCAGCACGTACTCAATAGTACGTGATAATTAAGGTCTTCCTGATTGACAAGGCGTCCTTCCTCTAGTCACGTATAGATGTGATGTTAATTAGTATTTAAGATGATACACTAGAGGATAAAGGAGATTGATTCAACGCAAGACATTGTTTCATTTCGGGTCTCCGTCCCAACACCATTACAATATACATATTTGGGTAATTCCAAAATTTTAACGTAGTACAGACACTTCGATTTTATAAGGCTTCCAAAGGCAGGGTAACTTTAATGCTGACCCATGTCTAGTCAGGATTTCGGCAGGCGGCGGCTAATACCTTTGGAATAAATCATGATAAAACTTTGGCAAGTCAGTAAAAATATTGAAATGTTTTCAAAAAACAGTGATATTCACAATTTAAACACTAGAAGTAAGAACAAATTAGCAGTACCTTATACTAGGCTTCATAAAATAAATAATTATTTTAAGGGTCTGTTTGTACGATTATACAACAAAGTACCAAATGATATTCAGAAATTAAATCTTGATAAATTTAAAAACAAAATCAAAGAAAAGCTTTATAAAAAAGCTTATTATAAAGTGTCAGATTACACAGAAGACAAACAGCTTGGGTCTGAAATGCTCCAAGTACTCCAACAGCTATTTCTAATTGCCTATAATTAATTTATGTATTTTTAAATAAACTATTTACATTCAAATTCATATTTTGTATTTTATGACCTGGTAAAGACATTTTGTTTTTGTAAATGACGTTGATTCTGTGCGCTGTGGTTTCTTGCGCCCGTTCTTTGCCACAGTTAAAAAATGATGCCCTGAATGGGTGGTCGTAGCTTAAAAAAGATTTAGACGATTCAAAGTACTTATTAATTGAATTTATTGAATAAATACGTTTTGACTTTTTTGACAGTATACAACTAACGTACAGAAATCGAAAAGATAGTAGCAATTTCAACCAATTACCACTTTTCGAAGTAGGTACGTATAATTTTAGAACTGCTTTATCCACATTTATTTTTAATTGTAATTAATTTCTTTAGATCTATAAGTAGCCATTGTTCATCATGAGTTAGTAGGTATTTGACTATTTCGAATGAAGTTGACACTTTCGGCCTTCTCGTTACTTACCATCCAGGTGTGACTTACCTTAGATAGGCACTCCTCTTTGTTAAAAACAAATGAATTAGAGTTAGTTTAACAAACTTATCCCACGGCCCGATCAAATAACAGACCTTATGAACTCACTGTAATACTTATACTTACACTCGTAATAGTAAATAGAAGTACCCTTTTCTACTGTCAGCGCGTAGATTTAGGGGATAATCTCAAATTGAGCATGTAAGATGTGAGTTACGTAGTTTGAGTGGTTACTTTGCCGTATATTACCTCTATATTATCTACCTGTATTAAGTAAATAAATAAATAGGTTATTTTCAAAACTTGTTTATTACATATTTATATATTTATTTATTATATATATATATACATATAATCTCGACTGTTATTCCCGAAGGGTTAGTCAGAGACTAGGCAATGAGGACTGCAATGTAGTGCAGTACTTTGTTATAGTCGACGTTTCACCAAATAGCGACTGCACATGTGCTTAGCGTGACAGGTGGTGAGCCCATCGCCGCTCTATGCTGTTGGAGGTATGTGCAGTCCTTAGTCCGTTAGTCGCCTTTTACGACACCCTTGGGTGTAGTAAAAGGCGACTATCGGTAATAAAAAAAACTAGTAGTATTCTTTTACCGATAGGCGACACGGCCGATTTTTCCACTTTTGACAAAACACGATTTTTCTTTTTGTTTTGGTTAGTAACATTGAAATTTAAACGCATCGAAAACTGTTTCTTTAAACGTGATAGATCTATAAAAAACATAATTTCGTCAAAAGTAGATAAAATCACTTCGAAATGACAATATTAAGTAATTTAAAAAAAAAAAAAATTTTAACAAAAGATGTTTCCAGAAGTATTTTAGGGTAAATTGCTCAAAACTTGTTTTTCTCTCAAATCTCAAATATTCTTTACCTATGAAATTGCCGTTTTGTAAGGAATAAGTGAAAGTACTGCCACTCGGGAATTTAATTTTTTACTTACTAAAAAGTTGTCTAAATTTTGGAAAAGGTAATAGTCGGCAGGTGCAAGACCTGGTGAATGGCGGATGAGGGAGAGCTTCCAACCCCAGGTCTTGCAGCTTGGAGACTGTCTGTTGTGCAGTATGGGGTCGCGCGTTGTCGTGAACGAGCAGTGGGGACGACCGATTGACCAAAGCTGGTTGCCGATGTGCAAGCTTCTCCATCATTGTCTCCAGTTCATCACAGTACACATCTGCAGTAATGCTCATGCCGTTTTGTAAAAAGCTGTGGGGAATCACACCCGCACTAGACCACCAAACAGTGACCATCACCTTTTTAGGGGTAATTTTTGGTTTAGGGCATTGCTTTGGTGCTCAACGAGGATCTAACCAACTTGCTGAGCGCTTTCGATTGTCGAACAGAATCCATTTTTCGTCGCACGTAACAATTCGGTTCAAAATTCCTTCATTTCTTTGCCTATTGAGCAGCGCGAGGCAGGTCTCGACGCGTACGTTGCGCTGGCGATCGTTAAGTTCGTGGGGCACCCATCTATCAAGTTTTTTTACCTTGCCTATTTGTCGCAAGTGGATCAAAATTAGTTTGATGCTAACATCAAAAGCTGCTGCTAGCTCAGCTTTAGATTGAGTTTCGTCAGCTTCTACAATCGCCTTTAATTCATCATTGTTGACCAAAGTCTCCGGACGACCACGAGCTTAATTTTTCAAGTCAAAATTTCCAGAACGGAATCGGGAAAACCAATAACGGGTTGTACTTACGTTCGTTTGTACAGTTCTCTCCGTAAACGTTGTTGATGTTACGTGCCGTTTGTGTCGCGTTGGTGCCACGATGGAACTCATATTCCATAATTACACGATTTTTTAAAGTATCCATTATGACGAAAAATGTTCAAATGTAATGAAAATACAACGCTTATCAATAAACAAAAGGAAGTGTTTAAAGTGCCACAAGCGGCACTGTATCTCCATCGGTTAGGGAACCGTAAGTTTTGCGGTATAGTGACGCCGCCTAAGCTGCCGTAAAGTTATTGTTAGACAACAGAAATACTAGCTGCCCGTCACGTGATAGGTTAGAAATTTAAGACAATCGCGAAGCGCAGCGTAGCGATTGTCTTGAATTTCGAGGTTATTTTTTTTTATAAGACAACAGAAATCTAACTCCATACAAAAATATCTTTTGAATATTATGTCTTCTGAACATTATGACAAATAAAAAATATGTTACGGTTCCCGAACCGATTGAGATACAATGCCGCTTGTGGCACTCTATACGCTTCGTACTAGGATGCCGTCAAATTACGGCATCGTAACCGATCGTACTATGTTGCCGCTTGTGGCACTCTATTCACTGCCTACACTTTGTACTAGGATGCCGTAATTACGGCATCGTAACCGATCGTACTAGAATGCCGCTTGTGGCACTCTATCCACAGCTTAAACAAAAGACTGAGTTTGTAAAAAGAATGTCATGTTTTTAAAACAAAGTTAATTTGAATTTAGAATACAAAGCCATTCCAAACTTCTTTTCTATTTGAAATGACCAGTAGGCTTACTCTTGAAACATAATTGCATTAATCAATTTCCAATCACAAATCAAAAAAATGTCAAATGGCACTTTTGTAAGCGACAATAGCGCCACATTGGAATCAAATTGCGTGGAAATTTATTGAACAAATTATTATCGAGTTGGCGTTCCGGAATTATCTTTACTTATCTCAATATCGATACATAATAATAGCATTGGAATTGTATTGAGATTGAGTTTGCGTTCAAGAGTAACCCCCCTGTGCTGAAGAACGGCAAATTCATAGGTAAAGACTTATTAATAATATTGTTGATATGGCAACATTCTCATTAACACTTATAACGCGGCGCCACTATCACACTATCACAGTCAAAATTATTTTCATTGAGAGAGCACTGATCAGTTCGCGGCCGTATTTGAAAGGTGGGGTAGGGTATATTAAATTCAATGGGGTAATTGTTAAACAAGTAAAACAAGTACACTGTGAATCTTCAAGGCTAAATCCATACATTTAGGTCGAATATCATTTCTCAAACCACACCAGAGCAAGAATCAATAGCTAAAATAAGCAACTAGTGAAAAGGGCTCTGGATGGATAATTATATTAGCTTGATTGCCTCCTAGGATGGAAAGAAAGAACGGTGAAGAACGGCCTTTAAAAAAATTTAGATACAAGGAAAATTTACCGCTGTGGTGGCGAGGAACGTGATATTAAGTCGCCACTTAATCACGCTCGTTAGTAACAGGATGCAAATAAAAGCTACATGATGCATTTTGTGCAACTAATACTCGTAGATTTTTGTTAACAAAAATTTGTTTTGCTTTATTACTAGAGTGGAGTTTTGTAGACCATTGTTTTGAACGAAGAATATAGAAATTCCTCTCTACGAGTATAAGTGGAAATTTTATTTAATCTATTGCTGGTCACAAAGTAAACAATAGAAATGTAGTACTGAAATTAAACACTTTATTCGGATCTAACTCGCATTTATTTATAATTTTTATGGATTTTATTTAAGTCCTGACGTTTCGGACCCTTTACAGGGGAAATAGAGCAACGTAAAGATTATGTGACACCCTGTAAGGGTGCTTCAATTGAAAAAAGCTCTTTACTTAACTAAAAATTTCACTAATACTAGCCTATGGCCTTAAATAAAACTCGGCTCATCTAGTTTACTTGCTACCAGCCAGCCGACTTATGCTAGGTTTACAGCGGGCTTAGTAGCTAATGCTTAGTACTTGTCCAATATGACAAGTGAGAAGTAACCGTTTACAAGTTTGAGTTAGTAGAAGGTATTAGTGATCAGACATTCTAAATGGAACGACGCCGCCGCCTGATTTTGCATACTGTGTTTAAACATTATTAAAATAGCCAGCAAAACCAGCAATATTCATCTCTTTATTAGATATAAAAATTATCTTCGTAGGGTCGATCACAGTTTACCTAAAGGACACTACAAAACATATTCGTCAAGCTATTAATAACCTTTGTAACTTAATCAAAAGTAATACCAGAAAACATTTAGATGATATGTGGAATAAAAAACTTTCCAGGGTCGATAACCCTAGTTCTGACATTTGGAAATTGTGTAAGTCCATTAAACCAAAAACCAGTAATATACCTCCCCTTAAAAGCGCCAATGGTTGCCTGACAGCTAGCGTTGCTCAGCAGTGTGATTCTCTTGCTGCGGCCTTTTATGAGAACATGAGTCTTACTTTAAATTTACCAAGTGATGATCTCAACTCCAAAATTCAAGAATCCTCCTCCAAAAAACAAGCTAAGATCAATAACCACCATATTGCTGAGCTGCAACAACCTGTACGTCCTGCTGAAATCCGCGCGACTCTTAGCTCCCTCAAAACTCGCAAATCTGCAGGGGATGACGGTATACACAACCTATTGCTTAAATTTTTTTCTCAAAAGGCCGTTGTATATCTTACTAAAATTCTTAACGGTTGTTTGTATTTGGGTTATTTTCCATCGTTATGGAAAACTGCTAAAGATATTGCTTTGAGGAAGCCTGGTAAAGATGCTACGTTGCCAGTCAATTATCGACCTATTAGTTTACTTCCGTCATTAGCCAAATTATTCGAAAAACTTATTTACACTCGTTTGCAATTAGTCTCAAAATCTCATCTTATTAATGAGCAATTTGGTTTTCGTCCGTCTCATTCTACTACCCAACAGCTTGCTAGAGTTTCTGAGCACATATCTCACCACCTTAACTTAAACGAATCGACAGGAATGTTTCTTTTAGACATTGAGAAAGCATTCGATACTGTTTGGCACGCGGGCCTGCTTCATAAGCTCGTGAAACTTGATTTACCAATCTCTATGGTCAAGCTTATTCAATCATACCTAAAGAACCGCAAATTTATGGTTCATATAGGGCATATTAAATCTTCTATCCAGACCGTACCTGCTGGCGTACCACAAGGTTCCATATTGGGGCCTTACTTATTTTTGTTATTTCTAAATGATATACCTATTCAACCACGTACACATCTGGCTTGTTTTGCAGACGATACAGCCTCTTACACTTCATCTAATGATCTCGATCTCATTGTGGCACGCTCACAATTTTCTGTTGATTTGTTACATTCCTATTTTACTAAATGGAAACTGAAGCTTAATGAGACTAAAACTGAGGCAATCATATTTACTCGCCATCGTAGCGTACCTAAAACGACACTCAAAATAGGTGGCCACTGTATACCATGGAACAACTCTGTTCGATACCTTGGTATTACAATGGATAATAAATTAAATTGGTCTAAACACATAGCTAACTTGCGTATAAAAGGTGCTCAAGCGCTGGGTGCGTTAAGCCCCATTTTAAATCGTAAAAGTAATCTTAGCCCTAGTACCAAACTTAGAATATACACCACTCTTGTTAGACCATGTATTACATACGCCTGTCCAGTATGGAGTAACACATGTTTAACAAATTACCAAATCTTACAAATTATCCAAAATAAAGCTCTAAAAATAGCATACAACTACAGCTTCTTTTAAAACTAATTTAATTAATTTACATAAAAACATTTCATATCCTTTACTCATTAGTTTCATATTAAAACTTAGTCGGAATTTTTTTACTCAAAATAAAGAACATAGTTCAAATCCCCTAATATCCAATATTTGTATTACTCAAATATCTCATATTAAATATATCGACAGATATGGCACGTACCGTTTACCACATCACTATCTTTTGTTTCCCCCACTCGGCCCGGCCGGCGATCTCTGTTTGCGCGCTTTTGTGTGTTTCCTTGTGTGAGAAGGTAGTAGCACTATAAATGGTTATCGGTGTACCGTCCGCACAAGCGATTCTCAGCGCGCCCCAGCATTCCTCTGACTGTCATCGGACAGTTGCAAATTCACCGCTGAGCTGAACGCCCGCTCCCGCTTGTTCGCTTTTCATCGCCGCCGCGAACACCGTCGCCGCCACTCGCCGCTAACCGCTCCGCCCGCGCAGCTAGCTGCCAGAATCCTGGGTGCTGAAGACGCCGATTACCAGGTTAGTGTTGCTGCTTATTTCGCTCAGGGGAACACTTGAAGGCCGTAACCGCCGCCCTTGGCTTCCTTCGTTTAAACTGCCCCTTTCTATATATTTATACGAGTATATGTGATAACCGCCCCCGCTCATACAGTCCACTGCGCTTAGCATTAATTTACCCGCCCTCCAGTAAAACGGAGACACCATAAATTTTACCCGCTCCGCTTATAATTATATTTATTTATCACATATATTTTAAATATATATTTTAAGTACCCCACGCATTTATAACTGTATTTTCGACAGCCGTTATTTTCTAGCACATAGCTACCCACATTCCGTGGTAGGGGGCACTTACCCACCGTTAAATTATTTAACGGATTTTAATCAACCGCGCTTATAGCACGTTAATTGTTTCTTCGACTACAAAATGGCAGCCGAAGAAGCAAAACTAAAATTAGTCATTGCAAAAAAGCAATCCATTTATAAACGCGTTACCAAATTGTATGACGTTTCAAAGCAATTGGTGCCAGGCGCCGTCGACACTAGAACGAAAACTGAGTTTATGGCGATGTCGTCTAACTTGAAAGGTTCATACGAACAATTCAGCTCATTGTGTGATGAACACAACCTGTTGTTGTTGCAGCAAAAACCAGACGCTGAAATTAACTACAATGACTGGGAATCTTTTGAGACCTTATATACGCGTATAAGCCATACACGCACTCTAATGTCGGGGAGTAATGAGTCGCCATCATCGCCCGCTAATTCAGCCCCTTCTAAATGCAAATTACCGCCTATCGAATTGCCATCATTTGATGGGAACCCGGAACATTGGCCTCTTTTCTATGAGTCATTCAAGGCAAACATCCATACCAATAATAGTTTGTCTAACGCGCAACGGGTCCAGTACTTAGTGGGTAAACTGAGTGGGAAAGCTCTTTCGGTATTTGCAGGTATTATACCTAACGAGTCTAATTATCCCATAATTTGGGATTCGCTCATAACTAAGTACCAAGATAAAAGAATGTTGGGTACCTTATATTTAAATAATATTTTTGAATCGCAACCGCCCGCTAGTTCACCCGCTCATTTAAATAATTTTATAGAAAAAATACACTCGTCACTATCCGCTTTAAGACAATTAGATATTTCTGATTTGGCCGATTTTATCGTCACGCATATAGCATTAAAAAAGTTAGACTTGCAGCTTGTACAATCGTTTGAACTATCGCTAAAGGACAAAGATCTTCCTAACAGTTCCGATTTAATTAACTTTGTTCGTCATCATATTAAAATACTCGAGAGAACGTCGACCGTTAACAATTTAGAACCTACCGCCGTTAATTTAAAGTCGAAAGTTCGAAATCTACCTCGCCAATCAGTAACTAAGATGTCGCATACCTTCGCTTTAACCAGTAATCATAACCGTCAAATGTCGGCACCCGCTTCCACTTGTGGATATTGCAATATGTCCAATCATTCTCAATTATTTAATTGTCTCGCATTTAAAAAATTAATGGTTAAGGATCGTTTCAACTTCGTGAAGCAAAGTAAGTTATGTATAAACTGTTTAAGCGCAAAACACTCAACGTCTTATTGTAAATCGCCTAATACTTGTAACATATGTCATAAAAGTCATCATTCGCTTTTACATTTTAATACGGAAACCGGTTCGATGTTGCGCTCGCGTGACACTGCTGACACGGCTGCGAGCCCGCCCGCCGGTGTTGCGCCGTTAGATAATAATAGGCCTGCCACCGCCAGCTCAGACATCTCGCCGCCGCCGCTCCGCCCGCGCGAGTCCTTGTGTTTACACAGCAGCGACACGGAGGGCACGTTCGCAATTCATGATAGCTGCGCGCGCGCTCAGATTAAGAATAATACGACTGTTTTGCCAACCGCTCAAGTTTATGTGCCTACTTCTGATAACAATAACGCTATTATACGGTGTTTAATAGATAGTGCTTCACAAAACAATCTCATAACGCTCGCATCTTGTAAGAAATTAAACTTAAAAATTACACCGCTTAATAACACTAACATAAAAACTGTAGGACCAATTAGTACACCTATTTTAGGATACGTTCCGCTCAGGATTAAATCGCGCTATACGGATGCTCAATACAGTTTGTATTGTTTAGTAGTTAATCAAATTACAGATTATCTGCCTACCCAAATTATTAATTCAGACTTTATTAATAATTTCGCAAACTTACCGTTAGCTGACGATTCGTGGAATATTCCTGGTGAAATTAATGTTATTCTTGGCGCTCAAATGTTTCCACATATAATACTTGGAAATAAAATTATTTCCACGCCGCCGCCGTCGCGATCAGCTGATCGTAAGAACGCTGTTCAGATAACACCATATGCGCTTGAAACTACGCTTGGTTATATTGTTATTGGAGAAATATCTACAATGGAACTGACTAATACGACGTTGTCCTTTGGTCCTTTACTAAAGGAAAATTTAAATAAAAATTTAAAATTTTCTAAACTCAAGCAAGTGTGTACGCTTAAAAATAATATAAGTTCGGACTATCGCAAATGTAAAAGGTCATACCAATCTTCGGTAACGCGCCACCCTTCTGGTCGATTTATTGAATCCTCACCATTTAAGGGCGATCAATGTCACACAACATTAGGGCACTCGCACACGTCGGCGCAACGGCGTCGATTAACGTCGATAGAACGTAAATTCATTTCGTGTCCGGCTTTACGCCAAACATTATTTTAATACTTAATACTAAACCGAACGTAATTTAACGTCAATTCTTTCTTTAATAACCCGCTTATTTGACGTTTTAGGTTTTAGGTTTAGTCGCGCCTGTTACACTTTATGCCAAATTGTTATTACAAGACTTGTGGCTCGCTAAAATGGATTGGGATGAGGAACCGCCTCAACCAATTATCAACCGCTTTAATTAAAAGTGAATTATCACTTTTATCGCATTTACAAATAAATACCGCGGCATTTAGGAATTTCGACAGATTGTACTGCACATCTAGGTTTTGGTGACGCAAGCCTGAAAGCTAACGGCTGTGTCTTTTATTTACACTTTACGTATCCTAATAGCAACGTATCACAATAGATTTGGTATGTTCGAAATCCAAAGTCGCTCCGCTAAAAACAATAATACACGCTAGGCTCGAGTTATGTACCGCGCTGCTTTTGTCTGAGCTAATAAATCAAGTTTACCACATATTACATAATCGCTATCCTATTAAAAGATATATTCGCTTTTTCTGATTCTACTATCGCGTTATCGTGGATACATTCTTCGCCGCACCGTTGGCAAACGTTTGTTGCCAACCGTGTTAGTATAATACATGATAATTTATCTCCTGATCGCTTCTTCCATATACCTGGAACTGTGAACCCCAGTAATTGTGTTTCGCGTAAAATACTTTTTGTGGAGGCATGGTCCAATGTGGACTCATAGCCCTATATTCGCATGGCCTATTGTGCCTTTCGAGCATTCTCAAACTGAAGATGTACCCGAAATTAATCTTCCGTTATGCATCCGCTTATTAAACTCGCACTCCAGGTCTCGTCCTGGAAACAATTAGGTATTTACGCATAATAATTTATGTTTTACGCTTTATAAAAATAAAATTACTCTAGTCCCCGCGGATTAAAGTTTCTCATTTAGAAATAGTAGAACACATTCTTCTCCGCTCCTTGTAACATTAATACTTTTGTAAGAATGCTGCTGCCGCGACATCATCACATCGTCGATCTTCGTATCGATGACTGCCACCGCTCCAACTGCCACACTGGCTCGCATCTTGTTATGTCTTTAATAATAAAGGCAACGCTATTGGATAATTTCGCAATATAAAACGACAGTTGGAAATTTATATACTTAGTTTCTTTTTGTCGCTCATGAAACATCAGCCGCTTTTCAAAACGAATTTAGTAACCGCAGAATTGAATGGAGAACTATTCCCGCTCGCGCTCCTCACATGGGAGGTTTGTGGGAGTCTAATATAAAATCCATTAAAACTCACTTATATCGCACCATTGGTAACCAATTGCTTTGTTATGAAGAGCTTCTAACTGTGTTAACGCAAATTGAATGTATCTTAAACTCGCGTCCGCTATGCTTGTTGTCCGATCAGCCGCATTTTGTTCTCACTCCCGCTCATTTTTTGCAAACTACTCCTTTACAGTCACTGCCCACGTGTGAGCTGGATACAACGCTTAGTCTCTCCGCTCGTAAAAGATTGCTAGATAATTTTGTGCGTGGTTATTGGAAGCAGTGGCGTGTAGATTATTTACACACCCTGCAACTAAGACAAAAATGGAATACACCTGACGTCTCTGTCAGCCCCGGTACTCTCGTACTAATTCACCAAGACGATGTTCCGCCTCTACGCTGGCCTACTGGCATTGTAGAACAAGTCTTCCCAGGGAAAGACGGAGTAGTTCGTGTCGCTTCTGTACGGACAACAACTGGCACGTACAAACGTCCTGTTGTGAAATTGTGCCCGCTGCCTACGCAATAGTTAATACAGTTATAGCTGCACTTATTTAGTTTATTTTAATCCCAATGTGGCCCTATATATATTTTTGTTTAACTTAGCTTCATATCAACATATTTATGTACATATATTTCCGCTTATTACCCGCTATAATTGTATTCCCGCTCATCCTCTCTGATGGAGAGACTTCTATACCGCTTTATGGGTTCGAAAATCCCTAGTATTTTCAAGCCGGGGAGGATGTTTGCGCGCTTTTGTGTGTTTCCTTGTGTGAGAAGGTAGTAGCACTATAAATGGTTATCGGTGTACCGTCCGCACAAGCGATTCTCAGCGCGCCCCAGCATTCCTCTGACTGTCATCGGACAGTTGCAAATTCACCGCTGAGCTGAACGCCCGCTCCCGCTTGTTCGCTTTTCATCGCCGCCGCGAACACCGTCGCCGCCACTCGCCGCTAACCGCTCCGCCCGCGCAGCTAGCTGCCAGAATCCTGGGTGCTGAAGACGCCGATTACCAGGTTAGTGTTGCTGCTTATTTCGCTCAGGGGAACACTTGAAGGCCGTAACCGCCGCCCTTGGCTTCCTTCGTTTAAACTGCCCCTTTCTATATATTTATACGAGTATATGTGATAACCGCCCCCGCTCATACAGTCCACTGCGCTTAGCATTAATTTACCCGCCCTCCAGTAAAACGGAGACACCAATCTCACTCATAGCAGTGCGCAAGCGCATGACCAATCTTATGATACACGGCGGTCAAACAATGCCCCCTCTGTCGCCCATACTTAGTACAGTCACGAGCAAAAGTATGTAAACAATTGTAGCTCTTAACACAATGGAGGAAGAGTCAAAGTGTATACATATTGGTGCTCGTGACTGTACATGCGCGGGAGGGTGGGTAGCTCTTGTCGCTGCGTGTATTTTGGTCGGCTTGGAATGTAGCAATTCCATAATAGTTTTAATTATTTTTCTTTTACCCTCCTAAATTAGATGAATTGAGCGAAACAGTCATAAATGATTCGCATGTTATTTTAAATTAGAACTGTTATCTTAATACTGACTGTTTTATTAGTACATGTTGTAATAAGTTAATCAAATATATTTTATAAGCTTTTATAGGTGAGTCTAGCCTGATAAAGTATTCGTTAGCATAAGTTTATTTGTGTAAAAGTGTCTATATTTTATACAGTGTATTGTTTACTTTATGAAATAAAGAAATATTCAAAACAAAACAAAAAAAACATCTCTTTAACGATTTTGTGATAGCAACATCTTTTGCGAGTTTATTGTTATATAAACCCGAATTTAGGTTCCTTACATTCGTAAGATTTAAATTCCTGGATGAACTTTTTAGCTGTTTCGGAATTCCACCTTTCCGCAGCCATGATTACGAAAAAATACGTAAACGAACAAACACGTGTTTTCACTTCCCGGTATAACTTGTCACTAAGCTGCATCTAAGCTGTTTACACACGGTTAGCAAACGACAAGTGCTTAGTAAATCTTAGTGGGGGTATCGACTTGTCGCTTAGTAATTAGGATCGATTTCTATTCACTTGCACTATTCACAAACACTAATACTAAGCACTAATCAGCATGTTTACACATTAGGACTTAGTGTTGGTGACAAACACTAATCAGAATGTTTACACATTGGGACTTAGTGTTGGTGACAAGTACTAAGCATTAGCTACTAAGCCCGTGTAAACCTAGCATTAAGCAGATCCTTATTCCATCTAGGCGAGGGGAATTGAGGTTGCGGTATCGGTTTTTGAGCGTTGTGCTAAATCCTCTGCAACGTCAGTTAGCAAGTCCAATGTACTACTGACAAGTCCTAAAAAATCGGGTCATTTCGTTTACTTTCTACCAGCTGACTTATGTATATTATTATTATTATATCTTAATTAATGGCTATCGCGTGTAGCATTAAACCAATTTCAAGTGTTTTAATTTTTTAAAGAATATTTGGTATTGTACGGTAGATAGAAATAAAATGTAGTCTCACAAGACGTGTTGTTGCTAAAGTAACATGGGAGAAACTTTCACTTATGCATATCGTTGTTCAATCTAGAGGGGCGGAATTGAGGTTACGTTATCGATTTTGGCATCTATGCACTTCAGTTAGCTGGTCCTATGAGCTATGTCAACGACCTTAGTCCTCCACCAGATGAACTTATTACGGACTAAATCAATTAGTAAAACTGGTGTTAGTTTTTATTAGTTAGTCGAAATCTCCGAAGCCCTAGTTTCCAGCGTCACCATTTCAGTACCTATACTAAAACTTAATTACCTCAACTCAGTGGCTTCTAATATCCACTGCACAAGTGCATCATGGTCGTTTTGTTGCCATTGCGACTAATGTACTTTCTACTGTGTAATCCATATGGAGTAGTAACTTTACATTTAAAAAAACAAAGTAGGAACTCATTTTAAAGTCTGCAATAAAATAGCAAAACCATTAGCTAATGCCCATTAAGTTGGTACGAATCGATAAATCTGCGGATTACGTGTTAATGCAACATGGTGCGAATATATTAAACTGGGTACAGATTGCTTGCAACGTAACATGCAATGCAACTTTCGATCACATCTAAAAACTAAAGAACAATCCGTCGTAGCGGAATAATGGCATACATATAAATTTCACGTATACAACGTGTAAAAAAATAAGCAATAAAATTTGAAGAGCCTACATGTTTGGTGATAACTGTTTTTTTCACAAGTAATAGGTAGCTGAGACATTTATATTTTTTAGACAAAAAGGAGCACAAGTTTTTTTACAACCCTGAAGACGGGGCGAGGCGCGGGGGAGGCGGCGCGGTACAAGCGTGCCACGTGTCAAAAAAATATTTACCACATTCGATGGTGATATTTAAGGGTATACATATTATATGTACGCACCCTTAAATTTTATTGCTTATTTTTTTACACGTTGTACATACCGAATGACCTTTTAAACATACATACGTAGGTATATTCACGACTATTATCCCCAAAGGGTTATAGTCATAGTCCACTTTTCAACAAATAGCGATTGCACATGTGCTCAGCATGACAGGTGGTGATCCCATCGCCGCTCAATGTTATTGGATGTATGTGCAGTCTTTAGTTCGTTAGTCGCCCATTACGACACCCAAGGGAAGAGAAGAGGTGGTAGTATTCTTTCACCGCTACGCGACAAGGTTTAGTTAAGTGGTAATTAATCCTATTACATAATTCATTATAACCTTAGGCCCACTAAAATACATTAAAAACTGTTTGATTAAGTATGCTATACAAAAATATTTCGACCTCCCATACTATTGTCGTCAGTTGATCGGACAGTTTTGTATGGGAGGTCGAATTTTTTTGTAATTTTTGCACATAGGTTTCTAAGGGAAAGTAGTTCAGTTTCATGGGTGGAATTCGCCCTTCATTTCGTTAAAACTAATAAAAATTGAGTGTGTATACCGGTCACCGTCGAACCCAAATTTAGTAAATTAATTTTAAAATTAATTGCCTTTGGAAACGCCAAGAATATAAAACAAAATGTATTATTTGGACATGCTTGCTAACATGGGCATATTAGCGGGGCATACCTTACCTACAAGACAGCCAAGCTGTCTTGATCATTTTATGTTAAGGATTAATAAAATTAAACATAAAAACATCGATAGCAATAATGCATACAACTACCACTGATCATTTTACTATATTTCTATCAATATCAAAATTAAAAAAAAAAACATTTTAAACAAACAAAATAAATACTACTAAAAATTTTGAAGCTGCATTATAATATTGTCCCTATCCTCTGCCATATTTTTAACTTCTCGCTCAATTCTGGCAGTTTTCCTAGCTACTGGCGACAGGCAGTGGTCATACCAATCCCTAAAACCTCGAACCCTATCTTCTTACCTTTTCACTTTAGACCCATATCCATTCTTCCTTTTTTTTCTAAAATCCTTGAACGCCTTGTCCTCAACCAAGTCAGTGTCTTTGTTAATTTACATAATTTGCTCAGCCCTTTCCAATCTGGCATTCCCCCGGGGCATAGCACTACTTCCGCGCTGACTAAAGTATCCGACGATATACGCCTGGGGATGTCCAAATAGCGGTTGGTTATTTTGGACTTTTCCAATGCTTTCAGCGCCGTTGATTTCGATATCCTTCTGGCTATGTCGAAATCTCTTCTAGTGTCGGATACGGCAATCGAGTGGTTTCGTAGTTACCTTTTCAGCCGGCGGCAGTGCGTCCGCGCCAATGACAAACTGTCTAGTGCTAACGATATCACTGCCGGTGTGCCCCATTGCGACGTCCTCTCTCCTTTTCTCTTTTCGATTTTATCAATTTTCTCACTCCACTCTTCTCCTGTTAATTCCACTTGTATGCTGATGACCTGCAAATCTATTCTCAGGCCCCCGTTGATGATATTGTGAATATGGTCGCTAGCCTTTACGCTGACCTTGCGACTATTCATGAGTGGAGCCAGGGCTTAACGGTCAACCCCAACAAGTCACAGGTTATCATCATCGGAGGCTCAAAACAGACTGATAAGTTAAACACTATATCTGTCCCTTGGCTCATCTTTGACGGTGTCACATTAAAGTACTGTGATGTTGTTAAGAATTTAGGGGTCCTTTTTGACCGCACGCTTTGCTGGTCTCCACACGTAGCAGAGATGAGTCGTAAGGTGTTCGCTGCCTTTGGCTCTCTGAGAAAGTGGAGGAACTTGCTTCCTGTGAAGACCAAGATTGAACTTGCGCAATCTCTCCTTCTACCGATTTTGGACTCAGCCGACGTCTGTTTAGTTGACCTTAATGAGGACTTGCTTAACAAGTTACAACGTCTTAAAAATCTCTGCATCAGGTTCATTTACGTGCTTAACGCTCCCTTTACTCGGACAGGTTATTTCAAGGATTCATGTACAGTGGCTACTTTCTTTGGAATAACCTACCTTTTGAGATCTTCCTCTCCTCTTCCTTTTGAGATGGGAATATAGAGACATTAGTAATTACAGGCCAATTTCAGTTTTGCCTTCAATGTCAAAAGTTCCAGAGAAGATACTTAATAATAGGTTGCTTAATTAAAAATTAAATATATTATATTATCATCTATCAATTTGGTTTCAAGGAAAAAATTGACAGAAGATGCAATAACTAAATTAAGCTCATTTGTTACTAGTCAACTAGATAACAGGAAGAAATGTTTGTCGGTTTCCTTGATCTGAAATATCTTTTAATAGAATACCGTCTCTGTTATAAGCAAGCTAGAAAACATAGGAATAAGGGGAACTCCGCTTGCTCTCTATTCGGATTGCCTATCAGAGAGAAAACAAAGAGTTAAACTTTCTGGGTGCACTAGTAAAGATGCGGGTGTGGTATGCCGCAGGGACTAGGACCCACTCTATTTCTTATATACATTAATGATATCTGTAACATGAATGTACCTAACGCTAGAGTCCTGTCGTACGCCGATGACACCGCCGTGATCTTTGCTGGTGGATCTTGGGAAGAAATCAAAACAAGTGTTGAGACTGTACTATTTGCAGATGATACGTCTCTTATTTTTTATATTAAAAGAGGCCTTGAAAATATTAATGATGTAAATAGTGCACTTTCAAAGGTATTACGTTGGTTCACTATTAATAATTTATTACTGAATTCAGCAAAAACAAAGTGTGTTAAATTTTCTTTACCTAATGTAAGACAGGTCAGCACACAAATTAAGATGAACGATAATGTAGTAGAATGAATAGATTCTACTGTGTTTCTAGGCATTAAACTGGATTCACGCTTACAATGGGACCAACATATTGATACCTTGTCAGGAAGGGGTTAAGTTACTCGCGTCCGTGACCCCTGGGTGGTGCTAAATGAGTGGCACTAACTGAGTGGTAGAGCTACGCTGCGTTGCAGCACGCATTGGGTCGGCTCGCCCAGCGTAATATCACCCCCTCACGAATTTTCGGCGTGAAACAATCTCACTCTGTGCTGTTGTGTTTCGTCCGGCGAGTGAGGGTTCTGGAGACCCCTCCCCCCCCCCTCACAATTGATATGGCAGCGAACTCTAATTTAGATTTACCCCAGGGGGGTACCGACACACCCAGTGTCGGAGAATCCCCCCCTGAGCGTTCTCGCTCAGGCTGCCCTACGTATTCTGGGGAGGGCAAAAGTTCGCTCGTGCCAAGGCATGCTGCAGGCAGGAGAAAGGCAAGACAATCGGCACCCCCTCCTACGCTTCGTGTGGACTTCTGCAACATCAGCGGAATCCACTCTAACTTGAGCGCCGTCCATTACCACCTCATGACGGCGAAACCGGCCTTGCTCTTCCTCACCGAGACGCAGATATCCCCCCCTCCTGACATCTCCTACTTGCGCTACCCGGGATACAACCTGGAACATGCATTTGTGCCACGAGCCGGTGTTTGTGCCTATGTCAGGGAGGATATGTGCGTCCGTCGCTTTGGCAATCTTTAAGATAGGTACCTTTCCATCTTATGGCTACACGTCGACTGCGGACGCCATCCTCGCATCTACGCGTGCCTGTATAGGTCCCACAGCGGTAATATCGGAACTGACCAACTTATCGAGACCGTCCAAGCGGCGACGGACTCCCTTCTCCAACGGATCCCCTCGGCCGAGATTGTGGTATTGGGAGACTTCAATGCCCATCACGTCGAATGGCTTGGTTCACGCACAACTGACCACGCGGGTAGAGCCGTTCATGACTTCGCTTTAGCCTACAGTCTGTCCCAATTGGTAACAGAGCCAACACGGGTTCCAGATGTGGAGGGCCATGCACCTTCTTTATTGGACCTTCTGCTGACCTCGCACCCAGACGGCTATCAAGTTTCTGTTGATGCACCACTAGGCTCATCAGACCACTGTCTGATTCGCAGCACTGTGCCTCTCACAGAAACTTCATAACCGCAACCAGCGGCTAGCCGTCGAGTCTGGCATTATAGGTCAGCGGACTGGGATGGGATGCGAAGTTTCTTTGCTTCCTACCCGTGGTGGCGAGTTTGCTTCTCGCTGGATGATCCTGATGTCGCCGCTGACTCTGTTGTTGTTGTGATACTGCAGGGAATGGAACTTTTCATTCCAAACTCTGTGGTTCCCATTGGCGGCAAGTCCCAACCATGGTTTGGTCGTTGCTGCATAATGGCGTCTCGCCAAAAACGACAACATTACCAAGCCTGGGCTAATGCGGTGTCATCAAAGGATCCAAACACCAGTGCGCTCAGAAAGAAGTACAACTTTGCCGCTAGATCCTTTAAGAAGGACATTGCCAAGGCGAAGTCATCATTCATACGTAGAATTGGCGAGAGGCTAGTGCGCCTTCCTTCAGGGACGCGTGCGTTCTGGTCTCTCGCCAAAGCTACCTTAGGGAATTTTTGTTAGCCGTCCCTACCACCATTGCACAAGACCGATGACTGCCTGGCCTATACTGCAAAGGAGAAAGCCGATCTCTTGGGCTCTCTTTTCGCTTCAAACTCGACCTTGGACGATGGAGAAAACTCTCCACCAACCATACCGCATTGCGCTTGTACAATGCCAAACGTTCAGTTCCTGCAAAGGTCAGTTCGTAAGGCTCTTTTTTCCCTTGATATCCACAAGGCGAGTGGGCCTGATGCAGTTCCACCCATTGTGCTTCGGACGTGTGCTCCTGAATTGGCACCAGTTCTAACGCGCCTTTTCCGACTCTCTTACACTACTGGCGTCGTCCCGAGCTCTTGGAAGACAGCCCTTGTCCACCCGATTCCAAAAAAAGGCGATCGCTCAGATCCGTCCAACTACAAGCCAATACCTATTACCTCTTTGCTCTCCAAAGTAATGGAGTCCATTACAAACCGCCAGCTCCTAAGGTACCTAGAAGAGAACCAGCTACTAAGTGATCGCCAGTATGGTTTTCGTCGCGGTCGTTCGGCTGGTGATCTTTTAGTGTATCTTACTCACAGATGGGCGGAGGCAGTCGAGAGTAAAGGGGAGGCACTGGCAGTTAGCTTGGACGTAGCAAAAGCCTTCGACAGGGTATGGCACAGGGCTCTTCTCTCTAAACTTCCATCATACGGGCTTCCTGAGAAATTGTGTTCATGGATTGCCAGCTTTCTCACTGGGCGTAGCATCAGAGTCGCAGTCGACGGTTCGTGCTCCGACATGAAGCCCGTGAATGCTGGGGTGTGTTGTCCCCTACTCTATTTCTTCTGCATATCAATGACATGCTGCATAACAACAGCATTAATTGCTATGCAGACGACAGTACTGGGGATACGCTCTACACCGGGCGAGCTAATATTTCTCTGGAAAGCGTCATCGAGAGCCGGAATAAACTTGTGACTGACACCGAGAACATGTTAAGTCATGTCTCGGATTGGGGCCGACATAACCTAGTCCGCTTTAACCCCTCCAAAACACAAGTTTGCGCATTTACCGCGAAAAAACATCCCTTCGTCGTACCTCTTAACTTTGAGGGAGCTCCCCTTGATACCAATCCGACTATTGGAATCCTTGGCGTCGATATTTCGAGTGACGTTCACTTTCGTGGTCATTTGGAAGGTAAAGCTAAATTAGCTTCGAAAAAGCTGGGTGTGCTTAATAGAGCGGGTCAGTATTTCACGCCGGCTCACCGTTTACAACTGTATAAAGCACAGGTCAGGCCGCATATGGAATACTGCTCCCATCTCTGGGCTGGAGCACCCCAATACCAACTCCTTCCATTTGACCGCATTCAACGCAGAGCTGCTCGAATTGTCGACGACGTGGTTATTTCAGGTCGGCTCGATCCACTGGCTCTTCGGAGAGACGTTGCGTCTCTCTGTATATTGTACCGTATATATCATGGGGAGTGTTCTGAGGAATTGTTCGGCTTAATCCCTGCCGCTGATTTCCTTCACCGCACTACACGCAATCGACTGTCATTCCATCCACATCACCTTGATGGATGGCGGTCTACTACTGTGCGTTTTTCAAGAAATTTCTTGCCTCGAACTACAGTGTTGTGGAACCAGCTCTCGGCGGCGGTATTTCCGGACCGTTATGACTTAGGGATCTTCAAGAAACGAGCCTATTCCTTCCTTAAAGGCCGGCAACGCGCCTGCGATTCCTCTGGTTTTGCGGGTGTCCATGGGCGGCGGTGATTACTTTCCATCAGGTGACCCGCTTGCTCGTTTGCCTCCTTCTGCTATAATATAAAAAAAAAAAGGAAGACTGAGTTCAGCTGCATACGCAGTTTAGAAAATAAGGCTTCTAACTAATGTTAAGACGGCAAGAGTAGTTTATTTTAGTTATTTCCATAGTGTGCTGTCTTATCGCTTACTGTTGTAGGGCTCCGCTGCTAATATTGACGATGTATTTATTCTACAGAAAAAGACAGTTCGCGCCATATACAACCTCAAGTCTAGAGACTCTTTCAAAGAAGTGTTTAAAAAAATCGATATATTAACTATTGCATCACAATTTATTTTTTAAAGTAAAAGTTATTTGTTAAAAATTGTTATCTTCATAACTTAAACTACATTTGCCAGTAAGCAAAAATTTAATTAACGTGCTGCCTTCCTGTATATTAAAATAAATGAAAACATACACATGTACGAAAAAACATACAAAGAATGAAAATTTTTTTTGTTAAAATGTATTCAGTCTAAATCCTATGATGAAATTGAATCCCTACTACTACGTATTTCATAGCTTTTGTTTAAATTTACGTATTTTTACATGGACAACTCACATGCACACTCATATACTCACAAGCATACGCACACAATCACAAACACTCACATACACAAGCACACTCACATACTCAAGCATACGCACTCTCACATTTACCCACAATTTATGCTTATAGCCTTCTTCTTAATCATTAAAATAAAAAATAAAATGGTTTTGTTACTTTTGTTTGTTGAGTTTTTGTTAGGTACCTACCTTTCATTTGTAAAGTTTTTTTTACGTAGAATTAGTAAAGGAAGAGGGGAGTCTCCAATTACGGGCTACTTTTGCTGGAGGCTCCAATCAACCTTATAGTAAAACACGAAATTGTTATAGAAAAATATTTTATTTTATTTGTTATTTATAAAAACGTACATTATAGTCCACTCAATCTATTTATTTAAAACATAAAAGATTTTTAATATTGATATGGTCACTAAGATGTTGTTAGGTTAGCTAATTACGTAATAACATAAGACACAAGGTCCCTTGGGGACTGAATAAATTAACCGACTTGGTATTTACATGCATCTCACAATTTTTTACGGTAGAAGAACTGAGTAGCGAGACTTGATTTTTTTTACAAGTTTGTTTTTGATGGCTATACGTTGTTTCAACCTCATTGCTGTTGTCCATGTGAAAAAGCCAATGCCCAGCAGTGGGACGTTTATAGGCTGATTATTATGATAATGAATATCCTCCTGAGACCCAGAGTGTAAAATTTTGTCGGATCTTGTTAATTTTTGATATGGGTATTTTTTGGATTATTCAAGTTATGAGAAAAATTGTAAAAAAAACCCTTACCCCCCAGAGCCCTAAAGTAGTGGGTATCACCCATGATATTATGGGTCTGAATGAAACCAACATGTGACAAATTCTATGATTTATTCAGAATAATTCCTTGAAGTGTAGAACTCATAAAAGCAGTTTCTATTGACATTAAAGCACAAAAATAAGTTACAAGCAGAACATTTCACAAAAGTTTCTTGAAAACAACTTTTGAACCGATACTTAGATCGTTTGTTTTGTTTTCCTATGGAACAAATGGGTAAATGTTGTGCCTCCTACATCCTTTTTAAACTGTGGGGCAATGGTTCAACAAGTCTCCGTTCTAGAGAAGAGGATTCCGGTATTATCCTCTCTTTTCGCACACACTTATTGCCTAGGACTTAGACATAGACTGTTCCGCGTAAGGCGATCCAGACTGGAACTTGCGCACAGTATCATTGGCATATCTCCGCCGTAAATAAGGTTTTTAGCCAAGTCCATCTTAAAATCCAGGTAAGTTACTGCATTATTTGCTTTCGAGAAAGTCCGCATTTCATGGCATCAAGTCAGTATTCTACCCATGCTAAAGTAGTAGCAAATCAAAGTATTCATGAGAACTTTTGAGTCGAAGTATTCATGAGAACTTTTGAGTAAAGGCTGTTCTTCTGATGGCGGATCGGTATCTTGCGCATTGTCGAAGGTGTCTGAAGGAGTCCATGTCATAGGCCGATTAATAGCTCGTCGATAAACACCACTACGAGATGAATCGGCCAACCTGGATAGAGGCTCTTCGTCCGACTCCTCCCACTCGGACTCGGATACTATAGAAGCACCTGGCCTGCGTTAATCAGTTCCAAACTGATTTTCAGGTCTTCCACTTGATCTTTATAAACATCTTCGCAGTCAGAGACTTCAAAGTTCACCATTAACTCCACTATTTGGTTATCTCTCAAATCTAAAAAACAACGAATTTTAAGTGTTGAGTGCTCAAAGTATCATCCGTGATACCGTAAAAATATTGGTCTGTGAATTATTTAAACATGGAGATTTTATCATTTTTAATACTTATAACAAACATTCAACATCTTATTAATTATAAACAATCAAAAAAATCACCAAAACCTAGTTAGTACAAATATTAAAAAACTAGTAAATTCAATCATTTGGCATCGACATCTTAAAGTGTCAAGTCAACTTGCATTAACTTTTAAATGACTGGTGCAGCTTTCTAGTTTACGATCTGTTAGATAGTTCAGGCTAATACCGCTAGATAGAGCAAAAATATTTTTTTTTGTCTTAGTATCATAGGTGATACCCGGGGTCTCAGGAGGATATGGCTAACCGTAAACTTTCATAGTCAGGTTAGCATTCTCTTACATTCATTATCCCCGAAGAGTAAACCAGAGACTAGGCAATAAAGATAGCAAAAGCAGTCCTCTGCAATAGTCCACTTTTGACAAAATAGCGACTGCACATGTGCTCAGCGTGACAGGTGGTGAGCCCATCGCCGCTCTAAGCTGTTGGATGTATGTGCAGTCTTTGGTCGCATTTTACGACACCTAAGGAGTGTATAATTATATTGTTTAACTAAGGGAAGAGAGGGGGTGGTAGTATTGTTTCACCGCTACGCAACACGATTATTTTGTTCCAGTTTCTTCCAATGAACTAACGTGCTGAATTATTAATTTGCTATTTATAATAACGTTAGTTTGTTCTTTTAATTTGCAGTGTTCAGAATTGGTGCGACGCAATGTGGCATGAACGCTTGCGACGTTTTCGAAATGTTGACTCGCGGTGCGAAGAAGGAAGACCATCCTGCCCGAGGGTCGTGCACCGCTGACATGCATTGGAGGCAGCTTGACAGGAGATTACGAGCTATTGAGCAGTCTAGTAAATTTATTTAAATTAGCGGCCCACAAACCATATTTTAGTCATATTTCATTTTATTGTGTCTGATATTACGACAGCTGATCTCATATTACTATTTTAAGGAGTTGTTTTTAAGCACATTTATTAATGTCAAGTATTGGTACTTGCCTTTGAAAAGCCGATAAAGAAATGGCCCAGTGTAGTTCACTTGGCGTCAAATTAAGGTCATGTTAAAATTGGAAACATTTGTGAGTAGTCGCCTTTTGTGCGTAGGAAGTTGGGATGGGTCGATCATTTTGTGGTGTCGACTTATATATAAATAATTATCTTACAGGAAGCAATGCACGTCTGGTATGCATTGGATTGGAGGCAGCCGACTAAATTATTTAAAATGATTCTACTTTTATTAACCGTTATTAACCGTTTCGCGTAGCGGTGATAGAATACTACTTACTACCCCCCCTCTTCTCTTTTATGTCATAAAAGGCGACTAACGGACTAAGACTGCACAATTCAGTGCACATACATCCAACAGCATAGAGCGGCGATGAGAGCACCACCTGTCCTGTAATGGCTGACACGCTGAGCACATGTGCAGTCGCTCTTTGGCGAAAAGTGGACTACGGTAGAGGACTGCTTTTTTGCTGTTCTCATTGCCTAGTCTCTATCTAACTCTTCGGGAATAATAGCCATAATTATATGAATGTATTACATATTTATGTACTTCTATTACGGTGGACGGGTTTGGGGGATGCATTTGCCCAACAGGGGGAAAAATGGGCCAAAAAATTTTATTTTAATTTTTTCATTGATATACTGCTCAGTTAGTCAGTCGTAGAATAGTTGTTTTAAAGATTGGATCCATAAACCTCAAGTTAATCGGTCATTAGAATAATATATGATTAGGAAATTAAACTTGGTTAACTAAATCTTTAGTGATTTTAAAATAAGTAGATGCTGTTAATTTTAAAATTAGGTTACTAAACTATACCTACAATTATATCATGTCACCATGAATATAACTGCAAAAGAAGCAAGCTATTACCCTGTTTAAACAATTGATTGCGTGATAAGAAAGCACTAAGTATTTTAGTAATGGTTGTTGGATTTGATGAATCTTGTTATTTTTATCCATCTTATCTCGTATCACATAAGCGATGTTTAATTTATTTCATATTAACAGTTTATACATTGCTTTTATTCGAAGTGTTTAGAATACTGTATTTGGTTGGCATCCAAATGATGTACTCTATTGTCTGGCAATAAAGCTAATATGCAAAAGTGTTTTCTCTGACATTTTGGCTTATATTAACAAGCTGTAAATAAAAAAGCTGTAAATAGTTAAAAGGAACACATACATTATTCATATAACGATCGCCTTGATCATTATGAAATAAATACTTTAGAAGTACGCAGAGAGATTTGGCTTAGTATTCCTTTATATTTTTTTAAAGCAAGATCCTAAAAACACAAATCCTAAAGCATCATTGATCACATGTTTTCAAATGTGTTCGAAGTTTGACGGTGACTGACGGACCAAAGACTGCATATACATCCAACACAACAGCATAGAGCGGCGATGGGCTCACTACCTGTCACGCTGAGCACATGTGCAGTCGCTATTTGGTGAAAAGTGGACTACGGCAGAAGACTGCGTTTGCTGTCCTCATTGCCTAGTCTCTGACTAACTCTTCGGGGATAATAGTCTTGATTATGTTATATGTATGTATATGTAATGTATTTTTTCTTTTTTTTATATTGCTTAGGTATACACATAATACTTTCCTCATGACTATCTTGTGTGCAAATGCGTGCGGTGTTTGTCTGTCGCAGGCTGTTTTGTTCTGCAGTCACAGGTTATGTATTTATATTTATGAGTAAGGTATATAATAGGTATATGCGTAAAATAATTTAAAACTATATTAGCTTAAAAAACAATATAATAACAATATAACCATATAATTTAACAATATCAATCTGAAATGCCAAGTATGTTGTCATATATGACTGTAACCTGTATGTGTACCTAAATCAAATAAAGAAATAAATAAATGAGAAAAATAACATAATCTTTTACCCTTTGGTATATCTAATAAGTAAAAGAATATTCACGAAAACAAACACTAAAATAAATAGGACAAGGCATGTACAGGAGGTACGAGGGCGCTGCATAATTTAGATTCAAATGTTTTCCGGCCCGCATAGTCAAATTAATTTGAACTTCAATTTGTACCGGAATACCGAACAAAAAAGAAACGGGAAAAACAATAAGGTTACCAAACGATTCGATTTGAGGTCACAAAAGTGAGGACTTCTACGTGTCTGCAATATCGATAGAACTTTTATATCTAGGTAAAATTCAGTAGTTTTAGGTATGAGTTTTCATTTTGTCGATTGTTAATAAGTAAGTAAGGCTCAAGACTTAAGTATATTTCATAGGCAAAGTTCGTCTCAATCAATTATTTTACTTTTTGCCAATTTTAGAAAGTCCTTTTTAAAATTAAGCTAAGATTGATTGAATTTTTTTCAGTTATTTCTTTAGATTATAGCAAAATGTTTAAATCTAAGGTTATTTCTTAATAAAAAAATGAAAAAAATTTTAAGCAAAATTAAAACATGACCAGATTTACTAATTCTACTTACGTATGTATAGGTACCTATTGCACAAAAGCAATTGGTTGTACAGTGCTCATGGAACCTTAAAGGAAACTCTTGAAATATAACGACTTGCTTTAATATTTACTTAAGTTCAGTGACACAACAACTAGTCGACGCAACCGTAGCTATTTAATAGGTGCATTTGGACAGATGTATGGGATGTCTACAAATCAATTGTGAGAATAATCGATTTTCATGCCAAACGGATTAACGATTGAAACATCATTAATCGTTTTAAAATAGTTATACTTAAGACTATTTATTTAGTCGGTTTTCTTAAGAATGAAGTGTATGCTGTGTTCCACAAATATATCTAAGAATATAGACTCAAAATCTATATTAAAAATCAGCGAAAACTATAGAATTATAATAGTCAGCGTTAGGTCTACTTACCTAAATGTGTCAAAATACCTACATCTATCGATTGTAAGCCTTATATCCGATTATAATAATAGGTGTACGATTTTAAAGAAAAATCATGAAGCAGGTATTACTAATATTTATTCACATTCCGAACTTGTGCTTTCATTAGCAGTTACTTAAACGAACTATATAACGAACTGTCATACTTATCATAAACATCACAGATACGATATGAGAAACACGATGTACATATGTTTCGTTGTAGGCCCTCTGGGCTATAGGATAAAAATAATTGATGTAGTGAATAGATAGCTGTATGTAAACAGCCATGATACGCCCTCCGCTGCCTGTCTACAATAAATAAAAAAATTAACGATCACCGGTTTAGCAAGTCCCGTGCTAATTGAATATTTGTAAAACGAATCATTATTCTTTACCTCTGTAGCGATTATAATGTTACATTATTAAAATTAACAAATAAAAACAATAGAACGTAACTGTTTTAAGAGATCTCGCAGAAACAAAAAATCACGCCATAATTTAGATTAACTGTAGAAATTTAAGATGAAACATATAAGTATGTAGTTAAGTAAAATTTAAACACCTAAAAAAAGACGACAACCTCAGGCGGGAATCGAACCAAGCATCTCCATATCGCATTAAATTCTGTCAACTTATTACTATAAATTGTTACTTAATCAAAAATATCACAAATAGTTTTAATTAAATTTGAATGAATTTATATTTAATTCAAATCGTGCAATGTTACGTTCTATGACAAGTTCATCTGTCCAAATGCACCTATTAGATTACTAGAACATAGACCACAACACCTTCTGAAATTTCGGAAAAAAATTTCGCTTTTCCATAAGTCTTTCCTCTTTGGAACGGAATAGCTGATATTTTTTTACAATTTAGGAGTTGTTGCAATAAATAGTTGTCCTTGCTATTAAGTATAACAACTATTACCAAATACCCTGTGTATTGCTTTTACTGGTATGCAATATGAGCAATAGGTAGTTTCTGTGTAACATTATTAATTACTACTTATTTAATACATAATTTTTTTTTTATTACGTACACAAAACGGTCATAGTATAGTGTAGGTAATAACAAATGCCTACTGGCAATTTCAGCTTGTACGAACAAAGGTAGACTGCACTTCCAAATTACCTATGTGCAGACAGCATGCATAAACACATCGCGATCAAAAAGAATCGAGTATAAAACATTATTTCAAAATTAATTACAATAATACTAGATATGAAACAAGAAATTCTAAATTTGGAAGCTTTACAGCAAAAACATACACACATACGTCACGCCTGCTTCCCAGAGAAGTAGCAAGGGCGACGCCCTTGCAGTAGAGGCGGTAGAGGCAGCTGCTCCCCCCCCCCCCCTAGATATAAAAAAATACGTAGTTAACTGTTAAAAATTACAAGAAAATAAAGTTGCCCTACTCGAAACCTCAAGCACGCCTCTATTGTACAGTGAAGAGGTCGTGGAGTTTACACATTGGTCTTTGTACCGTTGTTATAACGATCGCCTCCTTCATGTATATCGACTTGCCCCCCGCCCCCTCCCCCCTCCTCCCGGCTATCTTGGGCAGAGACTACTGCTTCCCGTCTGCTTTGATCCTGACACACATCCTCTGCTTCACTTCACAGCGTACACTCATAATAAACTCTACACCTCAGACTCACACCAAGAAAAAAAGAAAGACGGAGCATTAAACGCTGTTTAGTGAAGCCAAAAATACCGTGCTCATTCGGGTTATTACGCGCTTTTACGCTCACAGATGCAACACAACCATGCTCATTTTATTTAGTACTAGCTCTGACTAACAAAAAATAAAATACTTATCAAAATGTTTTTTTTTTTATAGCAGAAGGAGGCAAACGAGCAAGCGGGTCACCTGGTGGAAAGTAATCACCGCCGTCCATGGACATCCGCAAAACCAGAGGAATCGCAGGCGCGTTGCCGGCCTTTAAGGAAGGAATAGGCTCGTTTCTTGAAAATCCCTAAGTCATAACGGTCCGGAAATACCGCCACCGAGAGCTAGTTCCACAACACTGTAGTTCGAGGCAAGAAATTTAATGTGAACGATTGTAAAACATAAATGAGCAAGGTATTTTTGGGTTCACTAAAATTGCGAGTAATGCTCCGTCTTTCTTTTTTGTTGGTCTTAAGGTGGATTCGACCAAACTGGAATAACTGGTCTTATACCTAGATTAAACGCCGAATTTGTATAGACTAATCTCGGAGTAAGTCTTATTCCAGTTTGGTCGAATCCACCCTGAGACCTCAGAATATTTATTTATTTATTTATTTATTTATCACAACAATTATCACTATCCTTACAGGTGGGTACCTAATGCGATAGGAAAGCAAATTTTACAATTAAGTAATACTTTTTTTACAATATTAACATCAATAAAATTATACTTACATCAAAAAGTTAATAAATACTACATTACAAATTAAAATAATAAAATAATTCATACATAAGAAATAAAAATAATAACATAATAATAACATCATAAATGAGGAAAAATAATATAATAATAATATGCCTTTTTGGACATCATGAATGTCATGAATGCCTAACCATAATTAATTATTTTTATTATTTACACAAACTTACAATGTAAATAGATAACACAATTGTATTTATTTGTAACAAATTATCCAAGCAGCTACCCTCGTGAATTCGCTCAAAGCACAAACGAATAAATCCGTCTCCTTATCAATGAGGTTGAGTGTGTGAAAGGCGCGCGTCAGAGGCGCCTCGTGTTGTAAATTAGTGCGACTTCTCGGGACAAGCAGTAGGTTCGGCCGTCGCCGTCGCCATATGTATTCATCCGGAACAAAAACACCCATTAACCCTAATATTTCCGGATTATATATCTTTCCTCTAAACACCATAAATAGATATGACACAAGTCTGAGCTCTCTCCTGACCCTAAGCTGATTATATCCTACCATACCCAGAACGAATAACGTAGGATACTGCAAAGGATAAAAGGGGTACACTCCATACAGCTTTAAATAAAGGTACCTTGTAAATTTATTCTGCACTCTTTCTAACATAATGTTGTACTTTTGTTCATGAGGGGCCCAAATCATCGCGTTACATTCCAAGTGACTCCTAACTAATGTGTTATATAAAGCGGTAATAGCCTGTACATTAGTAAAACTATTGACCGTTCGCAAAGTAAATCCTAGAGTTCTAAAAGCCCGCTTACAAATGTCTACTATGTGATCTTTAAACGTTAACTCCGCTGTAAACTTTACTCCTAAATCCCTAATTTGTTTCTCTTGACATAAAGGTACTCCGTCAATGTTATAGGAGCATCCTATCGGCATGCGTTTGCGTGTGAAACTGACCACTGAGCATTTGGATGTGTTGAACTGTAACATATTATCTTTACTCCATTTAACAACCTTATCTATGTCTTCTTGGAGTTTGTCACCGTCCACCACGCTCACTATATTCAATGACAATTTAAGGTCATCTGCAAATAGTAAACATTTTGAATTCTTTACGACATTGGGTAAGTCATTTATCATGATTAAAAACTCCAAAGGTCCCAAGTTCGAACCTTGACTTACACCAGACCATGTAAAATACGGTTCTGACTTTTGCCCCTTGTACTCCACATACTGCTGTCTATCTGTCATATAGCTAGCGAACAAACTCAAAAGATGTGGGGTGAAACCAAAACTTGCCATCTTTTTAAGGAGCACGTCATTATTTACCAGATCGAACGCTTTTTTGAAGTCAAAATATGCAGTATCGGTTTGTCCCCCGCCATCCACTGTTGGTATTAGATCGGCCACAAGCGCAAGAAGGTTGCTCGTAGTGCTACGAGCTGGTCTAAACCCGTGTTGCGCGTCCGACAACTGTGAGTTAATCTGTTGATATAAGCTTCTGTGTATAGTCGACTCAAACACCTTCGCCGGAGTTGATAGTACTGCTACCGGTCTATAACCATCGACACTTGTCCCCGCAGTTCCTTTTGGAACTGGTACAACCTTTGTAATTTTCCACCTATCCGGAAATGTAGCTAAACTCAAACATTGATTGAATATGTGAAGCAATGGCTCCGCAAGTGCTACCCTACAATCTTTGAAAAGAAACGGTGGAATACCGTCAGGTCCTGCAGATCTTTTTGCTTTGAGTTGTTTTAGCGCGGTAAGTACTTCACTAAGCTGCAAATGATATAAGTGCACTCGAGCTGCCCCGTTGTGCCCACCGGCCTCCTCTACAGCTGTGCTCACGTCCAACACACATCTTTGTCCACTATACACAGAATGAAAAAATCTAGCAAACTCTGTTGCACATTCATCGCTAGCTAAAACCTTCCCATCCTTTAATATTATTTGTGGACATCTTTTACTTCTTTTTGAATTTATGTAATTCCAAAACGATTTTGGGTCCCTTTTGAGATTATTTTGCAATGACTCCCTATGCTGACTATGTGCAGTTACTAACATAGTTTTTACTTTAGTACGCATTTCAGCGAAATTTTTGTAGTCCCTGTCTAATTTAGTTGTCTTATATTTTTTATGTAGCAATGCTTTATATTTTATAGAACGAATTATTTTCCCGGTGTACCATTCGGGGTAAGTACAGCCTGAATTGACCTGTTTACACTGTTTTTCGGTACACACGTGTTTAAAATAAAATTAAGCTCCTTGTAAAAATAATCTAGACTGTTTTCAAGATCTAAAGAATAAATCGGGGTCCAATCAATGTTACCTATTAATGAATATAATAATAAAAAATCAGCTTTATAAAAATTCCATTGTAAGGTACCTGTGCCAATGTCAGCCGATGCAGGTGTAATATTAAATTAAATAAACAAAAGGCACAATAGCAAGAAAATAATTACTGATGTCTTCCCTGGCAACGGTATACAAAAGAATGAACTTCGCAAAGTATTTAAAAAGGTCTTTTAATATTATCCTGATTTACAATGATAGCTTTTGTGCGTTTCAGCTACCTTGCCATTCCAATTAACCATTGTTTACTTTACACCGATATTATACTAGAATTGTAAAGTATAGCAACGAGCTTTTTCATTATTATGTAATTTTATGCTTATTTCATAGCATGGGATTAGAATTTCGTAAATTTATTTAAAAAGCCGTGTTGTGTAGCGGTATTAGTCTAGGAACGAGTACCTTATGTAGAAACTAAGATTAAAGTGTTCACAGGATTCGAATAGATTGAAACTATTAAAACCACAATTAAATTATAACTATGAAAAATACAATAACCTTGTCGCATAGCGGTGAAAGAATACTACCACCTCCTCTCTTCCTTTGGGTGTTGTAAAAAGCGACTAACGGACTAAAGAATACACATACATCCAACTGCATAGAGAGGAGATGGGCTCACCACCTGTTTAGCTGAGCACATGTTCAGTCGCTATTTGGTGAAAAGTGGACTACGGCAGAGGACTTCTTTAGCTGTCCTCATTGCCTAGTCTCTGACTCACTATTCGGAGATAATAGTCGTGATTATATTATTATATATGTATGTAAATGTATGTATCTAAAAAGTTATGGCAAAGGTTGAAAGCAAGAGGAACATTAACGCTTAAAAGTGCATTAATAAAAACTATTAGATATCTGTATATTTTTTTTTCATGCATGCAAAGTTTAATTTAAACTAGTTTATTGGTGTGTACAATTTTTACTTTAATGTTTACATGGAATACCAAAATGTATTAACCCTGTATGCATAAAAATGTTTTCAATGTTTTCTTTTACAGCCTGGACAATTAGCTTCGGCCAATCAAGATGGCGACAATGCTCCAAGAGTAGTTGCCAGTGCGACGCCGCCCGTCGGTCGCTTAACTGCTGGAGATCCGGTCTGTCCAGCCTCACATCTGACCTAGTTGTTCCAGCTGACCTACTCATGATGTAAGACTACAATGCTTATTTTTTATATGCCACCCTTTTTTGTTTTTATTATTTAATTCTTCACTCTTCGCAATGCTAACTTCGAAACCCGCGCAAAATGCTCTACAAAAAAATTGGCAACTTTGTTAAATCACTAAAATTAACTAAATCCAGTTACACTCAAACTCACTTTTTTTTCCGCCTCTGGTGTCCCCCAGGGTTCCCATCTCGGCCCGATCTTGTTTAATATTTTTATCAATGACGTAGTTCCCATTTTTATACATGCTAATTGTTTTCTCTATGCTGATGACATGAAGTTATCCATGCAGATCAAAGATGTTAGTGACACATTGTTACTGCAGGAAGACTTGGAGCGTCTCGCTCTTTGGTGTCATGATAACAGATTGTCATTGAACATTAATAAATGTAAGTACATTCGTTTTTCGAGAAACAAGAACGTCTCGTCTCAAAAATATACAATTGGTGGAAATGCGTTAGAAGAGGTGCATTCAATTCGTGACCTGGGAGTTATTCTGGACAAAAAGCTGAGTTTTCACGTGTGCGTAGATTTTCTCGGCCAGCCGTGATCGCGACGGCCAAGGATCGTACACGTTGATGATGACTTTCTCAAGGACCGCGGTACGGCGGGTTCGAAGCGTCGCTTTAGGCCCTTGAGTCGTTGATAATTGATGATGATGATTCAGATGATGAAAAATAAACACTTTACTTTGTCACACTGATTTTAATAGGTAACAAGATTTAACTACTATAATTTACATGAAATGGCGTCCACGCGCCTTTGAATTTGAAAACCAATGAAAGACTATAATGAATATTGAACTGGCATCCACACGCCTTGATGACAAAACCAATGAACAACTGATTTTACTAATCTAATTAATATTACATGGCGTACACACGCCCCTTATGAGGAAAACCAATGCATGGCCGACTGCCATCTTTAATTGCATCTTTGTGTAAGTCAAAACGCGTGTATGTCAATATGCGTGTACGTAATTAGTCAGTATGCGAGTAACCCCTATAAACTAGATCGATAACGCAAAGGCGTTAAACATTAAGATGATACACAATGAAATATATACAAACATGTTAATTTTCGATTAACATTCCTCCCGCCACCAGGGGGAAATGAACTGAATACTTGAAGTCCTTAATGCGCTCTATTTATAGTAACAATAACACATAATATGACTCATACACATGACTTAACTTTAAGAATGAAAACACTATATATACACAGAAGTGCAATGGTTAACCTAAATTACCTTCTATTGGTATCGGTAATTTACACAATTTGACCACTGGTCTTACAAGCTCTTCGCTTTGAGTCCTTAATTTAACTGATCTAACAATGTGATCTGATCCCTTAAACAATTCAATAACTCTACCCTTTCGCCAGTGAAGAGTTCTCGTCAATAATAAGAACTAAATCGTTGAGCTCTATATTGTTAATATGCTTATACCATTTATTACGTGACTGCAGTGTACTGAGATACTCAACATGCCAGCGCGACCAGATCGTCTGGTACAATTTCTGAATAACTTGAAAACGGGACAATCGCGACATTTTAGTTTCCTTCCAGTGAGCTTCTGGCAAGGCAACTAGTGGCTGACCTACGAGTATGATGAAATGACCTGGCGTGAGAACCTCTAAATCACTGGGTCCTCTGACATAGGCACAAGAGGCCGTGAATTAAGTATAGACTCTATTTTAGTAAATAGAGTAGACAGTTCCTCGAATGTTAAAATGGTATCGCCCACCTCTCTCTTGAGGAGGTTTTTAGCGCTTTTGACTGCAGCCTCAAATAGTCCCCCCATATGGGGCGATGCAGGAGGATTGAACTCCCAGCGAATGCTCTGTTTTCTGAACTCCTCCTTGAGGATAATCTGGTTGTCCAACAAGAACTGAGTGATCTCCTTTAGATACGAATTAGAACCAGTAAAATTGGTACCTCGGTCCGATCTGATTAGTGAAGGCCGCCCTCGTCGGCTGACAAACCTGGTGAATGACGCGATGAAGGCCTCGATGGTCAATGCAGAGACCACTTCGAGATGAACAGCTTTTGTACCTAAACATACAAAAACACACAGGTAAGCTTTGAGTGATTTCGCATTTCTTAGTAAACTGCTTTTGACTAAGAAAGGTCCAGCAAAGTCAGTCGCTACGCCTGAAAATGGTCGTGCGGCCGTGACTCTATCAGCTGGTAGGTCTGCCATAAATGGTGGCCGAGATGAAGAATTGAACCTGAAACAAACTAAACAATTTCTTATGACCTTTGATACTTGACGTCTGACTGACGTAATCCAATACTCTCGCCGCAGTATAGCAATGAGTGCGTTTGTCGCTGCATGACAATATGACTTGTGATAATATTCTATGAGTAATTGACCCCACCTATGATCCTTAGGTATCAAATATGGATGCCTGGCTCCGTAAGGCAATGTTGATTTCCGTAATCGGCCGCCGACTCGGATAAAGTGATCTTCATCCACGAAGACACTTAATTTCTGTAGCGATTTACAGACCAATTTTCCTTGCTTGATTAATATAATTTCATCTTTATATGAATCCATTTGAATTTTCTTAATCCAACGCCTGGTTGCTTCACGAGTCTCGTCTAATGAGAGTGTAGAGTTAAGATTCCGTTTTTCTTTAGGCAATCTAATATTTCGGCAAAATCTAAGTACCAATGAGGTAATATTGATGAGCTTACTGAACGAGCTGACACGTCATAACAGCGCGTCTTCCCATGGTTCGACAGGGGTAACAAGATTGACCAATTTCTTGAATCCAGGTAAATCGTAAGGCATAGTAACTGGTAACGCAGGCCATTGTGACTCCTCCTTAAGTAACCAGTCTGGGGACCACCATAAATTGAAATGTATGAGATCTTCAGCCGCCATGCCTCGTGAGGCGACATCTGCAGGGTTTAATTCGGAACGTACATGTCTCCATATCATAGAACGTTTTGAATTTTGAATTTCTTGAACTCTGTTACATTCGAATGTTTGAAGCATGTATGGTTTTGTGTTTAGCCAAGATAACACGATTGTGCTATCTGACCAAGCATTGATGCTGTCAAATTGAATTGAACTGTCATATGACTCTGATACATGATTCAATAATTTGAACACTAGATGAGCGGCACTGAGTTCCAGTTTTGGTATCGTTTGCTTTGATCTCTGAGAAGCTACTCTTGATTTAGCTATAAGTAAACGTACCATGACATTTCCTGACGCGTCCACGGTCCTGAGGTAGACGCTCGCGGCAAAACCAGTCTCTGCAGCGTCTCCGAATCCGTGAAGTGAATATGAGACAGTCTGTGGCAGTGCAACACATCTAAGTATCTGCAAGTTTGACAAATAATTAAGGTCTTGAATGAGTTCGTCCCACTGACGACATTGACTATTACTGACAGGTTCGTCCCATTTGACTCCATCTGAAAATAGTGTCTGAAGAAACACCTTGAATCTAAACACAATAGGCGCACAATATCCACACGGGTCATACAGGCGTGCTATTGTACTAAGGATATGACGCTTAGTAATTGCTTGTCCTAGCGGTACATTGATCTGATATGACATTGAGTCTGATACTGGGTCCCATTGAATACCTAATACTTTAATAAAGCTTTTATCGTCAGTATCAAACTGATGGGGCAGCTCGCAGTGTTCCTGCGGCAAATCCTGCAGTAATTCATTGCAATTTGATGACCATTTCCTGAGCTCATATTTGGCGTCTTTCATTAGTCATTAATCAGAACTCATCGCGTTCTGATTTGAGGTGTTAAGCCTCTGATAACGAGTCTGCGCCCGTGATAATATCGTCAACGAAGGTGTCTCGTCTGATGACGGTTGAAGCTGATGATTCCTGATGACTAGCCTCCCAATTATCGGCGAGTTGTAACAATGTTCGAATTGCAATTAATGGACTTGATCGTAGGCCGTAGGTATTAGTATTCAAATCATATACCTGAATTTGGTCAGACAGGTCCTCTCTCCACAAGATGAGCTGGCACTTCCTGTCTTCAGGGTGTATCCAGGTCATTCGAAAGATCTGCTTGATGTCGGTCGTGAAGACTATTTGATGCCGTCTGAAATTTAACAATATTTGGGTAATATCATTTTGAAGTGGTGGACCGGTGTGAAGACACTGGTTTAGTGATGTTCCTGTTGATGAACGAGCACTCCCGTCGAATACTACACGGATTTTATCCGTTCCCTTTTTGAATATGCCATGATGAGGGATAATGAAATGGTCGGAGTCTAACTGAAAGTCCGATTTTGACATATGACCGAGAGTTTCATATTCCTTCATGAATTCTTTGTATTTACTTGCGAATACTGAATTTTTTGCCATCTTTCTTTCTAAAGATCGCAATCGTTGAATGGCTAAGGCCTTTGATTCACCCAATGGTGGCCTTGTCGAAAGTAATGGTAACCTAACCAAATATTTGCCATATGGCATACGTTGAGTACTTGAATTATACAACCTTTCACATTCCAAGTAATCCGGATGAACAGCTGGCTTCGAAGGGGGCTGTTCCACCTTCCAAAACTTTTCTAATACTTCCTCCAGTCTGACTGCATGGAGTCCATAGTCTTCTACTGAAGTGCCTGCCGACTGGTCGGGTGATGTGACCGTCGATGGTGACTGTTGAGTGTGTATCGCTGCCATGATGACGTGACCGAAACATGATCCATAAGCCGCTATCCCTGGAATGTTGGTTGAAATCTTTGAACCATCAAGTACATAATTGAGCACATCTGTATCAAGTATGATATCTACATCTCGAGCTTTATCAAAGTTGCTATCAGCAAGGATAATATTTGATGACTTTAACTGATTCTTTAATTTAATATCATATGGTGGTATATTTCCTGATAATGTGAACATAACCATTGCCCGGATACCAACTATTGGTAATTGAGCCCCTACTGGTTTGATTACTAATTTTACAACAGTGCCCGGTGTATTAACAGCTTGATGACCTACTCCATAAAGAGTATTACTATTACCCTGTTGGTGCAATTTTAAATGATGAACTAATGATTGTTTGATGATTGAAACACAGGCTCCTGTATCTAACAGGGCCCGGACTTGACAAATTGACCATCACCTGACCTGACCATTACTATTGCAGTAGGACAAATAATTATGGGAAGTGATGGTCCCATAGATGCACCAACAGTTACCTGATCTCATGCCCTATCAGGGCCCATACGTGACCCAAACCTGAGTGAATGAAAGGTAGTCTGAGCAAGATGCGCTCTGTCACCGAATCGTACCCTTGGCTGGTGATGAGCCATGGATTGCACCGGTGGGGCCTCATGATGATGATGTGCTGACGATGGGTCCGCTTCTTCCTGGATCACACCAGTGATATGCACTGGTGATGAGACATGACGCGCTTTTGACGAAGTTGGCGTGTCTCGACCACCTGCGCATTGGGTGATCAGTCGAGCAGCAGGTTGATTTTGCTGCCGGGGAGCACCGATGTTCTCATCTGCGTTGCAAATGAGTGAGTTATGATCCTGGGAGCCACAATGAGAACACCAGTTCCTATGAGTACAGTCGCTTGCATAGTGCTTCCTCAAGCATCGATAGCAGTGTCCCGACTTAGTCGCCCACGACTTACGACCAGATCGTGACAACCGTTGAAAGGCAGGGCATCTATAAAGTGAGTGTCCCTGGGCACTACAAAATGAACATGAAGGCCTCACCTGACGAGCTGATGATCCTTGATCTGTTGATGATGACATCACCTGATTGGCCTGGTATGCCTTGCCTGATGTCATCCGATGTTGACTTGATCGTGGAGCTGGTGGACGCACCGTTGGTAGTGAAGCCAGAGGTGGTCTCCTGACAGGCTCGGGTGCTGATGCCACTGTCAGCTGCAGTCGGCACTGTTCGTCCAACAACTCCATTAGTTGACTAATGGTAGGCAAAGCATCAGGATTCGTGCCGTAGCGTTCCTCAAACAGTGACCGCAGCTTAACAGGCAGTTTCTGTAATGTTAAATACAATATAACATATGACCACTCTTTGACAGGCTGATCTAGCTTTTCTAACGCCTGAAGGGCTTCTTGAAGAAGATCATAAAATTGTGAACGCAGGTGAGTGACTGATGATGTGATGATAGGTAAATTTACTATCCTACCGATATAAGCATCAAGTAGTAATCTAGTATTCTGATACCTAGACTTAAGTAAATGAAGCGCCACTGAATAATTCTTGTCATCTACCGGCAGCTGTCTGACAATGTGAAGGGCTTCACCTGACAATGATGATCTAAAATAATAATGCTTTTCAGCATCCGACAAATCACGCTCATGAACCAATGAATGAAATAAGTCATAGAATGGAACCCAGTCCATGAGGTTACCGGAAAACTTGGGAAGTTCTATAAGTGGTAATTTGGCCATTACCTGGTTTGATGTGAACTTGTGTGATTTTGAAGTACCAGCGGTTGACTCCGACGACGCATGGTCCAGTTTTATCAATAGTTTGTTGACCTCCGTGAATTGCACCTTGAACAGCGACATGTCTGATTCAGACACTTCGTCACTAGAAAAACCCAATAATGTTTCGTAGGCCAAAACCAAATCTTTATAGTAGGTATTAAAATGCCGTTTTGCCACTGAAGCAGAGACAGACCCAGTTTGTTCGTCGATCGTCGCGGCAAAATCCAACAACATTCTATGATGAGTTCTAAACTGATTTCTTGTCCTACGCGAAGCCATGATGACTATCTACTGACTAATGCACGTAATAAACAGTAACACTTGAGATCAGTTACACTTGTAACAAATTTAAAACTAACGAAACATAAATTTAGAATATGTAAACAAACAAGATAATAACCTAGTTATTTAATTGACAGACACTTGACATGACAGTGACATTGACTGAATGAGTGATTCAATATTCGTAAAGATTGAATGAAGTTAGAAAAACTGGATATTGGCGAAATCCAAAGGGAAACGCCACTGCACAAAAAGAAGAAGAATGAAGTTAGACCGATTGAGATTGGTTTGATGAGAATGAATGTACTTACATGAATTATTGGCCAATCACAACACAATAACACTAACTTATGAGTCCGTAAGAATGAGTGAACCGCAGCGCGCGCCCTCTTGCGTCGGCTGTCTGTGTTCCCGTTGCGTAGCGTAGCGATGCGATACACATTACAAAATGGCGTATCTTTATCTTCAATAAATACGCCCCGTCGAATCTCGACCCTTTGATGAAGGTGATAATTATGATGAATTATTACGACCACTGAATTTAAACACTGAAACACTCCGAGATTGACTTGATATTCGGTATTTCACACTAAACTTATAATCTTGACGGCAGCTTAGACGCGAGTTTGCCGGCAATGACCTTGGACGGCAACCGCAACGTACCTATAATGCTGTTTATCCCTTCCTGGGTTTAAACGATTCCCGTCCTGGGTTTTTAAACGGTTCCCCTCGTGGGTACCACCAAAATATTGTGCGTAGATTTTCTCGGCCAGCCGTGATCGCGACGGCCAAGGATCGTACACGTTGATGATGACTTTCTCAAGGACCGCGGTACGGCGGGTTCGAAGCGTCGCTTTAGGCCCTTGAGTCGTTGATAATTGATGATGATGATTCAGATGATGAAAAATAAACACTTTACTTTGTCACACTGATTTTAATAGGTAACAAGATTTAACTACTATAATTTACATGAAATGGCGTCCACGCGCCTTTGAATTTAAAAACCAATGAAAGACTATAATGAATATTGAACTGGCATCCACACGCCTTGATGACAAAACCAATGAACAACTGATTTTACTAATCTAATTAATATTACATGGCGTACACACGCCCCTTATGAGGAAAACCAATGCATGGCCGACTGCCATCTTTAATCACATCTTTCCTACTACTATAAACTAGACAGGTTTTTGATTGAATGACAAGTGATTCTTTTTTTTTTTGAACGTAAGATCGATAACGCAAAGGCGTTAAACATTAAGATGATACACAATGAAATATATACAAACATGTTAATTTTCGATTAACACCACGAACACATAAACCACATTGCCACAAAAAGCTTCCAAATGCTAGGATTCGTGATACGTAATGCAAAAGACTTCAAAAGGCTATCAACGAAAATTCTCTTGTTCCAGTCATTGGTCCGATCGGGTCTGGAATACTGCAGCCAAGTTTGGTCCCCACAGTATGACGTACACATGAAACGAATCGAACGCATACAAAAACGTTTTTTGTGGCATCTCACCTACCAAAGTCACATGGTTAAAGAGCTTTCCTCCTACGAGAAGCGGTTGGCTCATTTTGAAATGAATAGTTTACAGGAACGGAGATTTTATTTGGACTGCATGTTTTTGCACAAAATCATCAATGGAGTTGTTGACTGCCCGTCGCTGTTAAGATCAATCAATTTTAATGTCCCACTTAAACAGCCTCGCGCCTGCAGATACGTTCCATTTTCAATAAGGGGTTCTAAAACTAATCTTGGTCGCCACGCTACCATGAATAGACTTCAGCGACAATACAACGCACTTAAAAGCGAATCTATTGATATATTCACAGATAATCTGCAAAAATTTAAACGTAACATACTTACTTCTTTCTCGCCCGGGTCTGTTTAGTTAGCTATTATCTCCATTTTCCTTCTTGTGTTTTTAATGTTTATTCACCTTTTACGTTAAATCTTAGTTAAGTTTTAGGTTATTAAATAAAATACTGAGTTCACGTTTGCATGCCGTGGCAACCTTTAATTAAGTCAGCACTTAGAATGAGATACAGTTCACTTACATAAGTCTTTTGTAGTGTATGCCTTGTTGGTTGTCCTAATAAATAAAATAAAATAAAATAAAAATAATTTAAAGCGCATCTCCACCTCCGAGACCTTTCTAACGATGCGCCAAACACATTTTATCATGTCGCCTCGTTACGTTATCGATCTGACAAGCATCGGCTTAGAACATAATTATATAAGATAATGTCCCTATAATTTAGTTTTGGATATGCAAATTTTTGCTATATTTTAATTACATTTTTCAATTCAAAACACATAATTTTCTTTTCAGTGACCTTGGCACGAACAAACTGAGGACACTGCACAAGACAACGTTTAAAGGAATGCGATCCCTCGCCGAGCTCGACATGTTTGACAACCACGTGGAATATTTACCCTTCGGCATATTTGATTCGTTGGTCAACCTAAGAATCCTGTGAGCTCATGTAATTTTATACACTGATTCTGAAAGTAACATGATCAAATAAAATTGTATTATCATTTAAACGGCACGGAGCACGACATAAGCGACATTCTCAGTTAACGCATCAGGATTTTTATAGAAAATAATGCGGTACATGGATGGTTTTTACCATTTTTTTTGTTTGACGCACCATCTCTAAAGTTCCAGGTTCAATTCCCGGTCGGGCCAATTTAGAATAAAATGTTTTCCAAATTGATTTCTAAGTCTAGTGTCTAAGGTCTAAGTGTTTTCTAGATTTATGTAACTTTATTCGTTACGTTATATAATTTACTATGTAGACAAGTTTCAAATGAAGCTTAACTTTGGCTAGATACTCGTAAATGGTGTGAGCGTAGAAAGTTATAATATTATTTATTGTAACTTTTTAACCAATGCGCAAATAACTTTGTATCTATGGAAATAAAGCGCGTCATACGCAACGCGTTTAACGTAGCGAATGATGCATAAAGGAGTCGAGATCTGTAACGTATTTTGTATTTCCCCAAAACATTTCTCAATTACCACTGGGTTTTCTTTCTAAAACTGCTATTTAGTATTATCAAAAATTATCTTCAAAAATTCGACAATGAATTTAATTAACCCTACTCTAATTTTTCTCTAAGTAGTTAAAGCATGTCCGCATTCATCATTATCATAATCAGCTCGTATCAGTTAGACATTATGCCTCTCCTAATCCTAATGTAGCTATTTTCATCCAACATTTACGCTTTCTTTTATGCGTTTCGGTAACGTTGTTTTATTCACATCAATCATAATTTAGTTAGAGACAGGACAGAATTGAAATGGACACTTAAGCTTATCATTCTTTTATTTCTCGCCGTTTTTAAATCCGATTACGCGGTAAAGTTCATAATCAGGAAAGTTATCTCGAGAGCAAAAGCGTTTCACTTCTGAAGTGGGCGAGATTGTAGTCTACTTAAAGTTCAAGCTGATTCTATTTAAATTTTTTTTTCTTCTTTTCTCTTCTTCTATTTATTGCATTTGCTGCTAACACAATCTACTTTATACGTCGGATATAAAAATGTATGCGTTGCCATTGATAAGTCGTTAGCGTTAATCCCCGTCTACTTAAGAGGGTTTACGCATTCCGGTTTTCCATACAAATTTCCAAGTCGAAATTTTTAAAAACCAATGAAACAATTTTGATGAAATTTTGCATGCTTAAGTAAAACACAGGGATCTAAATAGTTTGTTAAAAACATTTTTAAAAAACATTTTTCTAGCTGAGTTATTGCGATTCAGTCCACTATAGAAAGTTAAAAATCGCAATAACTTAGTTAAATAAACAATTTAGATTCCTGTGTTTTACTTCAGCATGCAGAGTTCCATCAAAATTGGCTCATTAGTTTTTAAAAATTTCGACTTGGAAGTTTGTATGGAAAACCGAATGGCGTAAACCCTCTTAATTGGATTCCCGTTAGGTTAAGTAATCTGAACAAATTAAAAGCAGGCAGAGTCACACATAGCTAATAGTAGAAAATTAACCTGCTACGAATTCTACTACGATCTCTTGAGTAACTAGACAGTAACATCATTCTCTAGTATAGAACATAATTCAAATACTGAAGTCAGGAGCTCGTAATATTTTTTACAACTTAAATTGCTGTTTTAACAATATACTTTTTCAGGCGGCTACAGAGAAACTATTTGGAAGAAATTGACAGTGAAGCATTTCGCTCGACAAAGAAACTATTTCATGTTGACCTTTCCAACAATTATTTATATACACTACCGGAAAAGGTGTTCGTCAACAATTCAGTTTTGGAAACAATAGATCTTTCAAATAACCAAATAATGTATATCCCCGCGGACAGCTTCTTGGGACTTGAATCGCTAACGATATTAGATCTTTCAAAGAACAAAATCCAGAGGATTGAAAACGGAACTTTTGTAATAAAGACACTTCAAATCCTAAAGTTGTCTGATAACCGAATAAGTAATATTACACAAAACGCTTTTGAGAGTTTATTTTCATTGGAAACTCTACTTCTCGACAAAAATAAATTGGAGAACATAGCCAGTCGGTTGTTTTACAATTTAAGCTGTTTGACTTACTTGGACTTGTCAAACAACAACCTGATTTCAGTAAGTTTACTCAATAATTACAATATTAAATATAAATGTCACGCTAATCACTCATTTTGAAATCAATGTGCGCGTCATAATGTTGGTTATTAAAATGTGCCCAGTATCCAGGTTAAATTGCTAAGCCTACTTTCCAAAATAAGGGGAATGAAATAATCGATTACATAAAGTCGATGTCACCATTTAAATCTTATTTGTAAGATGAAAAACGGGGTTTCGATCGTGTTACAGAAAACAAGAAAGAACACGTTGCAAAAGGAACTACATTTTAATTCAATCTACCGTAGAATTCTGAATGTACTATTAAACATATATCACTCGAAATTAATGCAAAAACTGCTTAATGCGTAACGCGTGAAACCATTAATTAAGAGATAATAAAATAAAATGTAAACTATAAGCTAGTAAGTCCATGTAATTACACATAAACTGACAAAAACATTTCTCTTTTAGCTAACAGGAGTTGAATTTGAAAATCTTCAAATGTTACGCAACTTAGATTTAAGAGAGAACTCCTTGGTAGAGATCCCAGATTATTCATTCTCGAAATGTTCCAACCTGGAGAAATTAGACTTATCCAGAAACAAATTGCGTTTTCTAAACGTAACAACATTTCAAGGGCTACATAATGTCACGTCTCTTCTACTGTCAGATAACAAATTGTATGAGGTACATTTTAAAACATTTTCTACTTTGAAAAATTTGACTACGTTGTAAGTATTGTTTCAAAACATTAATAAAGCCTACACGGCTAGATTGACAGATAGTTATGTATTTCTATATTTTTACAGATATATGGATGGAAATTTATTCCCCTCATTGCCATCAAGGACATTGGATTATATGCCAAAACTAGCAATAGTGAAATTGTCTGGCAATCCTTGGCACTGCGATTGTCACGCATTGTACATATCAGCGTAAGTTGCTTTGTTATTTTGTTTATATTCATATATTTATTCTTATCTTATATATGTATCTAAATTCTAGACTTCATACAAAATTATTAACCTTTCCATAAATAACATTAGCCGCCTATAAACGTCTCACCGCAGTTGCCCAAGAGTGCAAAAAACAGGATCAAAATAAATTATTTTGACATTGTAAATAAGTCTCCGTTGTATTAACACTTAGAACGCGGCGCCACTAGATATAATAAATTCCGTTCAGGAGCTCTGATCAGTGGACGGCCGCAGTTGAAAGGTTAATAAATCTTATAACTTGACAACCTTTACTTGTTCGTAATATTTGATTATTTGCGTTAAAAAACTCTCAAATAAACTCAAAAAATTGGCAAAATTTGTTCAACGTTTCGCTCTGTTTAACTTATGTAAACTCTGTCAAAACATCTGAGTTCATCTGTACATTTTACTAGTACGCATTCGATATGATATGAACTTAGAGCATTCAGATATGAAGCACATGACATGAAACAGCATACAGAGTTAACGAGTTGGTGAAAAATATTCTTATCTGGTGTGGAACCACCACCATACTGTACAGACTATCAGTACTCGTACCAAAAAATTTGGCAAGTCGTTCCTCTGTAAGACCACTCGGCTTTGGAATTCTTTGCCGGCGCATGTTTCCCATTTCCTACAGTCCCGGGTCTTTTAAGCGGGGCGTGAAACGGCATTTATGCAGGCCGTCATGAATGGGAGCGCTCGTTATCGTGCTTATTCCACGGTGGGGAGCGCTCTCATTATTTTGGACTGCATCGGCTGCTTACCATCAGGCAGGATGCAGTCACTATGACGAGTCATTATTTAAAAAAAAACATGTTTTACATACATACATATAATCACCACTATGACCCCCGAAGGATTAGTCAAAGACTAGGCAATGAGGACCGCAGAAGCCATAGTCCACTTTTCACCAAATAGCGACTTCACATGTGCTCAGTGTGACAGGTAGTGAGCCCTTCGCCGCGCTCTATGCTGTTGGATGTATGTGCAGTCTTTAGTCCATTAGTCGCCTTTTACGACACCCAAGGGAAGAGAGGGGTTGGTAGTATTCTTTCACCGCTACGCGACACGGAACATGTTTTAGAAGATTAGAATTTGAAAAGTTCACAAGACAATATTATTACAGGTGGGTGCGTCTTAACGAAATGAAGTTATGGGATTACTCTCCGACTTGCACATCTCCATGGTTTCTGGAAGGGCATTTTTTGAAAAAACTGAAGTTTCCAGAACTGTGCACTGGACAGTGGGCCAGTATGGTGAACCTGTCACCTCGCCTGCCGATACAACAGCTGTTGGCACTGAACGTGTCCGTGAACAGGAAGCCGCAAGACAGTATGGAACAAAACCATGATGTCACCACTATTGACGCATGGCACTGATATAACGCCTAGATAATTCTACTGGTCTTATCGGTGCAAGTTAAAGTATTAAAACAAATTAATAAATAATGCAATTGTGCAATTGTTAAATGTTTTAATTAAGAAATGTAACGTACGTAAAAGACGTTTAATTTCTCCATTAACTCTGTAAAGGTGGATTCGACCAAACTGGAATAAGGTCTTATAACTAGATTAAACGCCGAATTTGTATAGACTAATCTTGGAGTAAGTCTTATTCCAGTTTGGTCGAATCTTTTTTTTTTTTTTTTTTTTTTTTTCGCAGGGGTACTCATTACGAGTACCGGGGCCCTGAAGAGGCACCCAGTTATGTGGGACTCGCCTGTCCGCCTTTCCGCACCCACTGACAAGGAGAGAGGCTCCAGGTCAGCTGCCGAGCTAAGTCCCGGCTGGGAGGGCGAGACGGAGGGGAATACCCACTAAACCCCTGGGGGCCCAACAATCCGAAGCTGAAAGCTGAGGTGGATGTCGCGGTACATACCACTAGGGATTAACCCGCGACGGTCACCCCGTCGCCCGTGTGCCAACCTATGACCGCAAGCGGTCACGCGCCGACACACGGGCAACTTCGCGCACGGCACAACACAAAACAGCGTGCCCACCCTCTAATGGGCACGCGATCCCCCAAAATAACAGATACAAGGACAGCACAGGACAAACACAAGACAAAGACACATTGGTCCTCCGACCCTTGGGCTTTTGGGGAGGTATAGTCATACCCACACCAAAGCCCAACCCCACTCGCGCTTGCTTCCGCAAGCGCCCCACCACAGACAGGCAACACCACAAACAAACACACAACAAATAGCGCGGCCTTTTACCAGCCCGCCTTATCCTACTCGGCAGCCCGGACCCCGACTCAGACCCAGAAACCGCCCACGAATCTGGCTCCGACTCGGACCCCTAGCCCCACAAACACCTACCGACCCTCGACCTCGGGCCCTTGACCCAAACCCCGGAACTCGGAGACGGACCCCCGGTAAAAACCGGGAGGTCACTCCATGCCCCGACGATTCCCGATGTGGCGGGAGCCTCAACCAGGCGGCCCCCCCGTATCTTTCACGGCCTACAGAGGTGGACAGACTCCGTCAGGCCCGCTACTCCACAGTCGCTCGCGAACACACACCGGGGTCTCGAGCCCGACGCTCAACTCCCGGTGCCCGAGGCCGTATCCCACACAAAAACATAAACGCCCCCAAGGACAGCGCTCAGAAGGAGCGCCGCCGAAGCTCAAAGCCGCTCAAAAGAGCGGCGAGCGTTTTAAGTGCGCGCCCACCCCAAGCCGCACACTCGCGTAACGGGGGTTACGAGCGCGCGGCCCGGAGCGGGCACGCACCGCCTAGAATTCGGCGCCCAGAAGGGGCGCCAGGGATTGGCATAAAGCCCCTTGTCCCAGGGTGGTGGGAAGAGGCCTTACGACAATCCCTACAACACGCGAGGTCTTACCCCGCACACACAAAGGACGGCGCTCAGAAGGAGCGCCGCCGAAACCCCAATCCTCAAAGCCGCTCAGAAGGAGCGGCGAGTCATCAAGTGCGTGCCTACTCCGGGCCGCACGCTCGCATAAGGAGCTACGACCACGCGTCCCGGACCGGGCACGCACTTGACGGTGCAGGCCCAGAAGGGGCACTGCCTAGAATTCGGCGCCCAGAAGGGGCGCCAGGGATTAGCATAAAGCCCCTTGTCCCACGCTGAACGTGGGCCGAGAGGCCTTACCCCAGGGTGCACCACGAGGAGGTTCCCAAATTTGCACCCCTGGTCGAATCCACCCTAAGTAACACGATTAATTTTGTCAGTAAGTACATATCTACTTACTGCTTGACGTTTCGGCCGCGATGCTGCGGCCGTGGTTACAAGCGAACGAAACAGTTTTAATGCAATGCAACGTGATAGTTTAAAGTCTAAACTCTGTAAGTTTTAAAGTTTTCGTATCAGAATATGTTGACACATCGCTACTCATAAATATGAAGTGACGTAGTTAAAGTAAATTCTTGGGGTATGAGCCAACGCATTAAAAGATACCATCTTCTTTAAGAACTGTGTGCTCTTAACGTATTTTCTTAATTATTATTATTCTTATTATTGTTGTTATTTCATTGATTTAAATCGAGCCCAAAAACGTGATGAACTTCAATATTAATGATAATCTCATTAGTTTCTTTATCAGTAAATATCAATCTGCTGACGTCATGAGCATTTGCACTTACTTGTTGTATTGTAACTCAAAAGCAGCATTGTCTAATCACTGATAAAACTATGTTATCAAGGACAAAAATTCGATCATGAAATGGAAACCTATTAAAGTGATTGCATATAATCGCACAAGAATATTTACAAAAACAATAATTCATTTCCTGCCAGTTCTTGGTATTGCCATTTTTGTTAGATAAAACAACATCCATCTACTTGCACTCATATTTAAACGGGATTTTATGCAAAACTACTAAGTAAAAGCAGGATGCCTTTTATACTCGACGTTTCGTGGTCACGGACTGACTCGGTCGAAACGTCAGGTATTGTTGACTCGGTCGAAGTTTTAAGTTAAATCTCCTTTAAGTATGAGCGCATAATTGAACGCGAAAGTACGTATATCCATTTACTTTCTTAATTAGAGAAATTATTATTATTTTTTTTTTTTTATAAAAGAGGGAGGCAAACGAGCAGGCGGGTCACCTCATGGAAAGTAATCACCGCCGCCCATGGACACCTGCAAAACCAGAGGATTCGCAGATGCGTTGCCGGCCTTTAAGGGAGGAATAGGTTTAAGGAAAAAATAGGAATTGGGAGGGGGGGGAAGTGGCCTCCGGAACCCTCACTGGTCGGACGAAACACAACACCACCAAGTGCCGTTATTTCACGCCGAATATTCGTGAGAGGGTGGTATTACGCCGGGCGAGCCGGCCCAATGCGTGCTGCAACGCAGCGTGGCTCTACCACTCAGTCAGTGTTACTCATTTAGCACCACCCAGGGTAGGGTCTCGAGGGTAAACCTACGGACGCGAGCAACTTTAACCCCCAACTGAACCAAAATGTTTACTTAATAAGTTATTAAATACAATTTACATACCACTAAAATTTGTCTTTATTTCTTAGACAATCCGTACTCAAATACCAACCATGTAGGTAAATTTCTAGCAAGTATATTCTTCATGTACTCTTTCTGATCACTACATTGGGGGTTTAACAATTTTATAATGTCACCATAATGTCTTTATCTACCTTCAATGTGTGAGTCGTGTGACTCATGCCACTCTTTTCATAAATTCCGGAAAATTCTATTAGAAATCAAGTTCATTTAAGAATTTATTTCTGGTAATCTACTCCAATAAAACAATTTGCGATTACTTAATAAAATTTGACTGGTTTAGCTTCCCGGTTGCGTAAATTTTTTGCGAAAAAAAATTGTATTTAGTTTTCACTAATTCTAAACTTTGAAATCGATAACATTAGTTCCGTAGAACTAATTACTCTTTAACACAACACTTATAACTCACCTCCCCACTAACTAATCGCACAGCTCAACCGCTTCACTTAGAACGCAGAATACAGGATGGTTGCTTTCATGACAATGACAAAAGATGAGCTGGACAAAAAGTGTATGTTCTCATTTTTATTGAACGTGATGTCATCTGTCTCCACTTTGTGTTTAGGATCAATATGGCTATAAGAAAAAGTCACTTTCTGATAAATGTTAGATAGCCTTTCTGATAAGCGTTAGATAGCCGATCAAGAGGTTATTTTCATACTTATACATAAATCCTACAACAGTAACAAAAGATTTAGAGCTTGTCAAAACTTCTTGATAAGTGTCCAATATGTCAAAAATAACTTTTTCGTACCACTTGCTCAAAAAAGTGACATTCTATGCCACAAAAAGCGAACATAACAATAGTCATTTTTAATCTGTTAAAAACAGGGAAAGAAAATTGTACTGAATTTCTTTCATCCTCTAGGGGGAGAATGTGATTTAAATTTGGAATACTTACCGAAAGTTATACTGAACTACATCTGTGTTTACACCATTGAGTTTGTATATAAAGCAATAAACATCTTTTTGAAAAAGGAAATAAATAAATAAAAAAATTACAAATCAACTCATAAACAATAAATGTACCAAACAAAAATGTAACTCTCTCTATCAATAATTGGACCAATGTTTCGAATGTTAACTTTTACTTTTAATTGTCATTATTTTTAATAAATGCTAATCTCATATTATTATTGTGTTAATTTTTTCGCAAATGGTACGAAAAGTAGAGTATTTTCCTCGGTGATAAAGCTGTCTTAGTCTTGGGTGAACTTAGATCCCTCGCTACACTCAGGACTCGTCTTAAATCCCTCGCTTCACTCGTGATTTAAAATTTTAACACCCTCGCTACGCTCGGCATTAAACCTCGAGTCCTTCGTTACGCTCGCGATTTAAATCGTCACCCGCGACAGAAGACACTACTTTATCCCCTTGGTTAATAATCTACAATTTCACTCCTCTTGCTCAAAAAGACCGTCATTGTAGCGTTTAGTAGAGGATCCGAGTATACAACGACCTTCACCGAGCCGGTTAATGGATAAAAAGTATTTTATATAAAATTGAATGTGTTAAAAAATATATTGCGAGTGGGTTGGCTGAAAAATTTCAGTACAGTATATGATTAATTAAATATATAAAAATATATTTTTTTTAAATATTGCACTTCTTTCGATAATAGATAAATTACATAGGTACCAATCGAAAGTATGAAGCCTATAAAATATGCAAACGTTAGGTTGACTATTTTTTTCCTGTCATAACATTGGATAGGCAGGTGTAAACAGGCAAGTCAATATTAGTAATTTATAACCGTCTGGTTAAATAAATAAAATTTATGTTTATATAAAGATAAGCTCATTACAAACACACACACACCAAACCAGTGCAATGTAAAAAAAAATATTTTTTTTTATATTAAATTTATCATTAAAAGTACTGGACTGTAATTTTTCAGCCAACCCACTCGCGATATATAATTTAACATATCAAATTTGATATAAAATACTTTTCATCCATTAACCTTCTCGGTGAAGGTCGTTCTATACTCGGATCTTAGACTAGTTCTGGAGCGAGGCTAAAATAGCTTTTCTTGCCCTAGGGGAAAAAGTAAAATTTTACATTTTTGTCTGTCACATCACATGACAATGAGCCTACAAAAACGAAAAAGTATTTAGTCATAAGTAGAATAATCATGAATAAAGACTCGACTTATTACTGTTTACTTAGATCAACAACTTTGTTGAGACAGTTATTATTAAAGTTTCTGGTAAAATTAGTAATCATTTGAATCTATGGACAACACAGACCACGCCCACACAGTCCGGGCTTCAGCAAGAAACAACTGCACAGTCTGCACATGTGCTTAGGTGGTGAGCCTTTAGCTCGTTAGTCGCTTTTACGACACCCAAGAGAAGAGAGGGGTTGGTAGTATTATTTTGATGAGCCCATCACCGCTCTATGCTGTTGTATGTATGTGCAGTCTTTAGTCCATTAGTCGCCTTTTACGAGACCCAAGGGAAGGAAGGGGTTGGTAGTATTATTTTGATAACCTCATCGCCGCTCTACGCTGTTGGATGTGTATGTGCAGTCTATAGTCCATTAGTCGCCTTTTACGACACCGAAGAGAAGAGAGGGGTTGGTAGTATTATTTTGATGAGCCCATCGTAGCTCTATGCTGTTGGATGTATGTGCAGTCTTTAGTCCGTGAGTCCCCTTTTACGACATCGAAGAAAAGTGAGGGGTTGGTAATATTATTTTGATGTGCCCATCGTTGCTCTATCTATAATGTTGGATGTATGTGCAGTATTTAGTCCGGTAGTCCTCTTTTACGACAACGAAGGGAAGAGAGGGGTTGGTAGTTTTATTTTGATGTGCCCATCGCCGCTCTATGCTGTAGGATGTATGTGCAGTCATTAGTCCATTAGTCGCCTTTTACGACACCCAAGGGAAGAGATGTGTTGTTAGTATTAAGTCACAATTAAAACAGCAACATGCAAACATCATCGTAATGTAATAAGCTACGCACTAGTGCGGTAATGTAATTTAAAAATTAGTTCCTAATCGTTTTAATCTATGGACAACATAGGTGGGAGCCTTTAGCCCGTTAGTCGCTTTTACGACACCCAAGGGAAGCGAGGGGTTGGTAGTATTATTTTGATAAGCCCATCGCCGCTCTATGCTGTTGGCTGTATGTGCAATCTTTAGTCCGTTATTCGCCTTTTACGAAACCCAAGAAAAGAAAGGGGTTGGTAGTATTATTTTGATGAGCCCATCGCCGCTCTATACTGTATCATGTATGTGCAGTATTTAGTCCTTTAGTCGCCTTTTACGACACCAAAGAGAAGGGATGGGCTGGTAGTATTATTTTGATGAGCCCATCGCCGTTCTATGCTGTTGAATGTATGTGCAGTCTTTAGTCCGTTAATCGCCTTTTACGACACCGAAGGGAAGGGAGGGGTTGGTAGTATTATTTTGATGACCCCGTCGCCGCTCTATGCTGATGGAGGTATGTGCAGTCTTTAGTCCGTTAGTCGCTTTTTACCTTGAAAGTTTAAAAATAAATATGTCTAGTTTTAGTAATGAAGAACTAAATTTACAGTCTACACCACCGGAAATAATAAGTGAAGCACAAAATGTTATTGACAGCCTATTACCATCTAAGTCCAAAGAAAAATACATGTTGGCTTACCAAAGATTTATACACTAGAAAAACAACAAAAACACGCAGTCATTTTCAGAAAATGTGTTTTACTCGCAAATAAGTTATAAAACGTCGTATGACATACGTGCGCTTTGATAATTACAGCCTCTGCTTTCTTGTAGCCCTCGCCTACAGCTCGGGCCAGCAATATCGCCTCTGCTGTAATTTTCAACTTACCGCACTTATATCATAATGTACTATTAATAAATGCTTATCTCATATTAATATTGTGTAAATTTTTTCGCAAATGGTACGAAAAGTAGAGTATTTTCCTCGGTGATAAAGCTGTCTTAGTCTTGGGTGGACTTAAATCCCTCGCTACACTCAGGACTCGTCTTAAATCCCTCGCTTCGCTCGTGATTTAAGTTTTTAACACCCTCGCTACGCTCGGGAGTAAACCTCGAGTCCTTCGTTACGCTCGCGATTTAAATCGTCACCCGCGACAGAAGACACTGCTTTATCCCCTTGAATAATAATCTACTATTCACCCCTAGGGTAAGAATGTACTATTGTCAACTTCATGACTCGACCTTACGAACACCAGACTAGTATTTTATTTTAATAGCTACTCATTGAGGCAATGTACACACGCTAGGTAGATCGACATAATATTATACATACTGTAAAATTTCTCCAATTATATTCATTTTATACCCCAAACAATAAATTTCCAATTGCTGAGCTGCTGTCGTTTGTACGGTAGTCGGCCCCAGAATTAACTTAACACTTCTACTACCATGTCATGCATGCCAACTACTGCATCATACTACGCAATGATTGCGAGAGTGTTTTGAGCGAGTTGATGTGAAATGTTACCAAAGCACCCGTGGTTTCTAAAAACGTTAAAAATAAATAATACATTGGTAAAGGGAAGCAACGCCTCTATGGGCGAGTGCCTAAGCGCAAAGCCCGATAAACGGAGGTCCAAGGTACAATTCCCAAGTCGGGCAAAGTGTGTTTCAGATTTTGAATGAATAGCCCAGGTTTGTTATCTCCTTATTTGGCAAGCCTGCTGATTAAAGCAATGAAGCAAAGTATATATATATGCTATACTTTATACACCAGTATATACCACAGTATTTATACAACTTAATTATTAACTAACTTAATTACTTTATACAACAGTATTTGACGACCTCCATGGTTGAGTGGTTAGCACGCCGGGTCTGGCGTCGTGCCATCTCTGAGGTCCCGGGTTCAATTCCCGGTCGGGTCAATATAGAAAAAAACTGTTTTTCTAAATTGATTTCGTGTCTCGGTGTTTTTTCAATGTTTATGTTATTGCATATTTATCCGTTATCTTACCATATTAACGAGTTTCAAAAGAATACTCATCTTGTTATACATATTCGGTGTGAGCGTAAACAAATTTAATATACGCTTTACTTTACAGATCCATCATTAATGTGACAGATCCATAAATAACTATATTTCGCAGCGTAATAGCTTGACAACGTGAGTGAGTCCACGGGTATCACAGACCTGTTACTTTATCTATTCCGTGGGTATTGGCTAGTAATTGGATCGACATTGGTTAATTTCTTTCTCAATACTTAAAAAACAGTACTCGTGCCGTATTGTATCTACGTAGATGACAAAGCTGGAAGTGGCGCAGAATAGACCCTAATGGAGCCTTGTTAGGAGCAGGCCAAGACTCACTTTAGGTCGCGCCAACTCCTGAGCGGGCCGGCTTCGGCTCCCGCGCACTGGCGCGGGTAGCACGGAAGCCGTATACACTCCCTGCGCGCTCGCAGGGAGTAGGCGGTAGGGGGGGACGAGGGAAACCTCCTCCCCCCCCTGAGGAGGGCCGCGGCCTAGCGGAGGAGCGCTAGGCTGCATTGCACGCCCTCCTCCCGGTTGGGGAGCGGACTGTATCTGCCAGTCTGCTCCCGGTGGTGCAGGGGACCCAGGTCTGACTGGGTCCGCAGCGTGGTGGCGCCCAGCGGGGCGTAGTAACACGGGACCGCGGCGCCATTATACGCTCCTGAGGGCAGATGTAAAAAAAAAAAAGGTCGCGCCAACTTAGTCCTAGTAGTAGACTGAACTGAACTTATTTAATTAAGGAAGGTCACACAACAAAGAACATAAAAAGTACTTATAATAAAAGATTTTCACATGTAATTCCCCCTGAAGAACGAGGCAGATGACGTTAGGACAATCGAGATCAAGTATTTTATCTTCGCAGGCCGATTTTTAAATCCTCAGATAAAATTTGTATCTGTCTGTTAGAGTATTACGCGATCAACCTAAAATGTCACCCATGAAGAAAGAAAAGACAAGATATGGCAATGCATTTTTAAAATAGACGTGTAATAATTTAACAGACAAATAAGTTTTATCAGGCAATTTTCGATCACATATTTAAATAGTGGCAGCGTTGACTTGTACATTTGACGCATATTATTAGAAGAAAAGCAATTTTTGAAGAAGCTCTTCTTCATGTTGTGACTAAGCACGCACGAAACGAAACGCGTACCTAAACATCTAATTCTCATTAGGTACTTTTTTGTGTAGACGTTTCGAGAACGTTGATTGTGAATCTAGTTTTAATATGTGATCAAAGCAGACAATTGAAAAACCGGCTCTTACTACATGAAAATGTATCGAATCGACGTTAAAAAGAGGGAAAAAACCAACTTTACTATTTTTACTGCTACGCTCGTTGAAAGCGCTTCTGCGTTCATTTAATTGAACTTTTCAGTTATAAAGAGAAATTATTCGAGTATAGGGTGAGAAGGTAGCGTTATTGTTTTGTTTGATTTCTATTTTTGAAAAAGGAGTAAAGGTTTCCGACAATCGCGAATTCTATATTATAATTAAGTAAACACTCTTTATCCGCTAAGCGCCTTATCTTTATAATGTGTTTGATAATATTGTTATTATCTTGCTATTTCCCTTTGATAGCTATCAATAGATATGGTAATCGACTCGTATCGTTTTATTTGTTCAGTCTGATCGTTTCATTATTATTGTGTACGTCAACATCAAATATTGGTGGTATAGTGAGTTTTACAAGTTTTAAAATAGTGTTAAGTGGTCAAGTGTGTAAAGTGAATCGTGTTTCAAGCGTGTGTTATCATTAACAATTATTATGAATCGGTTGGTCTGAAGCTTAAGTTCAACTTATATCTTTAAAATGTATATCTTTTTAACTTCTCTATTTAATTATATTTTAGTACACTAACACTCTTTTTTTTGTTAGAATAAATGATTGGAGAAACTAATTTTAGAATTACTTTTAGGTATGCCCATAAATTATGATAAATGTACGGAACTAACTTAAAAATGGGAACCAGATTCAAGATATATCTAACAGCGTTTTGCATATTTGCTAATTTCGTCGAAATAAGTTATGGTATGTATTAAAAGCTACTGCTAAGTCCTTTATAAAGACCTTCAATTTTTTTTATAAATCGACAGTCAGTCAGTCTCTTTATTAATTTACAAAACGATTGCAGGATGTCAAATGGAAGGTGTGAATAATTGGTTACAATGGCAACATGTAGAAATTCTCGATACATTTACTGGAACATTCGTTTCAAGAAGCACTTCAAATATTTTAAGTAAGTTATTTTGATATGTTTTCTTGTCTTTAGATTAACCAAATAATGCAAATTAGTAGATACTCATATTGAGACTAAGTGTTTGTGTTATAAAAAAATATTTAAGATTATTTTAAACATGGGTTTCTCATCATACCTATGATTACCCATACCTATGACCAAAACTATGACAAATTTAATAGTTTTGAGCAGCCTCCGAAATACATTAATGTTATTTGTATCTAAAATTTAGACAAAATAAGCAGTAACTCTAAAGATAATTCAAATGGACGACATAATAACAGTAGAATATCTAGACAATAAATATCAACCAAGAAGATAAAATATAATAATAAAAGATAAAGTGATACTGTGAAGCATACAGCCCCCTATTATTGCTGTGAACCATAAAATCTGTGTATGATCCTCACGGGGCACTACATTGTAGTATTATTTTTTATTGTTCCTGCTTACTTTTCGAACCACTACTATTATAAACAATTAATTAATTAATATGACCCTAGCCTCACACTTTGGTAAAATAAGGGCTTCGCTTCTTTTAGTATGGTATTTAAAGATTCTGGCAAAATATAATCACAAGTTTGCGTTAGTTAAAAGTCTTTCTTCAACCAAGTATGCTGATTCCGACTGCATTTTATATATTTATCTTTTAAAACAATATGGCACCACTATTGATGGTATACTTATACAGGATATCCCACGACTATGTCATGAAGGAGAAGTACCTTAAATATTTATTGTACATACAACCTTTTGTTAGAAGAAGTGGCAAGGTAGTGACTGAGCCGTAATACGCAATACGTATAGCAGTTATTTTTCATGGCTGTTCTTCTTCTTCTTCAGCCCTTTTCTACCAAATACTGAGTAAAAGCCTGAGCTAAGTGAGCCTCTTCCATGCTTTTCCAAACGGTGCGATCCTGGGCTTTTCGCATTCAGTCTTTCCCAGATATTTGGGTTAGGTCATCGGTCTATCTCCTGGGCTGTCTTCCTACATTTCTGCGCCCGTTCCGTGGCCTCCATTCTAACACCTTCAACCCCCATCGTCCGTCAGACCTGCGGCAAATGTGGCCAGCTCACTTCCACTTCTTTTGGGCTATAATCTTAGCTAATTCGGTGGGTGAGTTGTGTTCTACTGCGGATTTCTGTATTGCGAATTTGATCGCGGAGGGAAATACCCAACATAGCTCTCTCCACATAGACCATCACAGGGAGTACGTACTGCTCAAAAGTTCAACGTTTGAGGTTAAGGGGCAATCGTTTGTCTTTAAATACCTCCTTCAGTGTGCCAAAAGCTCCCCACCCAAGTTAGACGCAACGGCTTATTTCGCGATTCTGTCCATTCCTTTCTAGACTCAAAGCCTGACCCAGGTAGGTATACTCCGCAACCCTTTGAATATGTTGGTCTTGGACCACTATATAGTCAATGTCGGCATCGCAACACATTCTTTTGGTTTTTGAGGTGCTTATCTTCAAGCCGACATTGAAATATGCGGAATACAGCTCGTCTATCATAGTTGTTCACCGATGGTAATTTTATTTTTATTGACAGATATGCCAAGCTGGACTTTTAATAACGGTTTCAATAAGGGGCCGTATTTGAACGTCTCACTTTCTGATTCCACATTTGAAATACAAACTAACGACAACTACCCAGAATATGAAGAAAACGAGACCTTAACATCTATAAATATCGCTATAGACTTCAATTGTGTTGGAGGCTCCACCAGTACAATAGTAAGTAATTTCATATGATCGAGTTCTTCAACATCCGTTGCATTTAAATGTTTTAGAAACCAATTAGAAAATATTTCTAGAAAGTCAAAAAGTCAGAAAGTCAATATCAATCAATGATAATAATTTTGAGATTGCATTTGTTGCCTCTTACATTGATAACGAAATTATGTCTCATTGGTATCTACAACACGGAAATTTCCTTTTTATCATTGTATTTTTGGTAATTAAATTAAAATACCTTTGTAAAAGTACCCAGCCTTTTAGATTCCTAAAACAAGATTATTATTCTATTAACCGTGTCGTATTCTATTAACCGTGTCGTATTCTATTAACCGTGTCGTATTCTATTAACCGTGTTGCGTAGCGGTGAAGAATACTACCACCCCCTCTCTTCCCTTGGGTGTCGTAAAAGGCAACTAACGGACTAAGGACTGCACATACATCCAACAGCTTAGAGCGGTGATGGGCTCACCACCTGTCACGCTGAGCACATGTGCAGTTGCTATTTGGTGAAAAGTGGGCTATGGTAGAGGACTGTTTTTGCTGTCATCATTGCCTAGTCTCTGAGTAACACTTCGGAATAGAAGTCGTGATTATATCTATATATGTACTAGCGGCCCGCTCGGCTGCGACTTCGTCCGCACGAACACCTACATTTATTTTTCTCATACAAACCTTGTCTTGACAATTACAAAAACAAAAAAAAAGTTTTTTTTTTAATGTATAAAAGAGGGAGGCAAACGAGCAGGCGGGTCACCTGATGGAGAGTAATCGCTGCCGCCCATGGACACCCGCAAAACCAGAGGAATCGCAGGCGCGTTGCCGGCCTTTAAGGGAGGAATAGGTTTAAGGAAGGAATAGGAATGGGAGAAGGAGGGGGGGGGGGGCTCCGGAACCCTCACTGGTCGGACGAAACACAACAGCACCAAGTGCCATTATTTCAAGCCGAATATTCGTGAGAGGGTGGTATTACGCCGGGCGAGCCGGCCCAATGCGTGCTGCAACGCAGCGTGGCTCTACCACTCAGTCCGTGTCACTCATTTAGCACCACCCAGGGATCACGTGTAGGGTCTCAAGGGTAAACCTACGGACGCGAGCAACTTTGATTCCCAAATTACCCAAATAAGTGCAGCCGTTCTGAAATGATGCGCGAACAATGAACACACATTCGTGGCAACTGATTTTTACGAGTATTTAGATGTAGATAAATACATCGCTTATTCCTTACATCGATCGGTCCACTGTTTGATATTGTTTTCATTTTACTGTATATCGATAGCGGAAAAAAATTATCCGAGTCATATCTAAACTATTGAAATTTATAAAAACAACTAAGCGACACCCAGGGTCTTAGGTTCTCATCCCGCAAAGTGCCATCGTTTATATATCAATCATAAGCATTAGCAGCTTATTCGTAGACGTTTATTATTTTTTTTATGTATATACTGTAGCTATATCAGGCTACTATCAATGAAGAAATAACATTCACTTATCCAAGTTCCGAAAGTATTAGTGTTTGTATTTAATTTTGTACCAGACATACGATTTATTAATTAGTTATAACATTTATAACCTCACCGTTATTAACATTCTAAGTGAAATACCTTACACAACAGCTACTTTTTATTGCACACGATAAAACTAGATTTCATTGCATGTAATATTTCTAACAATTACCTTTTTTATTCCAGACCTTTTTTGTGGCCATCCAGGATACAAACAATAATGATCCCATATTTATGCCTGAAGACGTTTACGAATTCACGGTCATGCCTCCACTGCCACCAGGATATCAAATTACAAACGCTATAACTGTGAGAGATATAGACCTAACGACGCAAGAAATCAATTTGAACATTTTCGACAGTCCATATTTTGAAATTAGCTACGATGAGGCGTCTTCAACGGTAGCTAAAGAGTTCAGAGGATCTTTGAGAACAACTACATTTATCAGGAACATTCCAGAACCAATTGAATTCAGAATAAGTGCAACTGTAAGTTTCAAAAATTTTTTATAAAATGCTTTTCTCATAAACATAGAGCGATTCTTATTGTAACTAACCAATTAACAGTTTATTCTATAAAAACTGACACTCATAGATAACAGTGAATGTAATGTGGGGTGTATTATAAATGTTGACATGTTTCAATAGACAAGTTATATTTTAAAGTCTTGCTGCCGTACTCAGAGACGTCAATTAAGTTTTAATGACAATTAAATGTCTTTCCTTCTCTATTTAGTACTATACATAATAAAGTGACAGCAAGAGATCTAATTGTCATTAAAACTTAATTGACGTATCTGAGTACGGAAGTTAGGACGTTAGCTTTAGCTATACTAAAAGTGACAGTTTTAAGATATTTTTTAAGGTTTTCTAGTTTTGTAATCACCTTTTACAAAAAAATATTCACCTTCTCCGCTTGAGGGCCCATGTACGTTTTCGCTTTCCGCGCACAATTGCTTACCAGCCTTCGTAGATTATCAAGCTAGCTTCGTTCTAAGGTTCAGCTGCATGACTGCACAAGCGCACTTGAAAAGCAACACTTTTTTTCAAGAAAAGAAAAGAAGTAGTATCATTAGAAAAACATTTTTGCACTCAATAAATTGTGTATAATTATGTAAAAATGGTACCTAATAGAGTCTATTCTGAAATTGTAAAATTATTAATTCAACAGGACGTTGATCTTACTGGCGATCCACCCCGTACCAGATATGCCACAGTGCGCATTATTAGCGACGGCGAGTTTGAATTGCCCGAAGAGTTAATTTTCACAGAGACGTTTTATATGGCCACTTACACGGATAACAACGAAATTGTTCTGCAAGATCCAATTTCGTTGAGCCAAGGCTACCACGAACAGGTGCAATTTTCTCTGGTCACAGGTATAAAGATATTTTTGCTCTAAAATATTCTAATAACTATTTTCATTCAAATAGCCTATGTAATAGTATTATTAGGTTTCACTAACTGTTCTTTACCTAAAAGCTACTTGGATTATATTTAATAAACCTAAATTATTAATATTAAAAAGACTAATGTAGTTGTTACTACTAAATAGTATTTACAAAATTAATTAAATTTCAGATGAATATTCTCATTACTTCGATATTATAACAAACGGTAATGAGGTGACACTTCGTGTTGTCAATCCAATCCCAGACGAGATGCTGTCCCTACAGAGACTGTTCCTTGTGGTACGAGCAGACATACAGTATACTAGTGGTACAAGTGCCACTGTCATCCTTCGACTGCCTGAAGGTATGCCTCTGACATTCTGTAATGATAAACTGTGATGTCCTTAACACTAAATGTTATTTGTTTTAGAAACCTTCCACATCAAGCTCCTCCAAAATATATACAATTTTTTTCTACCGAACATTCACCGAAGGTAGTGACCAATATAAAATTGTTTTTGGCCAAATACATCTCAAGAAAAAGAGATGTAAAAACCATATAATAAAAAAAACAAATCCTAATACTTTTACTAAAAGTGTCAGTATCTTTGATTTTGTTTTGTTTGGTTTGGTTTCTTTATTTTATTATTTTTTTGTAACTTACAGGGGCCCTACTGTCACTACATAGAGCAGTATTAAGGAAGGGCCGCGCGATCCCAAAACCTGACATAAGTCTTATAATGAACTTCAAAGCAAAATCAATCTTATTGATATTTAAAATTAGAACTATTCTGCTTTGAAGTTTCAGACCTAGTAATTTGATTAGAGCAATGTTTTTATCTGCGAAATGTACAAAACCATCACGCGCTTGTGTTAGAAATTAAAATTTACTTTTTTAAGATGGGGGCGACCTGCGTAATAATACAATACAAATATAAAATTAAGAAAGTTGTCAAAAAAAAAGGTTTTTAGGAGTCTTTTGATTTATGTATTGTTTGTTACTGTTTAAAGAATTTGTTTCAAATTTCAACAAGGCCACGACCTTGTGCAATGATCAGGCTAACTTACGTAAGTTCTTTTAATGCATTTAACTAATTCAGCGCATAGTACAAGTAACTTAAAAATACGTAAATTTTCACAATTTCGTGCAGGATCCCCTTAATTTAATCTTCCTATGCAAAATTCGTATGGGAATTTGCTTAGTAAGATTAAAGTAATACTGCTCTAAGAATCTTTAAATAAATCTTTCCTACAATCACACCAATTATCCAGCCCAAGAGAAGCTTCGAAGAAACTCGTTAAATGGTTACTAAACAACGGATAAACAAACTTAAAATAAATACATTCTTATATTATACATAAAAAACACCCAGACCCGAGACAATTTAGAAAAACAATAATTTCTAAATTGACCCGACCGGGGTTCGAACCCGGGACCTCAGAGATGGCGACACCATGAAAACCGGTGTACAAACCACTCGACCAAGGAGGTCGTAAGAGTTAAGTTAGCGTTGTAAGGCCCCCGTACTTTTAAGTGAGCATCGTTTATATATCAACTTTTTTCATAAGCATTATTAATGCGATGCCTGTTTCCAGAGGTGAACCTGCAGTTTGAAAGGTTAAACTACGAAGGAGAAATCATTGATAACGTTTTACAAGTACCTCAATTGGTTTTGACTCAAGGGTACGAAAACCATGCTGTCACCGTAGATATACAATCAGGTAAATAATTAGTCGTCTAATAGTTAACGTGTTTAGTTTTGTGATCTTGAACGTTATGCAACTTCCGCAATGCCAGGTCCCTGGATGGGTGACCAAATTGAAAACATCTGAATACACATAGGAATAAATGTAAAGCCGTTGGTCCCGGTTGTTCTCGTAAGATGGCAGTCGTTTAAACCCATCAACCCGCATTGGGCCAGCAGCGTTGTGGGTTATAGCCCATTTCCCCATGTGTTGTTGTTTATGTGGGATGATCTCTGCCCAGCAGTGGGACATTTATAGGCTGATTATGAATGTCCTAGCAATATATGTATGTGTCGCTCATTAAAACTTCATTGTCAAAATAATCGTGTCGCGTAGCGGTGAAAGAATACTAACCACCCCCTCTCTTCCCTTGGGTGTCGTAAAAGGCGACTTACGGACTAAAAACTGCACATACATCCAACAGCATATAGCGGCGATGGGCTCATCACCTGCCACGCTGAGTACATGTGAAGTCGCTTTTTGATAAAAAATGGACTATGGTAGAGGACTGCTTTTGCTGTCCTCATTGCCCAGTCTCTGACTAACCCTTAGGAGATAATAGTCGTGATTAAATGAATGACAAAATACCGTTCAAACCATGATACAAATTATCTCGGGTGTAAACTTTCTTAATCACATTCATAGGAATTATTTGCTCTGCTACCCCTCGGGAACGCTGTTAACCATCCTTTGACAAACAGAACAAAGTTAATCATCACGGGACATTTGTCTCTACAATTGAGCTTTTAGCTGACAATGTCTAAAATTAATTATGCTACGTATATATATTTTCTGTTGTACAGATTAACAAATTCATGAAAATAATAAATGGAAGAACTCCTATATTGTTAAAAGCCTTTCAATGCATAATACCAGAAACGCAAGTTACCGTGCACGCTTATGACCACATTACAAATTTGCCACTAGCCAGACTTGCAACCGACCATAAAGTCTATATATTATAGTGATTTCTTTTCTTTCTTTTTTTTGCTTTTTACGGTACCAACACATCCTAGATAAGAGTTAACTGTAGTTTTACGGAGATGTAATACTAACTTTAACACACACAATAAACCAGGTGTTTTTTTTTCTTTTTAGATAACGCCTCGTATTTCAGCTATACCGTAGAAGAGAATGTTATTACATTGGCAATGTCACCATTAACACCGAGTATTTTAGAACAAAATAATTTCTTGAACCTGCAAGTGGTAGTATCGACCAGCCGTAGCTCCGCGTCGGCAATAGTGACGCTAAATATCGTTAAAGATGACACTGTTACTCCAGTGTTTGAGCGCAATGTGTACTCGGGCAATTATGACACTATCGGCGGGTTAACTTTAGAACAAATAGTGCTGGTGCAAGGCTACGATGACACAGTTGTAATATGTTTGAGAGGAGGTATGTATTTTTTAAAATAAAATTAAAAATAAATGGCTATTGAAAAGTTTCATCATAATGTAAACATTTATTTTAAATCTAGATCACGTGAGCCACTTTCAACTACAACAAACTGGACCTAATATAAATTTGATTGCTTCTGCAATCTCCAATGAATTATTCAGAGAGCAGCACATATTGTTAACTATTGAGGCTACCAAGCCAAGAACCGTTGGAGCAAGTGCTGCTATCTCGATTGCTCTACCTCCAGGTAAATGAATATTAAACTTTTTTTTTACGGTTTCGTTAAGTAAATAAATAAACATGAAATAACCTCCTGACGCCCGATCATTTACTGAAATAACTTAATTGCCACTACGGCCGAACGTACTTTACAAAACATTAAACTGTTTTTGTTGCAAAGGTTTACCTTGCGTGTTGAATAAAACTTAAATTAAGGTTTTTCCCGAGTTTTCACTAAAACAAATGTTTTTTAATATTATTTGACAAATACATTGAGCATATTATTTATGTTTAGATATTTTTTTGTCTTTTATAAAGAACTTTAAGTCATTAAGGTATTTGATTGCAATTGATGCACTTGATGCTACCTGAATGAAGGTCGGTCGTTCGTTGTAAGAAGTTCAAAAATATTCGGCCTTTAGAGTACGGTTTATTTAACGCTTTGTAAAGGACGCTAGGTGTCATGACGATAATAATATGATAAAATGTTTACTAGAAAAAATACAACCAGTCTCAGGAAAGTTCGAACGGGATTCGAACCCGTGACCTGGTTGCTTTGTGAGACTGGTTGTTTTTTTTCTAGTAAACATTTTATCCTATATCTATATAAGCATTGTGAATGCAACAATAATAAAGATAAACATGAAATAGCTCATTAATAAATCACATTTTGCACTGCATTATATTTGAGTGAGCAAGAAAACCGTGTCGCATAAGAATACTACCATCCCCTCTTCCCTTGGGTGTCGTAAAAGGCAACTAATGGAATAAAGACTGCACATACATCCAACAGCATAGAACGGCGATGGGCTCACCACCTGTCACGCTGAGCACATGTGCAGTCGCTATTTGGTGAAAAGTGGACTATGACAGAGGACTGCCTTTGCGGTCCTCATTGCCTAGTCTCTGACTAACCCTTCGGGGATAATAGTCCTGAGTATACGTATGTAAGAAAAATGTTGTTAAGTAATTAAAACATATTTTTTACAGAAATTCTGCTGGAATTCCAACAACAAAACTATAATGGTGTCATCGTGGACAATGTTCTACAGCTTGGAGAACTAGTGTTAAGTCAGGGCTATGAAAATGAACCAGTTACCGTAGTCATTGATAGTGGTAATGCGTTTTCCTTATTTATTATTAATTTGTAGATGATTATTTCACATATGGGAAATTAATATCTCTTCTAACTCGTTTCAGCTTTTTCGTCATACTTTACGCATACGATTAATCAAAACCGAATTACGCTAATTATGACGGCCCTGGACTCGAATGTCATAGAGCAAAACACATTTCTTAACTTGCAAGTGGTCGCATCGACTAGCCGCAGCTCCGCCGCGACTGTAGTAATCCTTGAAATTGTCAAAGATGACACTCTTACTCCAGTGTTCGAGCAAGCCGTGTACTCGGGTACTTACAACACTATCGGAGGGTTAACGCTAGAACAAATTGTGCTGGTACAGGGCTACGACGACACTGTTCTGTTCTCTCTGAGAGGAGGTAAGCTAAAAGCAATAGTTTTAAGCAGACACAGTTACCAAATAGTTCCAACGTTATACTCGTAATATTTAAAGTATCTTATTTAATTACACGTTTTTTTTGTTAAATGAATTTTTTTTTTTTTGGTTTGTTTATTGTATTTTACTAACATATATTTTTAAGTTGAATTTTACTAACATTTAAATTGACATTAGTATAATTGCATTTAATATTTGCTTTTAATTTATTAATGTTGTAGTGTTTATTATTGTCTGTTAATTAAATCAATTGTAGGTATTAATGAAAAAATCTAATATTTTTTTCATTGCGATCTTCATTTATATTTTAATAGCATGAATTCTCTCTTTTTATCAGATCACCAGAGTTACTTTCAAATTACACAATCGGGGCCTAATATAAATATAGCGGTGACCACACTACCTACGGAGCTATTCAGGGAGCAGAACATATTATTGACTGTTGAGGCCACAAAGCCCAGGACCGTCGGCGCCAACGCCGTCGTATCAATTGCACTTCCACCAGGTTAGTTATGTAACAGGTATTCTGCATATAGGTTAATCTAATCTAAATCATATCACCGATTTCTATCTTTGAAAAAGGATCTTTATTGATGTTGATTAAAACTTAAAATGCACCTTTAATACAGTGGAATTGTGATTCCATAATTTTGTGAATTACCTACGCCGCGACGTTGTACAGACGCCATAGCACTTCATCCTATCACTGAATGTCAAATTCCTTCATTAAACTTTTAACTTTGTATCAACGACATAAGGATCAATATCAATTGGTAAATAAATAATGATCTGCAGGCTTGTGTACAAAACTGTTTGCTGGCAAACCATTGATGCTCTTTATTGCGTTCATTTCTTCGATTAACAGTGGTTGATCGAAGGTTCATTTAAACGGAATAAAAGAAGACACCCAAATCACGTGTACAGTAAACGTCATCTGGCAGCTAATAGTGTTCATAAACTGGCATATAAAAAATCTGGTATTAATTTATGTTATTTTTATAATCTCCATAAACTTGTGTTTTATTTAACATACTTACAAATTTTCAGAAATCTTACTCGAATTTCAAGAACAGAATTATAATGGTGTCATAGTCGACAACGTTCTTCAGCTTGAGGATTTAATCTTAAGCCAAGGGTATGAAAATGAAGCTTTAACTGTCGACATACAAAGCGGTAATTACTATAAAAAATGTATTTAAAATAAATTATTATTTTCGTGAGAAGTTCAATGAGGTTACGATGGAGATGATATTTTAATTTGGTCACCAGATGGGTGACCAAATTAAAATATCTGCCGGTCCTCCTTCCTTTAGAAGGCATGATAAACCATTGATCCTGGTTGTTCGTTAGAAAACAGTTGTTAATGCACCAATCTGCATTGGATCATGGTGCGCTTTGGTCCGATCTCTCTATCTGCTTTAGTTCATGTGCGAAACCTGAACGCAGCAGTGGGTCGTTTATAGACAGATTATGATGATTATAATTTTTGTTTGATAATATAATAAAAGCTTGTTGTTTAATTACAGAATACTCATCGTCGTTCACCGCTATGATCGTTCAAAACAGAATAACACTGTCGATGTCACCGTTAGACACAAACGTTATTAATCAAAACTCATTTTTGAATTTGATAGTGGTTGCTTCCTCAAGTCGCAGTACCACGTCCACTATAGTGACACTGGAAATTATAAAAGATGACACTTTGACGCCAGCTTTTGAGCGAGTTGCATACAGTGGCTCTTATAATCCGACCGATGGTTTAATCCTAGAACAAATTGTTATTGTTCAAGGATATGATGACACTGTTCAACTGGCACTAGAAGGAGGTAAGATGATGTGGTATTCTTTCAGTTATAAAATTTTTGAAATTACAGAAATTATTTGTTGGCCAAATTAATAAATGATGCAGCGTTTTTAGCTTTGCTTTGCCCCGCAGTTGGTAAAAACATACGCTAGTTACTTAATAATATAATAATAATAAATTTATTTATTTTCGCTCCATAAGCTACAATAAACAATGTGCTTAACCTATAATAATCAATTTTAATATTTGTGAGAGACTGGAGTCTAAACTAAGCAGAAATCTGCCGGTCTTCTAGAAACCAGGCCGATCCTAGAAATACATTGAATTTGCTAAACATTATACTTAACTACTACCTATTAGTTATTCTGTGCTACACTATAGGATGGGCATAAATATACATTTTATGGGGTTTATCGTAAGCATTGCTCTTTTAATACTTAACCATTGACTTAGAAGTATAGACAAGAACGTTCATACAAACCATTTGTTCAAATTCTGGAATGAAAGACCTAAAGTTCGCTGCAGCCGCTGCAGCGCTTAAACATTTAAATGTCGTCTAACTAATCAACAGACAGACATCGCAGCACCGCAGCGCCAGATCGGTCAAAGACAACGTAGTGTGTATCAAGATAGCGTACCAAATAGATTTTTAATAACAATAATTGAAAAAATATCTTTTCTATTCTAATAATACGATATAACTACATAATAATGACTTGAATAACAATTAATATCACTTACTTGACTACTGAATTGTAGTAACGTCTAGGTGTACACTTTGAAAAGAAATAAAGAATTATTTTCGCTGCTCCGCACGCGCGAATGTCAAAGCCACACTAAAGCAAGGTGCCGAGTCGACTCCGCAGATGAATACAACATAGTGCGTGTTCGGAAGGGCCTATCTAGTGTAACGTATATATCGCTGTACTTAACACGTACAAAATACAGATACAAAGCGCGATAGTATCGAAAAATTCACAGTGCAGCCGTCCGCTATTACGAGCATGTAACAAATTGTAGAGCATGCAACAGACATTGCAGATTTTGCACACCTGTGAATTCTAACTAACCAAACATAGTAAATACAGCAATTGACAAATGATCTCACAAGTCAACATGTGCAAGGAGTGAGTTTGAAATATTAACATACATGCGAGCATGTCAGCGAAAAATTTGTTTCACTTGGCACTGGTCGGCACTCTACAGATAGACTAGTAAAGTGTCAGCAGCTGCTCGTAATCGAAACTCGATTCCAGCTTTACGACCGACATTTACAAAGGCAGGAAATGTCGATCAAACGAACTGGACATCAAATATAACAACTGCGTTTGTAGGCAACTCTGCTTTTTTCTATGGGAAAATTCTTAGAAATCCTTTTTATGTTATTTATCAAGCTACCTTTATATGTCTCAAACATACACGTAGATATAGGCACATTAAACAATAGTTAAATAACTTATATCGTGTGAGAGTGCATTAATGCTGTTCTCTTAATTCTTAGGCATTCATTTTTTAATCGTGGTTTGATCTACGAGGATTGATCCCCACGCTAGACTACTGACGTTAACCCCTAACGTAAGCTACATAGATTTCATGATACGGTTATCTCAAAATCTAACGTAAAGAGGTCATTGTTAGATTGATTGTATCATTTCATTTACATTTTAGAGTATCAAAGTTACTTCGAAATCGTTCGGTCCGGGCCAAACATCAACTTGATTGTATCAAGCCTGCCGCCGGAGCTGTACAGTCAGGGACGTCTGTTACTGACCATTATAGCAAGAAAGCCGAGAACCGTTGGTGCTAACGCTGCTATATCTATCGATTTGCCAGAAGGTAATAATCAGTTTTACTACAAATTGGTAGGAACTTATGCATTTTATTCTTGTTTGGACGTAACCCCACACATATTTTTCTTTAATTCTTGACCAAACACTTGATATCTTTGCCTTGTTTATTATAAATTAAGCTTGTATGGCATGTTTGGATTGGTTTGTTTGGCCTCTAAATTCTGGAATTATACTCGTTTATGAAGAACTTTATCTCTAAGTCGATGTGTGGCAAATATATCGTTGTACGACGAAGTGCAGATCGATTGAGTATATCTTTTTTTTATTTTTTGTTTTACTTGTCATCAACAACTTACTATTCTAAATGTTTACTGCCTTACTAAATGTTACCTTTTATTTCATATTCGACACAGCCAGAGCACTAGACTTTTCACAGGACACTTACAGAGGAATAATAGGGGATGGATCATTGACCCTTGGAACTATTGTTTTAAGTTCAGGATATGCAGATGATGTAAACTTTGTTCTCACAGGAGGTATGTACTACCTACTATACTATTTTTGTGTATTTTGTGATTATACTGTACTTATGTTTAGTATTCTGAAATATATTGTAAAATAACTTATTCAAGGATGATTTTTATGATTTTTTATTATTATTACTCCGATAATTTATATTTTTAATTTTAATCATAATTTCATTATTTATTTAGTTTTATTTTATATGTTTATACCTTAGAGCATTATGCTCTAAGGTATATATATCTACTTAAGTATAAACTTAACACCTTCCCAGTCCATTAGTAAAAACAATGGAATTTCAAATGTTATGAGCCGTAGATATGGCTCATGGAATTGTAAGCGTCTTGAAATATAAAATGGTAAATAATAAAAATGTATTTTTTAATTCTTTAATACTTAAATTTTCATTAATTATCTTTACTCACCGTTGTGTTATCAAAGTAGTAGTAGTAGGTAGTAGTAGAATGATATGCAAAATTTTATGTATTTCTCAATGTTTGGTTTTTACAGATTATTCGAATTACTTCATTCTAACTAAGGAGGAGAATGAAATATCAGTCAGTTTAGGAGAACAGCTACCCGACAATGCTATCTCAGAAAACAGTTTTCTCCTTCTATCACTGTCTGCATCCGCACAACACGCAGTGGAAGCAACTACCACCATATTACTGGAGATAATAAAAGAGGATGCTGCAACACCTTTGTTCAGTCAGAATATATATATTGGAACTTACGCGTCACCAACAAGCTTAGAAGTGCCAAGTATCAGCTTGTCACAAGGATACGACAATACTGTATCAATTCAGCTTACAGGAGGTTAGTTTTATTGAGCAATACGTAAACGCTATTTTAGTAACTGGATGTTTTGATTTAATGTTCAATCTCAGATTTGTTCTTGGTTTGCCAAATGAATGAGATCAAACTAGGTTATCCACATAATATCCTTCATTAATAATTCTTTTAAATTGTAATAGCCACAACAGGCATTTTAATCCAAATAGGTAACAGCCCCAAGTCCCCAACAGATATTGTAACACCAGATGAAAATCAAATGAATTTGTATTTAATGGCCATTTCTAAATTTATAATACATGATAAGTATTATTGATAATTATTTAAGTAATTCAGATAAGAGTATCAACGTTTACAATATTTGCTATATTTCTGTCTATATTTTATTTTAGTAAATGTTTGTAATTATCAGCCTATAATAATTTGTTTGAATGAAAGTTCCAACCAACTCAATAAAAATATTATTTTCCAAAATTATTACCTAAGGTTAAAAATAAAAAAACGTCCTGTTTTCCTATTTGTTTCTCTATTCAAATTAGTTTTTCTATCACAATGTTGAATGCATGTATCCGTCCGTATATTTTAATTCATAACTTATGAGTATGGCATGTGGATTTATTTCAGAGCATTCCCAGTATTTTTCATTGAGCGCATCTGCTAATAATATCGTTTTGAGTTTACAAACAGCGATACCAAATGATGTTATATTTAGAGAAAAAGTCTTAATATTTAACGTTGTGGCTGAGAAACCGCTAACAGTCGGAGCAAACGCTGTTGTTTCCATTATTTTCCCAACCGGTAAGTTTATAGTCAAAGACTGTCCTCCGTGTTTATAGTAAATATTTCTATAAACGCACTATGTTTCACAATAATGATTAATTTCTAAATTGATAAAGGTATTCGCATAAATAACTGCACTGTTTTTAAATATACTGCAATAACACTGAAATGACAAAAAAGTCCATCAAATTTAAAGTAGCTACTTTCGTCTTTATTTTGCGATTTTATGATTTAAATTATTTATCCTGTTAATATCTGCGTACGAAATCTAAAGTACGAAGTACGTAATAATCTATCATAACTTAGTATGATAAGATGAGACGCACTTAATAAATGTTTGTAATTAAAGTTTAGTTTTCATCCCACATAAGGGTAAGCCCTTAGGTGAGATGAAAGCTACTCTTTCCCGCAATATACGAAGATTTTTTTTATCCCTTTATACTAAAAATGTGATAGTGTTAGCATATTTGTGTAGAGTTCTATACTATTTTGAAGAACTAGCTGCTACTGCAAATATTACATGTTTACAGAATTAACTGAACCAACTCAACTGGCATTTTCTGAAACTTCGTACACTGGGTCACTGGATCAGAACGTATTGACATTAGGACACATTGATCTTAATGTTGGATACACTACTGACACATCATTCATCCTTTCCGGAGGTAAGTGTACAAAATATCACACAAAAAAACGCGACAGATACCTTATTTTTGCAAGCTTCTAATTAATCACATCACATCACACTAATATTAAAAAGGCGAAAGTTTGTGAGTGTGTATGTTTGTTACTTCTTCACGTAAAAACTACTGCATGGATTTGGATGAAATTTGGCATACAGATAGTTTATAACCTGGATTAACACATAGGATACTTTGTATCTCCATGTTCCTACGGGAACGGGAACCACGCAGGTGAAACCGCGAGCGGCCGCTAGTTTGTTATAAAGACACCTTGTATTAACATTATGATTACAGAAGAAATAAAAATTAAGTCACAGTATACAACTGGTTATATTGTTTTCTAAAGTTTAATCATTTATTTTAGATCTCCATGAATACTTCTCAGTCACTAACAATGATAATGTTGTAACCATTTCAAGAGCCGCCAACACACTACCTCCAGAGATTTTAAATGATAAATTCATAGTGTTACAACTTGAAGCTAACCGGGAAAGAGCAGTTCCTGTATCAACGACAGTTATTATTGACATTGTACAGCCTGAACCAGTTGCACTGCCTGTATTTAATGCACCTTTCTATAGAGGAGTTTATACAGAAGAAATAGGACTTCAATTTGAAGATGAAATGTTCTTATCGCAAGGATACGACTATACTGTTACGTTTTCACTTGAAGGAGGTAAATTACTGTTCTTCCATAAGTTTAATTTTATAGAGTAAAGTAAAAAAGTAAAGTATAGCCTATAATAATATACTCTCCCACTGGTGGGCAATGGTCCTTATCTTTGAAATCAAGTCATCACTGAAATGTATGCTCATTGGCTTAATCACCACGATTGGCCCAATGCTAGTTGGTGTTCAGTTGATCACAATCGAAGCATCCGAAACACATTTTGTATGTCCTGGAAATTGAACCTAGGATCTACGGATATCGAGCCATCGTGGTGTAAAAATAAGGATTTGTTTTCCGATATTATGCATTTTATTTCAAACGGCTACAAAGTATTTTTATCAAGTAAATTCAACTTTATCGTCCTAAATCTTGTAAAACGTTTAAGTTAAAATTAAAAAAATCTTATAATAATGACTTGTGATTCCAATTAATACAAATAATGAGCTGCAATATCACTAATAAAGGCGTATTTATTTCAGCAAATTCAGAATGGTTTGTGCTAGTACAGAATGGCAATTCATTTGACATTACTGTCCACGGTATACCAGATAATGTTTTGGAAAGTAACCATCATTTGCTGTTTACTGTGGTAGCTCAAAAGCCAGGTGTCGACAATGCTCAAGCAACAATTGTTGTAGATTTGCCTAAAGGTATGACAATTTGTACATATATACATACATATAATCACGACTATTATCCCTGAAGGGAAGTCAGAGACTAGGCAATAAGGACAGAAAAAGCAATCCTCTGCCATAGTCCACTTTTCACCAAATAGCGACTACACATGTGCTTCGCGTAACAGGTGGTGAGCCCATCGCCGCTCTATGCTGTTGAATGTATGTGCAGTCTTAAGTCCATTAATCGCCTTTTACGACACCCAAGGGAAGAGAGGGTGGTAGTATTCTTTCACTGCTACCCGACACGGTTAATAGTTTGTATTATCTATAAAAATAATTTAATTAAAAATCTTAGCAAAAATAACACCCATTTAAGAATGAAATAGCTAAAAGGCTGATTAGACCCTTCAAACGAATCGTGAAAAGACACTTTGTGGGCCGGCAGAGTGAGGGACCCGGGTGACTGATGATAGGTCTCTTACCCCCAGTTGTCCTCGCGCCTGGACTTCCACTTAACATAATGTGAAACGGAGTCATTTGCGGGGCTTAATATATAAAAAATCAGAATTGTTTAAGACATGTTTTAATTGTATTTTTAAGATGATTCACGAAATATGCTTGTTTTGGAAATTTATTGCAATGAGATGTTTGACACACTGAAACATTAGAATATTTAAACAATTTAGATTTTAAAGTACATTTATTTTATAAACGGGTAACGGTATTTTTTTGCAGAAGTGCCTGATGCTGTTGTACTTCGATTTACACAACCAAGTTATGTAGGTGTTGTAGAAAACAATATTTTAGAATTATCACCGTTGTCATTAGCAGGAGTTTATGATATGGCTATACAGCTGACTACTACAGGGGGTACGTGTTTTACTACAGTTTTTCAACCAATTTTTTTTTGCATATGTTATAAAAAATTCATCAAGTGAAAATTTTGTCTTTACAAATAAAATATCGATTTTGCTTTTTAAGTTACACGAAATTCCTTCAGTCTTGAAAGTTCTAATAAAACGTTGCGAATCTTTCAGAATACTCTACATACTTCAGACTTACGAGGCAAAATAGCCTCATAAACGTTGAACTTATAACCGACATACCATCCCATGTCATTGAACAAAATGCATTCATAACGGTTAACGTGGAAGCTTCTTATCCAGACGCTATCAGTGGATTCACCTCTTTCGTCATAGAGTTAGTGAAGGAGCCAGTTATTGAAATAGAAACACCGGTATTTGAACAGGCTTACTACGTTGGCCAATATTCAGAGCAAGGAGCATTAGTCTTTGAAAATACTATTCAGTTGATTCAGGGTTTCGACGAAACAGTTTTGTTTACTCTGGAAGGTGGTAAGTAATCTGTATAAGCATATACTATTATATAATATTAACTAAACCAAATAAATTATGTTAAACAATTAGTTATAAACCCATTCATTACCAAATTAATTATGGTTTTCAGATGATGCGAGGTACTTCCAATTAGTTCATAATGCTGAAAATAGTTTAACCTTGTCTGTCAATGGTGATGCTATTCAGCAGGTGAATGATAGGCCTCATCTAATACTATCAATTGTTGCAAGCAAACCAGAATCCGACATCAATGGAAAAGCTGCCATAGTAATTACTCTCACAGGTAAACGGATTTAATATATTTCAGATAAGATAAGAATAGATTAATAAAGGTTTCATAATTTTATACGATAAATAAACAAATTGAGCCGATTTATAATATCTAAAAGTAAATAATCCCAAAAAAATGGATTTACGCGGTATTGTAACAGATTTACGTACATTTAACGAAATTGTTTAGTAGAATTTACATCTTCATCTATTTAAGTTAAACTTAAAATTATACGCAATAGCAAGTCAAAAATTGTCATTCCAAATGCTTTTCATTTCTTTCATTTCAGATGTGACCGGTGACCAACTTCTTAGCTTTGATAGCATCAGCTACGTTGGGTCGATCCAAGACAACACTGCCAGCCTGGAGCCGATTGTGCTCAGCGAGGGGTACACGCCCGACGTAGTGTTCTCGATACACGGCGGTGAGTACGATACTGCGTGTCCCAAGCCGCGCACATGTAGGCAAGTGTTAACTAATATGGGCCCTAACGTTGACGTTTTCGTTGTTTCAGAGCTGTCAGGCTTCTTCAATCTGCAAACAGCAGGCGCGACTGTCACAGTCAGTTTAGCAGGCGCCATCCCGGAAGGTTCCATACCACCCAACAGGCTTATAGTCCTAGAGATACAAGCGACGGCACCGCCAGCTTTGCCCGCTTATGCAACCATAGTGTTTGAAGTCATCGTGGAAGACGTCGACCCACCGACTGAGATTCATGTCGATTTCGGAGAGACTTACTACGTCGGAAGTTACACTGCTTCTGCCGGACTTGCATTCGACACTCATATTTCGTTGGCCGAAGGTTACGATTCGAGTGTTGTCTTCACGCTCGAAGGAGGTTTGTATTAAAAACAAATAGTTGATATCTTTGTACTTACTTTACGAAATCGCAATAAAGATTGACTTCAACAAAACTTTTCTGATTTGTAGAAGCCGCGCAATGGTTTACACTGGATCGATTAGAAAATGAAGTGACGCTGTCGTTGTCAAGCCCTATCCCACCGGCGGTGGTAGCCAACAACCAACAACTCCTCTTCGTCGTCGTTGCTGAACGACCTGGAAGTACAAGCGCCCGAGCGACCATCGTCATCCTTCTCGCTGACGGTATGAACGATTTTAACTTCATAGACGAGTGCCGACAGTGCACCATTTTGATGCATATGCTTCAAGATTCCAAGTGTGATCCCTTCTCTTGTTTCAGAGGTAGCCGCAGACCAACTTCTCGGCTTTGATCGCATCAGCTACGTTGGGTCGATCCAAGACAACACTGCCAGCCTGGAGCTGATTGTGCTCAGCGAGGGGTACACGCCCGACGTAGTGTTCTCGATACACGGCGGTGAGTACGATACTGCGTGTCCCAAGCCGCGTACATATTGGCAAGTGTTAACTAATATGAGCCCTAACGTTGACGTTTTCGTTGTTTCAGAGCTGTCAGGCTTCTTCAATCTGCAAACAGCAGGCGCGACTGTCACAGTCAGTTTAGCAGGCGCCATCCCGGAAGGTTCCATACCACCCAACAGGCTTATAGTCCTAGAGATACAAGCGACGGCACCGCCAGCTTTGCCCGCTTATGCAACTATAGTGTTTGAAGTCATCGTGGAAGACGTCGACCCACCGACTGAGATTCATGTCGATTTCGGAGAGACTTACTACGTCGGAAGTTACACTGCTTCTGCCGGACTTGCATTCGACACTCATATTTCGTTGGCCGAAGGTTACGATTCGAGTGTTGTCTTCACGCTCGAAGGAGGTTTGTATTAAAAACAAATAGTTGATATCTTTGTACTTACTTTACGAAATCGCAATAAAGATTGACTTCAACAAAACTATTCTGATTTGTAGAAGCCGCGCAATGGTTTACACTGGATCGATTAGAAAATGAAGTGACGCTGTCGTTGTCAAGCCCTATCCCACCGGCGGTGGTAGCCAACAACCAACAACTCCTCTTCGTCGTCGTTGCTGAACGACCTGGAAGTACAAGCGCCCGAGCGACCATCGTCATCCTTCTCGCTGACGGTATGAACGATTTTAACTTCAGAGACGAGTGCCGACAGTGCACCATTTTGATGCATATGCTTCAAGATTCCAAGTGTGATCCCTTCTCTTGTTTCAGAGGTAGCCGCAGACCAACTTCTCGGCTTTGATCGCATCAGCTACGTTGGGTCGATCCAAGACAACACTGCCAGCCTGGAGCCGATTGTGCTCAGCGAGGGGTACACGCCCGACGTAGTGTTCTCGATACACGGCGGTGAGTACGATACTGCGTGTCCCAAGCCGCGTACATGATGGCAAGTGTTAACTAATATGAGCCCTAACGTTGACGTTTTCGTTGTTTCAGAGCTGTCAGGCTTCTTCAATCTGCAAACAGCGGGCGCGACTGTCACAGTCAGTTTAGCAGGCGCCATCCCGGAAGGTTCCATACCACCCAACAGGCTTATAGTCCTTGAGATACAAGCGACGGCACCGTCAGCTTTGCCCGCTTATGCAACCATAGTGTTTGAAGTCATCGTGGAAGACGTCGACCCACCGACTGAGATTCATGTCGATTTCGGAGAGACTTACTACGTCGGAAGTTACACTGCTTCTGCCGGACTTGCATTCGACACTCATATTTCGTTGGCCGAAGGTTACGATTCGAGTGTTGTCTTCACGCTCGAAGGAGGTTTGTATTAAAAACAAATAGTTGATATTATTTGTACTTACTTTACGAAATCGCAATAAAGGTTGACTTCAACAAAACTTTTCTGATTTGTAGAAGCCGCGCAATGGTTTACACTGGATCGATTAGAAAATGAAGTGACGCTGTCGTTGTCAAGCCCTATCCCACCGGCGGTGGTAGCCAACAACCAACAACTCCTCTTCGTCGTCGTTGCTGAACGACCTGGAAGTACAAGCGCCCGAGCGACCATCGTCATCCTTCTCGCTGACGGTATGAACGATTTTAACTTCATAGACGAGTGCCGACAGTGCACCATTTTGATGCATATGCTTCAAGATTCCAAGTGTGATCCCTTCTCTTGTTTCAGAGGTAGCCGCAGACCAACTTCTCGGCTTTGATCGCATCAGCTACGTTGGGTCGATCCAAGACAACACTGCCAGCCTGGAGCTGATTGTGCTCAGCGAGGGGTACACGCCCGACGTAGTGTTCTCGATACACGGCGGTGAGTACGATACTGCGTGTCCCAAGCCGCGTACATATTGGCAAGTGTTAACTAATATGAGCCCTAACGTTGACGTTTTCGTTGTTTCAGAGCTGTCAGGCTTCTTCAATCTGCAAACAGCAGGCGCGACTGTCACAGTCAGTTTAGCAGGCGCCATCCCGGAAGGTTCCATACCACCCAACAGGCTTATAGTCCTAGAGATACAAGCGACGGCACCGCCAGCTTTGCCCGCTTATGCAACTATAGTGTTTGAAGTCATCGTGGAAGACGTCGACCCACCGACTGAGATTCATGTCGATTTCGGAGAGACTTACTACGTCGGAAGTTACACTGCTTCTGCCGGACTTGCATTCGACACTCATATTTCGTTGGCCGAAGGTTACGATTCGAGTGTTGTCTTCACGCTCGAAGGAGGTTTGTATTAAAAACAAATAGTTGATATCTTTGTACTTACTTTACGAAATCGCAATAAAGATTGACTTCAACAAAACTATTCTGATTTGTAGAAGCCGCGCAATGGTTTACACTGGATCGATTAGAAAATGAAGTGACGCTGTCGTTGTCAAGCCCTATCCCACCGGCGGTGGTAGCCAACAACCAACAACTCCTCTTCGTCGTCGTTGCTGAACGACCTGGAAGTACAAGCGCCCGAGCGACCATCGTCATCCTTCTCGCTGACGGTATGAACGATTTTAACTTCAGAGACGAGTGCCGACAGTGCACCATTTTGATGCATATGCTTCAAGATTCCAAGTGTGATCCCTTCTCTTGTTTCAGAGGTAGCCGCAGACCAACTTCTCGGCTTTGATCGCATCAGCTACGTTGGGTCGATCCAAGACAACACTGCCAGCCTGGAGCCGATTGTGCTCAGCGAGGGGTACACGCCCGACGTAGTGTTCTCGATACACGGCGGTGAGTACGATACTGCGTGTCCCAAGCCGCGTACATGATGGCAAGTGTTAACTAATATGAGCCCTAACGTTGACGTTTTCGTTGTTTCAGAGCTGTCAGGCTTCTTCAATCTGCAAACAGCGGGCGCGACTGTCACAGTCAGTTTAGCAGGCGCCATCCCGGAAGGTTCCATACCACCCAACAGGCTTATAGTCCTTGAGATACAAGCGACGGCACCGTCAGCTTTGCCCGCTTATGCAACCATAGTGTTTGAAGTCATCGTGGAAGACGTCGACCCACCGACTGAGATTCATGTCGATTTCGGAGAGACTTACTACGTCGGAAGTTACACTGCTTCTGCCGGACTTGCATTCGACACTCATATTTCGTTGGCCGAAGGTTACGATTCGAGTGTTGTCTTCACGCTCGAAGGAGGTTTGTATTAAAAACAAATAGTTGATATTATTTGTACTTACTTTACGAAATCGCAATAAAGGTTGACTTCAACAAAACTTTTCTGATTTGTAGAAGCCGCGCAATGGTTTACACTGGATCGATTAGAAAATGAAGTGACGCTGTCGTTGTCAAGCCCTATCCCACCGGCGGTGGTAGCCAACAACCAACAACTCCTCTTCGTCGTCGTTGCTGAACGACCTGGAAGTACAAGCGCCCGAGCGACTATCGTCATCCTTCTCGCTGACGGTATGAACGATTTTAACTTCATAGACGAGTGCCGACGGTGCACCATTTTTAATGATGCATATGCTTTAAGATTCCAAGTGTGATCCCTGCTTTTATTTCAGAGGTAGCCGCAGACCAACTTCTCGGCTTTGATCGCATCAGCTACGTTGGGTCGATCCAAGACAACACTGCCAGCCTGGAGCCGATTGTGCTCAGCGAGGGGTACACGCCCGACGTAGTGTTCTCGATACACGGCGGTGAGTACGATACTGCGTGTCCCAAGCCGCGTACATGTAGGCAAGTGTTAACTAATATGAGCCCTAACGTTAACGTTTTCGTATTTTCAGAGCTGTCAGGCTTCTTCAATCTGCAAACAGCAGGCGCGACTGTCACAGTCAGTTTAGCAGGCGCCATCCCGGAAGGTTCTATACCACCCAACAGGCTTATAGTCCTTGAGATACAAGCGACGGCACCGCCAGCTTTGCCCGCTTATGCAACCATAGTGTTTGAAGTCATCGTGGAAGACGTCGACCCACCGACTGAGATTCATGTCGATTTCGGAGAGACTTACTACGTCGGAAGTTACACTGCTTCTGCCGGACTTGCATTCGACACTCATATTTCGTTGGCCGAAGGTTACGATTCGAGTGTTGTCTTCACGCTCGAAGGAGGTTTGTATTAAAAACAAATAGTTGATATCTTTGTACTTACTTTACGAAATCGCAATAAAGATTGACTTCAACAAAACTTTTCTGATTTGTAGAAGCCGCGCAATGGTTTACACTGGATCGATTAGAAAATGAAGTGACGCTGTCGTTGTCAAGCCCTATCCCACCGGCGGTGGTAGCCAACAACCAACAACTCCTCTTCGTCGTCGTTGCTGAACGACCTGGAAGTACAAGCGCCCGAGCGACCATCGTCATCCTTCTCGCTGACGGTATGAACGATTTTAACTTCATAGACGAGTGCCGACAGTGCACCATTTTGATGCATATGCTTCAAGATTCCAAGTGTAATCCCTTCTCTTGTTTCAGAGGTAGCCGCAGACCAACTTCTCGGCTTTGATCGCATCAGCTACGTTGGGTCGATCCAAGACAACACTGCCAGCCTGGAGCCGATTGTGCTCAGCGAGGGGTACACGCCCGACGTAGTGTTCTCGATACACGGCGGTGAGTACGATACTGCGTGTCCCAAGCCGCGTACATGATGGCAAGTGTTAACTAATATGAGCCCTAACGTTGACGTTTTCGTTGTTTCAGAGCTGTCAGGCTTCTTCAATCTGCAAACAGCGGGCGCGACTGTCACAGTCAGTTTAGCAGGCGCCATCCCGGAAGGTTCCATACCACCCAACAGGCTTATAGTCCTTGAGATACAAGCGACGGCACCGCCAGCTTTGCCCGCTTATGCAACCATAGTGTTTGAAGTCATCGTGGAAGACGTCGACCCACCGACTGAGATTCATGTCGATTTCGGAGAGACTTACTACGTCGGAAGTTACACTGCTTCTGCCGGACTTGCATTCGACACTCATATTTCGTTGGCCGAAGGTTACGATTCGAGTGTTGTCTTCATGCTCGAAGGAGGTTTGTATTAAAAACAAATAGTTGATATCTTTGTACTTACTTTACGAAATCGCAATAAAGATTGACTTTAACAAAACTTTTCTGATTTGTAGAAGATGCGCAATGGTTTACACTGGATCGATTAGAAAATGAAGTGACGCTGTCGTTGTCAAGCCCTATCCCACCGGCGGTGGTAGCCAACAACCAACAACTCCTCTTCGTCGTCGTTGCTGAACGACCTGGAAGTACAAGCGCCCGAGCGACCATCGTCATCCTTCTCGCTGACGGTATGAACGATTTTAACTTCATAGACGAGTGCCGACAGTGCACCATTTTGATGCATATGCTTCAAGATTCCAAGTGTGATCCCTTCTCTTGTTTCAGAGGTAGCCGCAGACCAACTTCTCGGCTTTGATCGCATCAGCTACGTTGGGTCGATCCAAGACAACACTGCCAGCCTGGAGCCGATTGTGCTCAGCGCGGGGTACACGCCCGACGTAGTGTTCTCGATACACGGCGGTGAGTACGATACTGCGTGTCCCAAGCCGCGTACATGATGGCAAGTGTTAACTAATATGAGCCCTAACGTTGACGTTTTCGTATTTTCAGAGCTGTCAGGCTTCTTCAATCTGCAAACAGCAGGCGCGACTGTCACAGTCAGTTTAGCAGGCGCCATCCCGGAAGGTTCTATACCACCCAACAGGCTTATAGTCCTTGAGATACAAGCGACGGCACCGCCAGCTTTGCCCGCTTATGCAACCATAGTGTTTGAAGTCATCGTGGAAGACGTCGACCCACCGACTGAGATTCATGTCGATTTCGGAGAGACTTACTACGTCGGAAGTTACACTGCTTCTGCCGGACTTGCATTCGACACTCATATTTCGTTGGCCGAAGGTTACGATTCGAGTGTTGTCTTCACGCTCGAAGGAGGTTTGTATTACAAACAAATAGTTGATATATTTGTACTTACTTTACGAAATCGCAATAAAGATTGACTTCAACAAAACTATTCTGATTTGTAGAAGATGCGCAATGGTTTACACTGGATCGATTAGAAAATGAAGTGACGCTGTCGTTGTCAAGCCCTATCCCACCGGCGGTGGTAGCCAACAACCAACAACTCCTCTTCGTCGTCGTTGCTGAACGACCTGGAAGTACAAGCGCCCGAGCGACTATCGTCATCCTTCTCGCTGACGGTATGAACGATTTTAACTTCATAGACGAGTGCCGACGGTGCACCATTTTTAATGATGCATATGCTTTAAGATTCCAAGTGTGATCCCTGCTTTTATTTCAGAGGTAGCCGCAGACCAACTTCTCGGCTTTGATCGCATCAGCTACGTTGGGTCGATCCAAGACAACACTGCCAGCCTGGAGCCGATTGTGCTCAGCGAGGGGTACACGCCCGACGTAGTGTTCTCGATACACGGCGGTGAGTACGATACTGCGTGTCCCAAGCCGCGTACATGTAGGCAAGTGTTAACTAATATGGGCCCTAACGTTGACGTTTTCGTTGTTTCAGAGCTGTCAGGCTTCTTCAATCTGCAAACAGCAGGCGCGACTGTCACAGTCAGTTTAGCAGGCGCCATCCCGGAAGGTTCCATACCACCCAACAGGCTTATAGTCCTAGAGATACAAGCGACGGCACCGCCAGCTTTGCCCGCTTATGCAACCATAGTGTTTGAAGTCATCGTGGAAGACGTCGACCCACCGACTGAGATTCATGTCGATTTCGGAGAGACTTACTACGTCGGAAGTTACACTGCTTCTGCCGGACTTGCATTCGACACTCATATTTCGTTGGCCGAAGGTTACGATTCGAGTGTTGTCTTCACGCTCGAAGGAGGTTTGTATTAAAAACAAATAGTTGATATCTTTGTACTTACTTTACGAAATCGCAATAAAGATTGACTTCAACAAAACTTTTCTGATTTGTAGAAGCCGCGCAATGGTTTACACTGGATCGATTAGAAAATGAAGTGACGCTGTCGTTGTCAAGCCCTATCCCACCGGCGGTGGTAGCCAACAACCAACAACTCCTCTTCGTCGTCGTTGCTGAACGACCTGGAAGTACAAGCGCCCGAGCGACCATCGTCATCCTTCTCGCTGACGGTATGAACGATTTTAACTTCATAGACGAGTGCCGACAGTGCACCATTTTGATGCATATGCTTCAAGATTCCAAGTGTGATCCCTTCTCTTGTTTCAGAGGTAGCCGCAGACCAACTTCTCGGCTTTGATCGCATCAGCTACGTTGGGTCGATCCAAGACAACACTGCCAGCCTGGAGCTGATTGTGCTCAGCGAGGGGTACACGCCCGACGTAGTGTTCTCGATACACGGCGGTGAGTACGATACTGCGTGTCCCAAGCCGCGTACATATTGGCAAGTGTTAACTAATATGAGCCCTAACGTTGACGTTTTCGTTGTTTCAGAGCTGTCAGGCTTCTTCAATCTGCAAACAGCAGGCGCGACTGTCACAGTCAGTTTAGCAGGCGCCATCCCGGAAGGTTCCATACCACCCAACAGGCTTATAGTCCTAGAGATACAAGCGACGGCACCGCCAGCTTTGCCCGCTTATGCAACCATAGTGTTTGAAGTCATCGTGGAAGACGTCGACCCACCGACTGAGATTCATGTCGATTTCGGAGAGACTTACTACGTCGGAAGTTACACTGCTTCTGCCGGACTTGCATTCGACACTCATATTTCGTTGGCCGAAGGTTACGATTCGAGTGTTGTCTTCACGCTCGAAGGAGGTTTGTATTAAAAACAAATAGTTGATATCTTTGTACTTACTTTACGAAATCGCAATAAAGATTGACTTCAACAAAACTTTTCTGATTTGTAGAAGCCGCGCAATGGTTTACACTGAATCGATTAGAAAATGAAGTGACGCTGTCGTTGTCAAGCCCTATCCCACCGGCGGTGGTAGCCAACAACCAACAACTCCTCTTCGTCGTCGTTGCTGAACGACCTGGAAGTACAAGCGCCCGAGCGACCATCGTCATCCTTCTCGCTGACGGTATGAACGATTTTAACTTCATAGACGAGTGCCGACAGTGCACCATTTTGATGCATATGCTTCAAGATTCCAAGTGTGATCCCTTCTCTTGTTTCAGAGGTAGCCGCAGACCAACTTCTCGGCTTTGATCGCATCAGCTACGTTGGGTCGATCCAAGACAACACTGCCAGCCTGGAGCCGATTGTGCTCAGCGCGGGGTACACGCCCGACGTAGTGTTCTCGATACACGGCGGTGAGTACGATACTGCGTGTCCCAAGCCGCGTACATGATGGCAAGTGTTAACTAATATGAGCCCTAACGTTGACGTTTTCGTTGTTTCAGAGCTGTCAGGCTTCTTCAATCTGCAAACAGCAGGCGCGACTGTCACAGTCAGTTTAGCAGGCGCCATCCCGGAAGGTTCCGTACCACCCAACAGGCTTATAGTCCTTGAGATACAAGCGACGGCACCGCCAGCTTTGCCCGCATATGCAACCATAGTGTTTGAAGTCATCGTGGAAGACGTCGACCCACCGACTGAGATTCATGTCGATTTCGGAGAGACTTACTACGTCGGAAGTTACACTGCTTCTACCGGACTTGCATTCGACACTCATATTTCGTTGGCCGAAGGTTACGATTCGAGTGTTGTCTTCACGCTCGAAGGAGGTTTGTATTACAAACAAATAGTTGATATATTTGTACTTACTTTACGAAATCGCAATAAAGGTTGACTTCAACAAAACTTTTCTGATTTGTAGAAGCCGCGCAATGGTTTACACTGGATCGATTAGAAAATGAAGTGACGCTGTCGTTGTCAAGCCCTATCCCACCGGCGGTGTTAGCCAACAACCAACAACTCCTCTTCGTCGTCGTTGCTGAACGACCTGGAAGTACAAGCGCCCGAGCGACTATCGTCATCCTTCTCGCTGACGGTATGAACGATTTCAACTTCATAAATGAGTGCATTTTTTTAGGCTTTCTTTAATGTACCTTTTATCATTGTAGATAATGAGTCGGAGCAATTTGTGACATTTGAAAAAGTTCTCTATGAGGGAAGATTGCAAGGCGGCGAAGTGATACATGAAGCGATCACTGTTAATGGATATGAAGGAGATCATGTTGATATTACTGGAGGTAAGTGTTTAGAAATTGTTTAAGTGTTCTCTTCGGGACGGATGAAGCCCTACATAATCCTGGCTCCCTTCTGGGGGTATGCATACGGCAAATAACTGAAAAAAAACGTGATAATTTAATACGAACAGTAAATTGTACTTTGCGTGGCAAAGAGACAAAATTTGACCTTACTTGCATTTTCCTATTAACCATCGGGAAATAACTAAAAATCATTCCTCGTTCTTCTTCTTTAATTTGTGATGCATCGTTAGAGCAACAGAACTATCAACGTGGCAAGGGATACGGTGAAGCTGAAAATACGCACTCGTAGTACTTCCAGCTTTAGCAGGAAAATGCAAGTAAGGTCAAATTTTGCCTCTTTACCACGCAAAGTACAATTTAACGATTGCATTAAATTATCACGGTTTTTTTTCTCAGTTATTTGCTAGTGCTTTGTGTGATTTAACTAGTGATCGTTTACCAGCTACCTTATTAAAGGCCACCACATTCCACACACCAAAAGTAGCTCGGGTTTAACGCAGACCCGCGCGATTTGTATCACAAAGAACGAAATTAACAACGACAAATCAAACTTGAGCGCAGAGAGATTGCTTCGTGTCTGCCTTCCTGACAAACTAAGCAGAGGACCATAATGTGACAAGTGACATAGTGACCTAAGAAAAAGATTAATGAATGTATAGTATTTGATGTATGTCAACGCACCTCGTTTGACGAACGCTGAATTAATAATTTTAAATCTCTAAAAGAGCTAATTTATGTACCATTATATTTATTTTACTTTACTCAATTGTATGCTCTGTGGTAGCGATTGACTTGAGACTTAGCATTCGGCAAATTATCTGTAAACTTATACTAATTTAATATTGACAAACGATAACGAATAGACAGGAAGCGTCTGCCACTTGTCTTGGAGGGAAGAGCGCAGGACGAGCCCTGTATGAAAATACCATCTACTTGCAGTGTGCCATGTCCCTTACTGCTTCTGCCTTGCTTGGTCCTGACATGCTTTTATGCTGGATTTACACGAAGCCAATACTTGAGACAATCCACTAAGCCAATGCCAATGCTAAGCAAAAATGCCTTGAGGACAATCCAATGTAGTGGACTGTCTCTATTTACACGATGCCAATATTGGACTGGCTTATTGAATTGTCTCAAGTATTGGCTCCGTGTAAATCCAGCATTAGAATGTGCTTCTATATTATTATGAATGCAATGAAATTCTACTATCTGAAAATTTTGACTAAATATTTACTTGTTCCGGATTCGTCGTGTTTGTGAATGTAAACTGGTTTTTCGCGCTAGGTTTTATCATAGGGGATTTTACGTATTACGACGAATCTGGAATAAGATGAACCTGGAATTTGATCCATCTGAAATATGACGAATCTAGAATACGACCAATCCAGATTCAATCTGCATCTTATATCAATCATAATTGACTATGGCATCTCTTCCAGTATACGGCTCCTTATTTACGGCAAGCCATTCGGATGGCGAAGTCATAGTAGAACCAACTGGCCCACTCCCATTACCAACCGATGTTCAACATATCGTTTTGGAACTTCGTGCCGCTGACGGTGGAGCTGTCTTGATTCTGGACGTTACTGGTACAGGTAAATCATTTTTTTTACTATCACTCGATAATTGAGTATAACCTTCTCCACGGCTAAAAGGCGTCCTGAATGTATTTTTTTCTTTAGTCTACACTGTCCCACGTCTTCGAGACAAAGACCTCTCCCAAGTCCGTTCTCCTCTTGCAAGTCGGCCTGGTGTGCGTCCAGATCTTCTCGCTATCTAGAGCCGACCTTAGTAGCGTGGGCGTCGTCCATCTTTTTTTTAGTTTTACTCGCCAAATTGATTGCCTGATTAAACTCTGCCTGTAGGAACCATTGAACATTTTTTTTTAAATCTTTATTTTAGGAGTTTTGTCAAACCATTGAATATGATTGCCGATTAATTAACATACTAATACTATGGGTGAAAAGTATATAAATTACAATAAGGCGATTATTATTTTTTTCTCTTCTATTATCTTTAAGTAGGGGAAGCCCGGGCAAGATTTTTTGCTATTTTGTTACGATTGTCGGCAAGGTATGGGTATTCATTTATTGTATTATGTATTAAGTTTCAACGTCTAAACTCTGTTTAATCGATTGCGTGTTTTATGAAGTTTAATTTGTGTTTGCAACTTTTCATTCGTCGTTAGAAATTTTACAATAGGATAATACAACTTCTGAATATTAGTGCTTTGAGCAAGACGGATATGGGCAAAAGGGATAGCAATCTCTAAGCAGGCCCCAGCAAAACTGCACAAAAAAACAAGAACATCTAAGTTGGCAGGTCCTGTCAAATCTAGTAAACATAAAACAACAAAGAAGTCTAACAATAAAAGGATGAATGAAACAAGTTGTTTATGTTAAGTGTGCTCAGAAGTATATTTTGACCCGCCTATCGAAGAATGGATACATTGCAATTTGCAGCCAATATAAGATAGGTGGGCACACGAGAACTGTACTTCTTATTTCGGGGTAGTTAGCTACTACTGTGGTGGCTGAGTGCGACGATTAAAACAGTTATCCTTTTTGCCCTGGGGGTGTATCCGTTTTACCCGGGGGGGTTGGGCAAAACGGATAATGGACACTCTTTGCATTATCATAAATTTATGAAGAAGTTGTTTAAGTTTCAAAGTTTTTACTGGCATTTTCCAAAGATGATTAACTAAAGTACAAATTAATAAGATAAAGACTGTTGTTGATTAGAAATTTCTGTGTTTTTTTTCTGTCTTTCCCTTAACATATTCGTCTTCCCCTACCTATTATACATTTATCATTAACACAGAAATCATGAGTGTATCAGTAGTGTTTTTGTTTTTGTACGGAAACTTGAACAATAGACCAATACAATATTTCCCCTATTAAAAAGACTTTTTTTTAATATAAAGGGACCTATTAATGAAGTATGATAGGGAGTTGTTACAAAAAAAGTGGATGAAAATACATTCGGTAGGCATGAGACCAACGCTTCCCATTAGCTACGATTCTGCCACACTACACTTCCTACACTTCCTACACTACACTACACGACACTTCCTTTTCCTTCTTTTTCTTCTTCTTGTAAATATACGGTCAAATATTTTGTATTAAAATAATAGGACCACCCCCTTTCTTCCCTTGGGTGCCGTAAAAGGCGACTAACGGACTAAACACTGCACATACATCCAACAACATAGAGCGGAAATGGGCATCACCACCTGTCACGCTGAGCATATGTCCAGTCGCTATTTAGTGAAAAGTGGACTAATCCTTCGGGGATATTAATCGTGATTATATGTATGTACATATTTATGTAGATATATGGAGACGGAACAAGAATAAAATGTGATAAAAAAGAATAAGATTTTTTGACAATGTAACAAAAATAATAAATGTGAACAAAAACCCTCAAACCACTTCATTTCTGCATAATCGTCCATGAATATTGCATATAAAATAGTAGGAATAAATACGCTCATATTTTTTACACATCGCGAGGTAATGGAAAATGAATAGGTTTCTAAAAAGGTGGTTTCCTCGGGGACTTTATACCTTTTCGTATGTCAAGAATGAAACGCCATAACGTAAAATTCATAGTTTGCTCTCCACAATATTTCTAAAGTATTCGTAAGAATCAACTTTTTGTCATAAATGTTGAACAAATGATATGCGATATCTTTATAAAATAGTAAAACAGTGGTTTAATTGATAATTTTTTTTTTTTTGAGTGATGGTCAGTGCTGTCGGTCGCAGATGACCTTTACAGCGTTACCGGGTTTGTATGGGGGCGGCGAGAAACTTAAACGTTCCTTAAGCCGTGATTGGTCGAAATTCCCCAGAGGGATTCCGGTGGGGGAGGGCATCTTGCCGCAACCGAGTCACCGATTCCCCACCCCCCCCCCCCCCCAGAGCCTCTGGGGATTCGAGCCGGTCAAAATTGAATTATCTCGAGGTTCTACATTTATATCAAAGTAGCGGCCCACACGCGACTCCGTCCGCGTGTACAACCCTTATTCCGTAACGAATTTCTTAACATTTCCCTTCATGTAAATCTTGTCCTGACAATGATAAAACCCAACAAAAATAAAGCTAAACAGTTTCAGTTGTTCATTTTTATACCCCTCAGGCCCCAAGCGGGCGCACGAGACCGCACCTACAAAAACACACTTGACTTTGTACCGTGTTTTCATAGACTTACAGACTACTTTAGTATGAACAAGTTTGGTTATTTCGGTTCTGTGGTACATCTTATGCATTGTTATCGCAAAATATCGCATAGTCTATGCTCGATTCTGTCAAATTTGACGTTGACAGTTGCGCCAATTTTTTTGTTAGAAAAGTGCCACGAGTGAGTGGTTAAAGAGATACTAGCTGTTGCCTTTTCTCCCATAGGAACCTGTTACCGGGTTAAAAAGTATCCTATGTCCTGTGTAGTCTGAGTCATAGTCCGTTTTAACAAAGTAATTTATTGATGTCATATAATCATAATATATATTTATGAGAATAATATAGAATTCATTATCCTTAAAAAAAATAACAGGCATGTATAAAAAAGGAGAGTAATTTTGACAACTTTTCCTTTGGACTATAATTACTTATGGTTTTCGAAGCGTTAACAAAGGAAAATCTAGCTTTTAGCGTTCAATTTCTCTGGTCTAATTGTTTATAGTCAAGTCAAGTTGTGCCAAGAAGATATAACATTTGTAATTAAAATTTACAAAAATATTGAAACAAAGATAAAAACTGGAGAAGGTTTAACTTAAAATTACAAAAGAAAAACAAAGATAAAAAGGGCGTTTTAAAATACGCTGCTTCATTACGATCGGACGATACTGTGACTGTGACATCGTTGAATGAATTAATATTTTATAGTTTAAGTTGCAATAATTATAGTTTAAAGTTACAAATATACTTACACTATTTTGTTGTTGGCGGAAAAAATAGACAAAGCGAATTGAAGTTCTCCATATTTTAGGCATCAGCAATTTAAACAATTGTTGATGACTTAACCTATTTTTTATTATTTACTCGGGGTAACGCGTTATCCCTACGCTACCGGCCAGGGGGGGTGGAGGGTTATCATGGACTCACACCGATTAAAATACCATGAGTCCCAAGACCCTCGCATCAGGCCCCCTCAAGTGGATGTGAAGACTACCATCACCAGCCGTCTGGAAATTGCTCTCTGTTGTTCCAGACTACCACTAGGAGAGCAGACCCCCCAATCCGACTTCAGGGCCTTAAGGAACTAGCTACCCAGGTAGGCAGGATATCCTTAAGGATATCCTGCCTACCTGGATATCCGGCAGGATATCCTTAAGGATATCCTGCCCTTCAACTTAATCTTGGCGCCGAAGGGCTTTGGCTTCAACCACTACCACCCCAAGTGGGCTCTGGCTCCTCCTTTTCGGCTCTCAGAAGAGAGACCTCGGCTACTCCCACCGGGGTGACTGCCGAGAGTCAGACTTCAGAATTGATGAAGTAACCTAACTCAACTAATCTATATAATTAAGAATTAATTGTCACAAATGTTCGTTTGCACATCACTTCGGAACGGCTGCACCTATTTGGCTAATTATTTTTTGTTGTAGGTATTTGTAAATGTCAGGACAAGGTATTTTTTTTTGGAAATTCTTCACGTGCGACGGGGTGTTCGTTACCGCAAACGGATTCGCGGGCCACTGATTATAACAATGACCTTTTATTTAAAGACTAGTTATACGTGAACGAATTGCATTTAAAAATGGCGAAATTGTTTCAATGGCGTAATACACGTCGAAAGAGAAAGAAAATAAACGCAATCATATCATTAGCTTAATGTCAAAAAGAGATAAATATATATTTTTGACTTTTGTATACTCTAATGTAGTTGACCAATAAGCTCATTGAATTTATGCGCCATCTCGGCCGCCGTTTCCCTCTTTCACTCTTACAGAAAACATTGTACACGCGTCTCACTCATGCATATCGAATTAGCAACAGGGCAAATGTCCTCACTAAATGAAAAATTCTATTTTAAATTTATTTTTACAATACTTACAAGTGAAAATAAACATTGTTCTTGTCTCTTATGGTTGCAGTATAACCAAATAAAAACACAAGAAACTTATAATGGTAACGATCGTATTGACGTGACAATGACTGACGTGTGACTGAGTGAGTTTCAGGCAATTACCTGAATTTGTTCTAGTCACTACTTAAAATGAATGTTGCTCTTTATACCTAGCAGTTTGGAATGAATATTGTTTAAATTTTTATACATTAAGTAGTTAAGTTTATGAATGGAATGTTGTTTTCGCTATTTATTTATTTAGCCACAAAGAATAAAAGAGTCATTTGTATTATTATTTAAGAATTTAGTATGGTTCCTAGTTTGAAACAAATAATGTTTAATTTATACATTAGGAAGATAGGTTTTTAATGAATATAGTTCTGATTTTTTATTTTTATTATTATTTAGTCTCTATGAACATAAATGTATTTTGCATTGTAATTTAAGTATTCAGTAAGTCCTTTATTTTTGCCTGGAAAACAGGATAAACCTAGTTCAGGCAGTTGTGTATTATTGTCACTAATAGTATGTTTAGTATTCTGGATATGTTGTAAAATAAGTTATTCAATAAAGATTTTATTATTTATTATTTTATTATTATTACTACGGAGGGCAGGCAACGTATCTACACATTATAATAACATTGGGTTATAATATAATAATTAACACTAATTAACGCGAATTAGCTCAGCGTGGTAGGCTATTCCCTTTTTCCCCCGCACCTTCAAATTTTAAATTAACACGTTCTTATATTAACGTTTTATTTACAGAAGCTCCAGAAATTCCTAATGTGGCGTTCAGCTCCGCATCGTACGTAATCCGTGCAGAAACAGGCCAAACAGGGCCAGTGGGCAAAGTTGAAGCCACCGCAGACAACGGCGAAGCTGTCACTTATTCACTACAGTTAGACAATGGTATGCTGAAAATCCAATTCAACAATTCTTTAAACTTTTGCGAGGATACACTTTGTGCTTAATTTACGTAGCGCCTGAAGTTTTCAACATGGCAAATCGTTCAGAATACGCCACACCTACTATACAACAAGTGATACTTTGTTCTAAAGTTTAGGCGAACACTACACATAATGAAACACTTAATACATTCCTTATCTACTTTCTTCTATTTTCCCGAGTGTTCGTGGTTTTCGTTCGTTAGTTCAAATTGTTGGTGGTCTCCGTGCGATTGGTTTTTTTATTTTTATTTCGCTACAAGGTTTTTTGAAAGATGCTATTATCATTATACTCGTATCTTAACATCAAATTAAAATGAAAATATTTAACAGCTGACAATCAAATGGAGTATCATTTACAGATTAATTCGTGTTATAAGCTTTTTACTGATTTTGACCAATTGCTTTACAGAACACTTACAATCTCGTTTAACAATAACAAATGATGGTGAACTGCGCCTCTTTGCTCCGACCGACAGTGGAGTGTACAACTTCCAAGTGGTTGCGACCACTCGTTTCACTGGGGCCACAGCTTCAGCCACGGTATGTCCATCGTCGTATTATTATTAGTGACTTGTAATAAATAACTCACAAGAAAACGTAACTTATTGTGTCATGTACCTAGCTTTAATCCTAAAATATATTTTTTACTTCTAATTAAAATAGTTGGTTAAACATACTTTATAAACACAACAAGCTGTGCTGTTTGCCCATCTCTTCTTTTGGGTGTCGTAAAAGGCGACTAACTGACTAAAGACTGCTCATACATCCAACAGTATAAAAAGCACATGTGCAGTCGTTGTTTGGTCAAACGTGGACTGCTTTTGCGGTCTTTAATGCCTAATCTCTGACTTACCCTTTGAGGATAACAGTAGTGAGTGTATGTATGTATGTCACTCGCATATTAAAATAGGTTTTAATAATTTGTTTGTAAAACAAAATAGATAATGGTACTTTAGTAAGTAAAAATGTACCTATTATAGAGGCGACATCCGTTAGAACTATATTCATAACTATATTACAGGAAGATAACTAGTATGCTTGTGTAAAAAATAAGTAGTATAAAAAGACATAATAATGAACATGATTATGCTTTAAAAGTATTTCTTACAATAATACTATCTGAAATTTTATACTGTTACAGGTTGACTTTTCTGTAGAAACAACTTCTTCTATTTGCGAAGACGACATAACAACAACACCATTGATAGTTATAAATAGAGACGAAGAAGAACCGCACGGAAATCTTGTAGTACTCGATGCGACGCAGCATGAAAAGAATTGCCGTTACACTCTTGCAAGCTTATGGCCCGCCGATCAATCTTGGCTGTACGTCAACGAGACCGGTTTACACACCTCGGCTATCGATAGAGAAAACTCGACAATTGCCTTCATGGCTCTTTCTCAAGTAAAAGTTGAACTAACGTTACATTGTGATAGTGATGCCAGACGAACCAAGAGGTCCATAACTTCAAGAAACGATTGGCTAGGTCCCTACGACTATGGCAGCAACACTTGGCTACTCGGCAACACAATCGAGTACAATCCTAGAACAACTATAGTCAACCTTATCGTCAACGACATCAATGACAACTCACCGATATTCGTTGGGAAGGAAAACGAACCTATCGTTGTAGGCTACCCAGTAACTGATCTTGAATCGACAATACTTCCACGATCTCTTATTGAAGTTAAGGTAAAAAAAAAATTATAATGTATTTTGTTTAATATTTTAGCAATGACATAGAACTTAACAGATTTTAACCTCATAACGTACACGTGCATCTTCGTGTCGTTTTGGCTCAATATAAAAGTTTTATTCCAAAATTGTAATAAAGGTAATTTAATTTTCTTCCTTTCATTTCCATTCATTTAAATCATCGTATTATGTCACTTATAGGCTACGGATGCAGATATAGGTGAGAACGCGGCATTGATATATTGGAGTTCAGAACCACAATTAGCAGTATCTCCGACTACTGGCTTCGTTCATTTACGAAACGACGCAGAATTGACTCAAGATATGCAGTTGGTTGTAAGCGCTACTGATCTTAATGGACAAGGTCTTACTGGAACTATAACTCTTATGGTAATAAACTATTTAAAATCAGAATGTTTAAATAATAAGATACTCCAAATTAGTTCATTGTAACCGAATATATTGCATGCCAATTTCTGTGTTCAACAGAAGCAATATTTTTCAATCTGTAATAGAATAATATTTTACGATTCCAGGTTAAGCTATTGGACACTACCAATATAGCCGTAATTACAGTCCAAGATGCTTTCTTAGAAGATGAAGGCCGCATACTAAGCAATCTAAGCACAATTATTGGTTATGAAGTCAAATCTTTAAGGTCTGTTGTGATATCAGACTCTGTTGAGATTGAAGAAGATCCCTCGAGCAGAAAGAAACGCCAAGTTGCCGGTGTAACAGGAGCATCTTTAGAGATCTATGTATATGGATTAGAAGATAGAGAACCAGTTACTGTGGACAAACTTTCAGAGTAAGTACTTTTTAAAGTTGACTTTCAAAATTAATTACGAAAGCTAATTTTCAAATGAATGGAAATAAATGAATGAAATAGAAGATAAAAACATTTTCCGATGACACGAAAGACTAAATTCTTATCTATGAAAGTAAAGCTTTTGTGAAATAAAAACTTACTTATATTAATTCTATTTATTTAGTAGCATTTATGTTACATTTAAATTTTCTATCTATTGCAGAGATATAACTGAAAATGCTGAAGTAATAACTATTACTGTAGTAAGTATTCTAACATTGGAAGAACATTTAGAAGGTCAACTGGTATCTAATAACCCAGGACGCGATATCGGCTTACTAGCAGCTACAATAGTTCTCAGCATACTTCTGTTCATACTAATCGTCGCTGCAGTAGTTTGGTTCCTCCTTAAAAGGTAAAATTTGAAATTATTTAAACAAAGCTAAATAAAAAAACTCTCTATGGAGCTTTTTATTTTTATTTTAATACAATCACATAACGTCTGGCGAAAGATCAATTATGGTGAGAGACCAAAAGTCGAAAATGAGTTATAAATGCAGTATTACTCAGTTTTTTTTTTGGTCTTTCATATGGTGTATTTAAAAATATTCTAGCGTGAAAAAAATGACAATTAAGTATAGTAAAGATTTTTCCATGTTACAAAGCACTTATTTAAAAAAATGTCTAACGGTCAATGTATTCTTTCCAAAAAGGTATATTGAAGTAAGACATGCTTACAATAATGGAATCCGAAGGTATTAAGTTCCTTTTGCATAAGTTTTGCTTTAAATAACTGAAAAATAATAGTGGGTAATTTGAGAAGTCATATTTTTTATGCAAAATATAATAAGTTCACCAGAAGAAAATATCATAAGTTCATCAATAATTCACCAGAAGCCGACAAAGTATTATTTTTATTATTTATAGTTATTGATGATGACCATTTTCCTAAACATGATAATTTCAGAGATAGCTGTCCCTTACTTTAACGAAATTTTTAAAACTGCTCCCTTACTTTAAATTGGCCCATATAATCTAAGTTTTATGTACCTAACTGTCAAGAAAAACCATCGATGTTTTTTTTTTCTTGTAATGTAAATAAATGTTTGTGATAAATAAAACTCACCTATAAGTAAGTATTCCAAAAATGTATGAAATTTATATTAGTAAATATAATAATGATTCACAGATTTTGCAGTCCCCGCGAGATAAGAATCGGAGCATTGAAAATGAATCCAAAATTTTACGAAAAAAATATATTTTATTTTGAATAACATAGGTATTACAAGTTGAATAGTATGAAACTTTTATTGAGATATACTTCCGTAGAGTGTGAAATGGAATTCCAAAACACGATTAATAAAATCACTGAAGGCTAAATTAACGATATCCCAAATCACATTTCACCATAAACATACTAAATCGAATCACGTTAACCCAAAATAACGAAATCTAAAATCACGCTTTACCCAAAACATCTTTTTGGAACCTTCTAAGATCGAATATTTTATTGGAAGTTGAAAGTCTTTAGGGCGAATGTTACGACAACTGAAAATTTTTACATCGATTTTTTACAAGTTCTGCAGCTATCGGCCTTTCTTACTACAAATCAGTATGTATTTGATCATTTTTTTTATTAAAAAAGGTACCAAATTAAAGTACATTGTACACATTACAACTTTGCCTATGTACCTATTGCAACTGTGAAAACCTCCAGGAGAATCTGGCACCTGTAATCAGTTTTATTTCACGTCTTTTTATTTGGTACTTTTTGGTTCTTCTTTATTAAATTTTTTGTAACCGTTAAATCATACGAGCCATTTAGAAATTTGATAACATGTTATAAAAAATAATAGTTGAGAATATTATTATTATGCAAGAATCATGTGCATCTCTGTAAGAAAACTTTTATTTAAATGTTTAAATATTGTGCTTTTTTAATTTAGTTGTTCAATGCTCCGATTCTTATCTTGCGGGGACTTCGAAATCTGTGATTTTTTTCTATAGTTTTGACACTTTCATAAACTTTCCTACCTATACACATACTTACTTGAATTTTTAGAAATATACTTGAAGTTGGATTTCTTAGGTGAGTTTTATTTATCACAAACATTTATTTACATTATAAGAAAAAAAACATCAATGGTTTTTCTTGACCGTTACATAAAACTTAGATTATATAGGCCAATTTAAAGTAAAGGAGCAGTTTTCAAAATTTCGTTAAAGTAAGGGACAGCTATCTCTGAAATTATCATGTTTAGGAAAATGGTCATCGTCAATAACAATGAGCAGTCTGAAACTAAATAATTATGTGAAACTCGATCATAAATAGCTTAAAAATTAGAAAAGCAATGTTAAAATAATCTTGAAATAAAACTTTGTCGGCTTCTGGTACACAATTGTATTTTGTCAGTCACCTTATTTGATCTTTCGCCAGACGTTTATCCAATCTGTCATCTTAATCACTCATTAAGTCTATACTTGCAGGAGAAAAGATCAAAACTATGACCAGTTCAGCGATACTAATAGTTCGGCATCTCAACCCCAAATAGAGTCACAACCAGTTATAGAATCTAAACCAGACAATACCACATTACCTAGATTAAACCTGGAAGAGTTGAAGAGGAGTGAGAAAAGGCTTCAAGATATGTTAAAAGTGCCTACTAAAAAGTTTACTGTAGAACCTACTACTTCCGCCATTAACTCAGCAAACGTTCCTGTAATTGATCCTACGGTTCCAATCGTAATCCAGGATAGGCTGAAAGATGTCGAAGAGCCAGACGATGATGAATTTGGTGAACGTAAAAAGACCAGGAGAAAATCTGTAGTAACATTTAATGAAAATGTAGAGAAAATTATACACGTAGAAGATAATCCAGAAGCAACGACCCCAGACATAGAAGTTTATCAATTATAGGTAGATCAATAGATAGAGATAACAATTTATTTATGAATTATGTAAATAGTGTAAAAAAGGGATGACACTTAAAATATTAAAGATTCTGATACTCATATTTATACAATAAATTATACAAAAATACTCATGTATGTTTCAATCATAAAGTTACTATACTTCCGCTAGGTATAGTAACTTTATGGTTTCAATTCATAAAGTTACTATACCTAGCGGAATAGAGAAACAAAGGGCTGAGGGAGCGGGATGTCGTTAGCAACAACACTGTGGGATAAAAAGAGATGCGTGATGCGACGTAACAGAACCGTTTTTGGCTTTTGTTTGACAGTTGGCCGTACTTATCAGCACACTGAGAATTTGAATTTTGTGAATTTTTCTGAGTTTACGTGAAATCGTTAATATTTTTGAGAAATAGTGCTTTAGAAACATGGTGACTTTTTCAGTGATTGATTGTTGTACAACACAGCGAAATAATCCCATAAAATGTTCATTTCACAGGTAAATTATTACAAACCGACATCTTCTTTCCTAGGATTTATTTAGGCCAATGCGCTTCGAATTTTAACCAGGAAATGTGATAATTCTCTTCTATAAACATTTATTTATGTAAGAAGCAAAGATAGAATATACATAATGAAGAATTTACGAATAATTTGTGTAAATAAATAATTTTCGTTTTACACTAGGGCTGTATCAAGTTATCGATATTTCGTGTCCACTGTCTATCCCGTAAACGGATATGTATTATTGTAATATTTGGTCCGAGTGTATTATTGTTATTAAAGTACCTATATGACGTTTAGATATGATTTACCTGGGAATGTAATCACATCTAAGATACTTAGCCGATCCATAGGTATCAGTTTTTGACTGTTAGAATAGGTAATAACATTAGTAGGTAATTTATGTATCTTTTAGATTTCCTACTAACTTGGATACTAGAAATAAAGGGCTTAGGCTAATTGGTCGTCCAAACTGGATTCCCAAGAAAAGTTCATGTTTTCAAAAGTTCCAGTTCATGTAAGCATTTTGAAGAAAAATATTTACAGACGCGAGGAGCGAAACGAATTTTGATAAAATCTGCAATTCCAACTAAGTTAGTTTCGGTAAGCTTAAATAAAATTATACTATTCTTCTGCTGATGTTTCTTTAGATAGTAATGTCTACTTAGCACCATGTACCTACGAGGGGCGTTCAAAATATTCTCGGTATGTGGATAAAAACAAACAAGTACGAAAAGTTTGATATTTTTATTTTTCAATATACTCCCCCCCTATGTTCATACACTTATAAGATCGATCAATTATTTTTTTTAATCCCTCATAAAAATATTTTTTATCTTTGGTGTAAAAATGCTCCTCCACGGTTGCCTTCAACGCTTCATCGTCAGAAAATTTATTTCCACGCAGATCCTTTTTAAGATTGGGGAACAAAAAGAAGTCGCTTGGGGCTAAGTCCGGACTATAGGGTGGATGAGTAACAGTTTCAAACCCACATTCAACAATAGCTGCCTTGGCAATATGAGCAGTATGGACAGGGGCGTTGTCATGCAGAAGCAGAACACCTTTGGTTAACTTTCCTCGCCTCTTTTCTTTGATCGCATCTCTTAATTGACGTATAACGTTAGCGTAGTACTGCCCTGTGATATTTACACCTTTTTCTTTATAATCGATAAGCAAAACTCCTTCACAATCCCAAAATATTGTGGCCATGACCTTGCCAGCTGACGGGATTACCTTGAACTTCTTGGGATGAGCTGAACCCTTAATGTGCCACTGCATGGACTCCTGTTTGCTCTCTGGGTCATAATGATGAACCCAGGTTTCATCTCCAGTAACTATTTTTTGCAGCACCTCATCGGGATTTTCACCACACAGGTCGATAAAATCTGAACAGCAAGCCACACGCATATCCTTTTGAAGAAGCGTCAGCATTCGCGGAACCCATCTTGCACTTACTTTTGACATATTAAGATGGTCATGGCCGGCCAGGTCTAGGGTCATCTTCAATACTCTCCCTTCCACGCTTAAATTCGCTTGACCATTTTTGAATAGTAGATAAAGAAGGAGCAGACTCACGGTAAACACAATCCATTTCCTCTTTTATGGTTTTTTGATTTTTACCCTGTTTTGTCAAGAATTTTATGACGGATCGGTGCTCTAATTTCGTTAAAATTGTTAATTCGCTCATGGTGTTCATGTTTGTTCGGCAATTGCAGAAAAACAAAAGAACATCTCGGTTCCAATTTTACTTTTTTTTAATGTCAATGGATGAATCTTAGCGGCCAGTAACAAATATATATATAAAAGAGGTTGTAACGTATCAATACCGAGAATATTTTGAACGCCCCTCGTACATTCAACCCCTCCGTCGCTGAATAGCATAAAAGCAAAACACGATGTTTGCAAAATATCGTATTAGCAAAACACCATATTCGCAAAAAATCATAATCTCAAATCACCACATTCTTACAATATCATATTCTTGAAACATCATATTATCAAAATAACATATTAGCAGGATACTACATTTTTAGTACAATTAATGTCATAATATTTAAGTAAATACTTTTCAAGAAATAAAACAATCCGATAGCATGTAATAACCGTTTATTGATATCAAAGTCAAAATAATTCTTGTAATTAACAATTTCTTCGCTATTTTCTTACTTTTTTTTAATTTATCGAGCCTATTCCTTTCTTAAAGACCGGCAACGCGTCTGCGATTCCTCTGGTTTTGCGGCCATGAGCGGCGGTGATTACTTTCCATCAAGTGACCCACTTGCTCGTTTACCTCCTTATTTAATAAAAAAAATGGACAAGGTCTGTGTGAAAGGAAAACTTTGGAAATTCCTCACGGGGCACGGGGTCGACGCGGACGAAGCCGAAGTTGCGGGCGGGTCGCTAGTTATTAACCGGTTCACTGTCCCGCAGACAACATAATATGGTCTATAACAATTGATTAGCCTATTGAATCTAGGTTTCAGTTTCTTAAAGCCTCTCATCAGCGTGACCTTTGCTTCAGTAGCAACCTTACTCTCCAAATTCCTGCTCATCATACTGGCTTCCTCTCCAGCTCTTTCACTTTAACCGCTATCCGTCTCTGGAATGCTCTGCCATTGCATAGCCGTCGTGCACAGAGCAAAGTAGTGTTTAAAAGACTAGTGCATGAGCAGTTTTTTAAGTGAAGAAGATTAAATAAATAATAAAATGTAAAAGAAAAACACTATTTTTATCATAATTGTACTTTTTGTTAAGAAAATATTGTTAGCCCCTTGAGGATCGTAAAACCAGACACACCGCCGGCGGTCTTATGATCCTTGACCTATTTTACGAATAGGATGATAATCGAAAATGTTAGTTTGCTAATAATATATGATGTTTCTAGAATATGATATTGTAATATTGTGGTGATTAATTCACTTTATGATTTTTTGCCAATATGGTGTTTTGCTAATATGATATTTTGCGAACATCATGTTTTGCTTTTATGCTATGCAGTGACGGAGGGATCCCATCCCATTTTAGTTCTATTAATAATACTACTGTTAGTAATTAATATTGTCGATATCGATATTAATGTGAAAAGCGACATGAAGTACATCACTGAACGCATTTTTAAACAATTTGACATACACAAATGCCATCCTATTTTGGTTTCGTTTGACAGCTCATGTTTGTTGCTCTATTCCGCTAGGTATAGTAACTTTATGGTTTCAATTGGAAATTTTCTGACACAAAAATTGGCGCAACTGTCAACGTCAAATTTGACAGAATCAAGCATAGACTATGCGATATTTTGCGATCACGATACATAAGATGTACCACAGAACCGAAATAATCAAACTTGTTCATACTAAAGTAGTAAGTCTATGAAAACACGGTACAAAGTCAAGTGTGTTTTTGTAGAGGCGGTCTCATGCGACCGCTTGGGGCCTTAGGGGTACCTTATTACACTGACCTCAAATTGTATATAAAATGACATAATATATCTTAGGCTAGGTACAACCCTTCCCACATGTACAACTGCACGTGGGAAGTTGAGCCAAACCCCAATAGTGGGTTTTAATGACTGCCATTTTACGACAACAACGTGCCTTCTGAAGCACGGAGGAGCTCGAGATATTTTTGATTTAACTAAATCAAAAATATCTGGGATCAACGCGAAAGTTGCTTTACAGGCATGAATAACAACAACATAAATAACATAAATTAAAATTAGGCCATTAAACGGGTTGCGCCATCGAGATCCATGAGCTACTTCTCTTTTATTGTAGTGTCGAAATTATAAAAAGTATTCACTCTAATCACATGAATATATAAATTTAATTACGACTACATTATCGGGAATGGAATATTTCCATTGTTCCTGGCATAATAAAGTGTTTATAATCGAAAACTCCTTGGTTTTATTAATCGAATACCATTTATTTATTTAAAAAAAAGAACGCGGTCTTGTGATGTCCGCTCCTTAATTACCCAGCGAATCGCGCGAGAAGGCGCGAAAGGTGCGAGAACACGTAGTGTGGAGCCGTGTCACAGTATAAATATGAGCTAAAGCAGTACGGAAGCTACGTACAAACGCTCGAAATGACGCACGCCCACAGACGCACGTCTTTACAGGGCCCATAAGCGGACATCGCAGTGCTCTCAGTAGCGCGTATCGCGTCGAGAACGAGTGTTCACTGTTGTGTTTTGCGTGCGCTGTGCGCGCGATTTTTAAAAATGCCAAGAGTGTGTGTATTGCGTAGTATTCGGCTACTTGAACTCGGCTTCTTCAAAACCGGAGCTTTCGTTTTTTAAACTTCCTGCTGATGTTGAAAGGTAAGAATGATTTAATATTACTAAATAGAAAGCTTTTTCTTTTAAATAAATCGTTTGGTTGTTTAGCATTTTTTGAGCGCGCGTTATTTTTATGGTGAAAAGTAATAAGAATTGATACTACGAAACTTAATCGTTAAAAAAATTTGCTTTAAAAATCGATATCTGAGGATCTGTGTAGTTTCTGACAATGAACCCGTAATTAGAATGAGAAAAAGTAGCCTCCATCTTGAACTTTTTAGTTATTCGACCGATTGCTTCAAAAATCGATATCAGGGGATCAGTGGGGTTTCCGACAATAAATCCGATAATAGAATGAGGAAATTAGCCGCCATATGTAACTTATTAGTTTTTAATTAAAAAAAATTAAAAGTGACAACCCTTATGCTTTGCTAGTTATATCAAAAAAAGCGCTAACTAGCTGAGATACAGCGCTAACTAAACAAAAACTTTTTCTGTTTTACAAAAATAAGAGGACAACCCTAACGCTCAATTGGCGTGTAGGTATATAAAACAAGAAAAGGGCCGAGCTTCCGTACTGCTTTAGCTTATATTTATACTGTGGCCGTGTCGCATGTTTTTCGCGGCTTCGCGCCTTTTTATCCGATTGTTGTCGGTTTTTTGACCCGCGACAAAGGGCCAGCGCGCGCGTGAACACGTCTAGACTCCACATTCGCGCGTCGCTCAGTTTGTTATTAGCAACGGCGGTGTCTGGTCGTGTCAGTAGGTATCTACCGAAAAAATGAGCGTATAGTGGACGAACCGTTTATAGCTGCAATTTTTAGAATACTACCAAACCGAACCAATATTGTGGGATGCATAGATGCGTGTCAGTGCCTTGATGGAAATGCCAGTTAAAATTTCAAAACAAAAAAGGTTTTACTATTAGAAACTATTTGAGTAGGCAAATAACAAACACCACAACATTGAGCTTTCACCACAAACTGTCTTGCTTGCTGTCATTAGAATATTTTTTTTTTAAAACCTCCTCTTATAGTGGCGACGGCACATGATTCGATACAGCCACTCTTAATTTTATTTATTTATATTTAAAATATCTTTATTATTGCCTATATATTTAAGTATTTTATCTTAATTTACCACCTTACATAGACAGAGACCGGTCTACGCCATACCTCACGTCCAGGGAGCTGTCTGAAAACCAGCGCGTCTGTGGCTTTCTGCATATTGCTACAAAAGCATTGCTGAGGCAGCTACCCGTTGGCCATGCACAGCCGATTTACTTATATTAGTTTGTAAAATTTGTTTATTTAGATTAATTTGTTTGTACCTGTTGTCTGATCTGTTTTACGTATGTACCTGTCTAATTTTCGTCCAAGTGTTTTTTTTTTTTTGAGATTTTTGTATGTTTCATTCTTCTTCTTCTTTTTGTGCATTGGCGTTTCCCTTTGGATTTCGCCAATATCCAGTTTTTGGCACAGTGTATGTTTCATTGTAAGTGTTGTGCAAGTTATTAAATGTTTCTTGTTATTCTTATTCTTATTATCTAGCTATAGAAAAATAATAATTATAAAAAATCATTGACGCTTTTTCTTTTTATATATTCGTAATAATTATAATACGCTAGTGCGCACAAAACGAGAGACGCAGCGATACACATTTCTTGTGCACAAAACGAGAGACGCAGCGATACACTCTTCTTGTTTTTCGACGTCCATCCTTTAGTAAATGTTTTATGGATACACGTCCATCACACTCGAACACGCGAACTTTACTGTGAAAACTACGCGAATATTGCAAATGTGGAGCCTTGTCCACGTCGCGCTGCGTTCGTGCTACTTTCTCGCCGCGCCTTCTTCTCGCGCGATTCGCGGGTTAAGTATGAAGCGGCCATCACAAGGTCTTGTCGAACTTTTAAAGTCGGTGTGAAAATGGAATGGACTCGAGAAAATTTAAGAGCAATGATTTATTATGACTTTCGAAGTGGTTTATCACAAGAACAGTGTGTTAATCGGATGCTTTTCGCATTTGGTGATGAAGCCATGATAGCCATCTATAACCACAATTTATCGCTGGTTTGCGGAATTTCAACGTGGACGTGTCAAACTGTGTGACGATCCCCGTCAAGGTCGCCCAAAAACTGCAATCACCCAAGATAACGTTGATGCCGTGCGTAAGCTGATTGAGGAAGATCGACATGTGACATATCGCGAAATTCAGGCTACTTTAGACATTGGCATGAGTTAAATACAAATAATCTTGCATGAACAATTAGGTGTAAAAAGTTGTTTTCCCGATGGATCCTGCATTCGCTCTGTGAGGAGCAAAAAGCGGCTCGCGTTACTTGGTGCATCAAAACTTTCGAGAGATTCCACGGAGGATCTTCAAATGCTGTATACAGCGTCGTATCAGGTGACGGATCCTGGATATACGCATACGAACCCGAAACAAAAAACCAATCACGACTTTGGGTGTTCGAAAATGAGTTGAAGCCAACAAAAGTTGTTCGTTTACCGAGCGTTGCAAAAAAAAATGGTGGCCACGTTTGTCTCCAAAACCGGCCATGTTGCGACTATTCCTCTTGAAGGACAAAGAACGGTCAATGCAGAATGGTATGCTAGCATCTCAGACCCAATAAAAAGTATAGACAGAACTCCGCGAACAGGGAAGTGAGGCCACTTTTTTAAACATGTGTGTTATAAACGGTGTTGCCATGATAAATTCAATTACTCCAAAAGAACAAAAATAATGTTAAAAATTAGCAACGTTATTTTAAACTTTATTAATTATTAACGTTATTAAATTATACAAATATAATTTTTACATACTCATACACACACACACACACACGCATAGACTCACACACACACACACACACACACTTACACACACACACATACACACACACACACACACACACACACACACACACCACACACACACACACACACACACACACACACACACCCCCCACACACACACACACACACTCAAATTGCTTAATTTCTTTTGTAATCTACTGTTATCCATAGGGGAAGTAGCGGGTCATTCCCAATACAAATATCTTTCGATTACTTAATCACTTAATGGAATGTCTCAGAAATGTGTTGTATCTAAGATTACTGAAATAAACGCATTTTTATTATTATTAAATAAAAGTGATCCATTCCGACTTAAGCTGCCGATAAAAAGTGGTGGCGGTAGGAGAAAGGAAATGGAAAAAGTGTTACAGAAATAAAACTTGTTATTATTTATTGAAATTATCAAAATTATTTATTTAATTTAGGCTACAATAATTGATCACTTATGAATGTCGCTATGCCATCGGTTCGTAAGTCCTACCTATGGGGAGCCTTGTACTGAGAAGAACCGACAAGAAACTCAGCAAGGGCATTTACAGCATCAATACAAATTGAAATATGCCCTACCTATCATAGAGGGACATTTTCCATTACAAAACAAAAAAAAAACATTTAGTGCGATTACAAGACAACACAACAACCTACAAAAAAATATCTAATAATAAAACAGGCATTCCAAATTTAAAATAAACTGAACAACGTCTTACTGTTTCGTCAGGCTGTTTTCTTCTAAATATTATTTTACTGTGTAATAAGCTTTCACATGTAAACAAGATTTAACATTATTGTTAAACTTATAATAGGTAAATCTAGTACAGTACTTGGTATTTTATGTATAATATTGTATACCTTGCCCCAAGAAAGAGCCGAGAACCTTTTGTAGGTTACAAAACAACAAGCAGTGGTATTACTAGTTTTGACTTATTTCTAGTATTGAAATTGTGTACATCACCGTGTTTACCACCCTTAAGATAATAATTTATTTTACGAATAAAAACCATATACTTAATCAGTTCACCAACGGCGAAGATATCGCGTTGCGTATTCGACGTTATATTTTTATTTTAATGAAAAATATTGGTTTCCAAATTACTTACGTATCAAATGTGATTCCATCCCGCTTTTTATCTTTCGCAGATTGATTCTTATACCCTTTCACAACACAATTCGGCATTTTGACAGGTATATTTACGATTTTTCAAAACGTCTTACTTCCACGAGCCGCGGTGTAGATTGAAAAGTTAAGGCGTAGTTTCGTTGTACGTGCGCGCGTAATCGTGTGTACGTACATGGCGAGGCGTAGTTTGACCGGCCTCACTTCGCTGTTCGCAGAGTTCTGTCCATACTTTTTTATTTGGTCTGAGGCTAGCATTTGTTTGCTGCGGCACTGAACTCCGTAAAGAGAACTGCAACCTCCGCATCATCCTCCATCACGACAATGCAGCTCGCATACCGCCCACAGAGCAAAAGAGTTTTTGGAGCAAGAAAACATTGAATTATTAGACCATCCGCCGTACAGCCCTGACCTAAGCCCAAAGATTTTTATATTTACCCCAAAATTAACAACAAATTGCGTGGTCAACGATTTTCGTCACCTGAAGAAGCTACACGCCTACAAAACAACCATTTTGAATACCCCAACTTCAGAATGGAATGAATGCTTTAATAATTGGTTCCATCGAATGCAAAAATGTGTCAAGTTTCAAGGAGAATACTTCGAAAAACAATAAATATCTTTACCACTAACAGTGTTGTAACCCTTGATTCCCGAAATTTTCATTGCCGCCCTCGTCTTATCCCTGTAGGGTTAGTTAGAGACTAGGCAGTAAGGACCGCAAAGGCAGTCCTGTGCATAGTCCACTTACCACCTAATAGCGACTGCATATATGCTCAGCGTGACAGGTGGTAGCCCATAGCCACTCTAAGCTGTTGGATGTGTGGTGCAGTCTTTAGTCCGTTAGTCGCCTTTTACGACACCCAAGGGAAGAAAGGGGGTGGTAGTATTCTTGATCTAGGACACATTCGTCAGATTCCTTTTTCGTCAGAATAAATTATAGGCTGTTTTTTCACCGCTACGCGACACTGCTAATAATGGCACTTGGTGCTGTTGTGTTTCGTCCGACCAGTGAGGGTTCAGGAGGCCCTTCCTCCCCCCCTCCCCTGACATTTCCTATTCCTTCCTTAGAGGCCGGCAACGCGTCTGTGATTTCACTGGTTTTGGGGTGTCCATGGGCGGCGGTGATTACTCTCCATCAGGTGACCCGCCTGCTTGTTTGCCTCCTTCTTTATAAATAAAACAAATGAAGTTTTTAATAAGTAGTTATAATTTTAATAGGTCAATGAAACATAAGACCGCCGGCGGTCGCGAAACAATTGATTTTCAATTGTTGTGGTGAAACCACTTACCTTTTCCACTTCCCAGGTCCCTTTTTCTTTCATGTAATCATCTCATATTTTAACATTTGTCTTATTTATATATTTGCCTTTATTTTTCTTTGCTTCTGCAACGATACATAATGATTTAGTAACTACACACTACACTACACACATCGCAATTCCTTTATCTAAACACATTTACTTACGTGATCTAAATCACGAAACTTCGGACACTATTTTTCGACACTTTTACGTATCCCACAAGTTTCGGATCACTTCGATAATCTTATTATGCGTTTTTCCTTGTAATATTTACATTTATTTCACCTTAATTGTTTTCTATTTACTAAATATTGTGTTTTGGTTACGTTTTGACGTATCTGACAACTTAGTTTTGCTTCGTTGCTATGCAACTTATCAACAAATTTTAATCAAACTTTTTAGTTTCTTATTTTTTACATTTGTCCATCTAGATTTCAGCGTTTTAAAAATATTATTTTGAAATTTATGCAGAACTCAGAAACCGAGGTTTCTTTAAAAAGTTCAGCCGACGACTAATCATTACATCTCTAGCTTAGGATTCAAAAGGTTTACTCTACTGAGACGATCACCAGCTTCCGAATTGGAAAGTCAAGACTCCTTACTTTCCTCTTCCAAATTGGAAGAACTAGTCTTCAAGTACAAACACCAGCTTCCGAATTGGTACAGCCTCCAGTCATCGCGTGCGCCTACGCCTGCCTGTGCTTGTCTCGCCTGTCAGCCTTCACCTTCGCCTGCCTGCGCCTGGTGGCGCCTGCCTGCCTGCACCTTCGCCAGCCTGCGCCTGCTGGCGCCTGCTGCCTGCGCCTGCCTGCGCCTACCTGCGCCTGCCTGCATCTACCGGTGCCTGCCTGTCGGCGCCTGCCTGCCTTCGTTTGCCTTCGCCTACCGGTGCCTGCCTACCAGCGCCTGCCTGTCTTCACTTGCCTGCGCCCTTCGACGACTGCCAAGTTCAGCGCTTGCCTCCACACCTTCGCCTGCCTCCACGTCAGCTGCACCTACCCCTTCACTTTTTTTTTTATCATCAACCTTCATTTCTAACCATCATCACCTCCATACTCACCATCCTCACTCACCTTTTTCTTTAACTTTTGTTTGTAATTTTATTTTGTCTTATAATTATTTGTTAATTCTTATCATCTTTTCTTTTTTAAATGTCGCTTCACGACATTGTGTCTGGTTTTACGATCCTCAAGGGGTTAATAGTACAATTTAGTACATTGTTACCCTAGGGGTGAATGTAGCCTATTTAGTCCCGAGACGGGGTTTGGCACCCGAGCGTAGCGAGGGCGCCAATACTTTGAAGGACTAAATAAGTCTTTCACCCGAGGTAAACACTGAGCTTTTCATTACGAATACAAGGAAAGTAAAAATAAAACCATAAATTAGCTAAATAAAAAATGTGTTCCTATTAAATCCTATCCTATTGAATATTTAATTCTGATGAACTACTTACATATTACTACTACTAATACTAATACTATTTAAATCTGTTAATACAAATCTCTGCTATACGCAGCTATACGGAACAACTCGAAAAACCAAAATAATGAATATCGGATCGCCGCTTTCACGCCTATTTTTAACAGACTTCAAGAAAAGGAAGAGGTTCTCTATTCGGTTGTATATTTTTTAACACACTTGCTCGTAAAGTGGCTCTTATTACACTGATTTCAGCATCGTAATGTAGCTTATTACACACTAGTGCGGTAACGTAGTTTGTAAATTCTGTCCTATACGGAAAATATAAGTGATCTGACGAAAACGGAATTAGACGGACGAGGAGTCATGAGAATTGCTGTTTCGTCACCAATTTTAAAATTCAGACCTATACGGAAAAAAGGAATGATCTGACGAAAGTGGAATCTGAATGATGTTTTCTAAATCAAAAAAGAATCTCGACCAGAGCGAAGAAATAATAGCATTTCTTCCACCAGGGAAAAAAGTTTTTTTATTTCAATTTTTGTCTGTCAAATGACAATGAGCCTACAAAACGAAAAAGCCTTTTGTCATAAGTAGAATAATCATGAATAAAGACTCGACTTATTACTGTTTACGTAAATCAACGACTTTTTTGAGATATTTTTTTATGGTAAAATTAGTAATCATTTGAATCTATGGACAACACAGACCATGCCCACACAGTCCACGCTTCAGCAAGAAACAACTGCACAGACTACACATGTGCTTAGGTGGTGAGCCTTTAGCCCGTTAGTCGCTTTTACGACACCCACGGGAAGAGAGGGGTTGGTAGTATTCTTTTATTATATAATGTCTAGATAGAGTCTCGACCGCGAGAAAGCGTCCAAAAAAATATCAGCCAACTGTTGGCCGCTAAGCTCAAACCTATAGCTCAGTGCCATTTGTGTCGCCGCAGATGATGCACATCTTTTGCACGCCTTTTAATTTTACTAAAAATGACCGTTTGCGCTATCAAAGTGTGCAGAAATTATAAAGGTCGACATAAAACAATTAAAACAATCACCTACCATCGGTAAGTAAACATTGAATTATCTTAATGTAGTTTTATCGTCAATTTTGAGCGAAGCGTATTTTGCCGTAATTCGTAGCCCGCCATTTTTCTGTGTTGCCTGCCCTAGGACACACAAAATTCCCGAGTTAGTATTAAATTAAAATAAATATTTATTGAGTAGATGACATTTGAAATGTGCGTATGGTGTATACTGATGATGACTATAAAAGTATGAAATGGTCAACACCATATAAATATAATAATGTTGAATGTATGTGCAGTCTTTAGTCCTATAGTCGCCTTTTCCAACACCGAAGAGAAGAAAGGGGTTGGTAGTATTATTTTGATGAGCGCATCGCCGCTCTATGCTGTTGGTTGTATGTGCAGTGTTTAGTCCGTTAGTCGCCTTTTACGACACGTAAGAGAAGAGAGGAATTGGTAGTATTATTTTCATGTGCCCTTCGCCGCTTTATGCTGTTGAATGTATGTGCAGTCTTTAGTCCGTTAGTCGCCTTTTACGACACTGAAGAGAGGGGTTGGTAGTATTATTTTGATGAGCGCATCGTCGCTCTATGCTGTTGGTAGTATGTGTAGAGTTTAGTCCGATAGTCGCCTTTTACGACACCGGAGGGAAGAGAGCGATTAGTAGTATTATTTTGATGAGCCCTTCGCCGCTCTATGTTGTTGAATGTATGTGCAGTCTTTAGTCTGTTAGTCGCCTTCTACTACACTGAAGAGAAGGGAGGGGTTGGTAATATTATTTTGATTAGCCCATCGCCGCTCTTTGCTTCTGGTTGTATATGCAGTCTTTAGTCCGTTAGTCGCCTTTTACGACACCGAAGAGAAGAGAGGGGTTGGTAGTATTATTTTGATGAGCCCATCGCCGCTCTATGCTGTAGGTGTATGTGCAGTATTTAGTCCGTTAGTCGCCTTTTACTACACCGAAGAGAAGAGAGGGGTTGGTAGTAATATTTTGATGAGCCCATCGCCGCTCTATGCTGTAGGATGTATGTGCAGTCTTTAGTCAGTTAGTCGCCTTTTACTACACCGAACAGAAGAGAGGGGTTGGTAGTATTATTTTGATGAGCCCATCGCCGCTCTATGCTGTAGGATGTATGTGCAGTCTTTACCGTTAGTCGCCTTTTACGACACCCAAGGGAAGAGATGGGTTGTTAGTATTAGTAAAATTAAATTATGTAGTTATTAAAAGAGATGAAGGTGGGTTGATTTATGCCTCATCTGACGTCTATTCTGTTTGCAAAACCACTAAAACAGTTTTTCGTCAGTTTATTAAACAGGATTATGTAATGACAAGCACTAATTATACAAAATTAGTATCCACTGTGATGAAAAAATTTATTGGAGATGTGAATATTTTTCCAGTAGACACCGATCATATCTGCGGCATGCTTCACCAAGTTACTTTAATAACATTGATTGTAGAAAAGTACTAGTCAGTGAGGTATTATTATAAATTAAAATTGGACAATGTGAATAGCAACGCAAAATCTAAAAGAAAATTATTCAAAAAACAAATACAGGTCATTGATTTTTTTTAACGTGATACGAATAAATCAAAATACATTGTCATTGTTTTTTTTTCATTGAATATACAGGTATTCACTGGAGATCGTATAATCGGATGCATATTTACCTAAACTTGATTATTCGCCAACATATTAATTTCATTAAAAAATATATTGGAAATTTGGGTAGGTTGATAATGTTGGTTCATCACGGGAAAGTACATTAATTTCTTCTGATTATAAAGGTCAAACCTATTCCGGAATTTGTATCCGCATATACGTAGGTAAGTATGCATCCCGTTCCTTTCTTGCCACTGTAATACTGATACTTATACATTGCGACTTTTTGCAGCGATACAAACGCGCGTTTGACAGTCGTGCAACTGCATCGCGATTGTGTCGCTACTTTTATTAAGGCGGTACAAGGATTTGCGACTGTATCGATGCTGCACCGCGATTGTATCGATGCTGAATCGCGACTGAATCGCATTTGTAGCCCGTCTTTTCTCTTTTCTTCAATTTTTAATCTTTTCACGGTTCTACGGAAATCTTGTTTAGAGACTTAATAGACCCCCAGATAATGGTTTTGAACGCAATCGGAGCACAAACCAAGAAATTCAAAATGGCGGAAAAGAAAATAATCCCTACACTCTCATGGACTTACATACTGGTACACTCTACACCAATCGTTTTTATTTCCTCACACACAATATTTTATAATAATAAATACCTACAGTGATTTCAAGGCTTCAAATACCTTACTAATTAATTTAAACTAGCCTGCACTAGCCCGACCTTAAAAATACTCCCATTTCAAGGAGTATTTCTAAGAAACTGGCATCCCCGTCTCACGCACACTACGATAGCAGCGCGTCTATTAGATAGAAACGGTACGCACACTAGCCTATAAAACCCGGCACGTTGACAATCGTGTAAATGCAGCGGAAGGCTCCATCTAGACATTATATAATCAAAGGTAGTATTATTTAGATGAGCCCATCGCCGCTCTATGCTGCTGGATGTAAGTGCAGTCTTTAGTTCGTTAGTCGCATTTTACAACACTCAAGGGAAGAGAGGGGATGGTAGTATTATTTCGATGAGCCCATCGCCGCTCTTTGCTGTTGGATGTATGTGCAGTATTTAGTCTGTTATATAGTCGCCATTTACTATACCGAAGGGAAGAGAGGGGTTGGTAGTATTATTTTGATGAGCCCATCATCGCCGCTCTATGCTGTTGGATGTATGTGCAGTCTTTAATCCGATAGTCGCCTTTTACGACACCCAAGGAAAGAAAGGGGTTGGTAGCATTATTTTGATGAGCCCATCGCCGCTCTATGCTACAGGATGTATGTGCAGTCTTTAGTCTGTTAGTCGGCCTTTACAATGCCCAAGGGAAGAGGTGGTAAGACTTCCTACCTTTCACAAGCCTATATTTTGTTGATTCATACAGCGGCTTCTTGTTCAATTCAATACTTATTACTTAGAAAGTTTAAAAATAAATTTGTCTAGTTCTAGTAATGAAGAACTAAATTTACATTCTACACCGCCAGAAATATTAAGTGAAGCACAAAATTATATTGACAGCCTATTACCATCTAAGTCCAAAGAAAAATATATGTTGGCTTACCAAAGATTTATACACTAGAAAAACAACAAAAACACGCAGTCATTTTAAGAAAATGTGTTTTCAACACACTTGCTCGTAAAGTGGCTCTTATTACTCTTACGATTTCAGCATAGTAATGTAGCTTATTACACACTAGTGCGGTAATGCTGTTTAAAAATACAATCTCGACTAGAGCGAAGAAATATTAAGCATTTTTTCCCGGTTTTTTTTTTTTAATTTTTGTCAGTCAAATTACAATGAGCCTACAAAAACGAAAAAGTCTTTAAGTAGAATAATCATGAATAAAGGACCCGACTTAATACTGTTTACTTAAATCATAAATTTTTTTGAGATAGTTAAGATTAAAGTTTATTGTAAAATTAGTAATCATTTGAATCTATGGACAACAGAGACCACGCCCACGCTTCAGCAAGAAACAACTGTGCGAAACGCGTGTGCATTGGTAATTACAATCCTCGGCTCCATTAAGCCCTCGCCTTTGGCTGGCGCTCATAACCCGCCTCGATTGTAATGACCAACATAGAAACATAGCACACTACTATCTTATTGTACTATTTTTTTAGGTTTTTTACCTCAGAAGTCCGTCATTTATATCTACACCGATTTGGAAAATTATTTTTCATTTGAAAGGATATACTTTCAGATTGATCCCATTTTTATCAAAATCCAGTTCTGATGATGGAGTCCTTAAGGATTTGAGGGAACTCCTCAAATATCGTAGGCGATATAGCGATTTTGGTATTTTCAGCAATAAGTCAAGCATTTGCATTCAGAAGGTATTATTTGATGAAGTGCAACTGTTGAAAAAGACCACAGTTTTCCACCGGAACTCCGCAATGATATGTATTTCACGGGCGATAAGATATCTTGATTAAGATAGTTAAGCGACTAAGACGAAGCAAAAGAAGGCAGGCACCAGAACTCAGTTCTGATGATGGAATCCTTGAGGAATATGAGCGAATACTTTAGTTAGATATTGTAGGCATACCTTTAGCGATTTTAGTAATTACAGCCACTCCGGCTGTAAATCCTTCCTAACTAATATTGTAAATGCGAAAGCGTGTTTGTTTGTTTGTCCGTCTTCCACTATTGCGTGGAAGATATCGCTTTAAGCGTTCAGGCCGCCTTTGTACACAAAAAGACTAAGATGTAAGACTTTGATGTTTCCGTGTGCAATAAAGATTCTATTTGTTTTTGACGACCTTCGTGGTCGAGTGGTTAGTCGAGGGTTTAATTCCCGGTCGGGTCAATTTAGAGAAAAACTTTTTTAATAAATAGATTTCGGGTCTGTGTGTTTTTTCTATGTTTATGTATATATATCCGTTATTGTACCATATTAACGAGTTTCAAAAGAATACTCACCTTGGTCTAGATAATTGGTGTGAGCGTAAACAATTTTTTTTGTATTTTAAAGTCTCTCTACACTGATGGAATTTTATTAACAATGTCACACCGGAACAATGTTTCATTTGTGATGTAGCCACAAATACGTAGGGAAGAGTGGAAGAGTTGTAATTGCGGACTGAAAGTAGTAGAATAGGGTGAAATATAAGTAGAATAAATTGGTAATTGTATGTGGAGTAGGCGCGGTAAAGACTCAAGTGGTGGCTGGACTTAATTTGGATTTAGAATGGGCTGAGAGTGAAGCTGAATGAAAACAGTTAAAGTTTAGTGAGTGTTGAGGTTGTGACAGTCGCCTGTGGTTGGAGTACTCGTATTAATACAGGAGGTAGAATGCGAGTTTGGGTTAGGTAATTAGTAGGTAAATATCATTTTATAACCACGCGACTAGAGTTTTATGTATCGCCTTGATTGTCAGCAGACAGATTTCGTAACCTTGTTGTTTCCGTCAATGATCTGTCGTCATGAGGTGGATTTAATAATTTGTTGGCATCCAAATCTGATAAAACTATGCCTTCCAAACTTCTGACACGGCTCAGCGCGACATATATTTGCTCTTTTTTTACCCAGGTCGATCACAGCTCTTTCAAATTAATGGACTGTGACCGCCCAACTTTAATATTAAAGGCAGCACACGACGCAGCATACGACGCATACCAACATATATATAATCACGACTTTTATCCCCGAAGGGTTAGTCAGAGAATAGGCAACGAGTACCGCAAAAGCAGTTCTCTGCCATAGTCCACTTTTCACCAAATAGCGAATGCACATGTGCTCATCGTCACAGGTGGTAATGAGTATCGCCGCTCTATGCTGTTGGATGTATGTGCAATCTTTAGTCCATTAGTCGCCTTTTACGCGACGCGCTACGCGACACGGTATAAAATACTCTGATTAGCGTTTAATTAATAAGGGTATTTTATCTTTCGTTTCCTGATTTTCTGAACCATGTTAATTTCATTTTGAAGTGCAATTTACCGTAATGACGCTAAACTTTATCTAATCAATCGTCTCGCCTATCAAAAGATAAATAACTTTAAAGGCAAGTAATCAGTGGTGATTTATTGATTAGTAAGTAACAACAAAGTGGACAGTTTTCATTCAAATGGGTGATGGCAGACCTTTTTTGACATTTCTATTTTGAATTTATCAACTAATTCTATGCACTTCACGTGAAAACGAAATTGATTAATCAAAATCGATTGATAACAATCGATAACCACGTTAATCCTCTAACGTCGTACAATACGACAACAGCAAATTGTTTAATTCCGTTTGCCCAATGGTTCTAAGTTGTTGTTATATTGTGAAAGTTTGAATCGAAATAAATAATTGACTTCAGTTAACTAATTTCTGTGATCGCTTTCATCTGAAAAAATGGTAACAGAAGTAAAGTTTACACGTTATTCAAAAAATGTTAGATTGAAATTATTAACACGGTCTGCAAATTACCTACCTAAAATTATAATATTTACCTATATCTTTAGCCTTTAATAATGTTAAAGCAGTTTTAAGAGCCTAAGTGTATGGTTTTTTTTTTTCAAGAAAGGTAGGTATATTGTCTCAAAAAATTACGATATCAAAATGAATGCAATTTCTGTATATTATTATCATTATTTCCGTTTTGTGATTCTGCTTCTATATTATATGTCCAACATTAGCAATGGTAAGTTGATAATATTATTATTCAAATACGTTTATCATTATTGAAATAAATTATTTGTTTAAAAAATATTAGCATTGTTGAATATTTATTTGTTATAATAATATTTTTGACAAAAATTTAAAAAATTAAATGAAATTACAGGATGTCAAATGGAAAGTGTAACAGATTGGAATCGTTGGGAAACCGTTAGTGTGCTCGACACATTTCGGGGTGTGTTCGACACAAGACAAACCATAGACATTTTAGGTAACTAAAGACAATGATAATATCCACAATCCTTCACCTTGATTATCAACATCTAAACCAGCAGAACTGTTAAAAAATTAAATAAATTTAAACAGACACATCGAAAAATTACCATATATACTTTGATTTTAGGTTTAGGGCCGATAACACAAGGCCCAGGTTTGAACCAAGGTCCATATGTAAACGTATCCTTAATAAATTCAGTATTGACATTAGAGACAAATGAATACTTTTCCGACTACGAAGAAAATGAGACTTCGTTGTCTATGAGCGTAATTGTAACGTTCAATTGTGTAGAAGGCACACCACGATCGCTGGTACGTTAGATGTTTATATTTTTTACGTAATTGCTATTAAAAAAATAATTCAATTTATCCGAACTTACTTTAAGGTCTAATTTTAAGGCATATTTGAAGGTTTTTAAAGAATTAGTTATTAAACTTGATCATTTTGCTACTATGTTATAAGCATTTTAAGTATCTGATTTAGATATAACAATACACATATTTATTGTTTTAACGACTATTAAATAATAATAGAAATATATTTTCAGACATTTTATATTGAAGTGGAAGATACGAATAACAATGATCCGTTATTTAAATCTAGCAGTAACAACATATTTGAGTTTCACGTTATTCTACCATTGCCACGAGGGTTCCCAATTACGAATTGGCTAAATGAAATCATCGTTCGCGACATAGATTTAACCACTAAAACAATAGATTTCAGAATTCATGATAACGCTTTGTTTCATATAAGCAATTATAATGAGTCATTGACTTTAGACAAAGAATTCAAAGCATCGTTGACTACTACCACTTTGATCAGATCTATTCCAGAGACGATTGAATTTAAAATAAGCGCTACGGTAAGTTTGTATATTAACATGGGTTAAAAACTCCAAAACTCGCAAAGATATGGATCTTTGCGAGTTTTGGAGATCCCAGTGAGAAACATTTCGGTCAATATGGTCAACTTCATACCTACTGTTGCCGCCAAGCAGCATTCTAAGATTTTTTTGTATAATACCCAAAATGAGGCCATTTAAGAAAATGTCAAACCTTACAATAAGAATGTACGATTACGATTCTTGAATCCACTTATTTGGATGTAAGTGGTCGATGATATTTATGATGGTCTTGCAAACTTAAAATATGCTTGTTTGCCGTCTAGACAGTCTGTAGATAAACAGACAAAACAATAACAGAACAATTATTACTTTTTAGGATGTTGATGAAACTGGTGACGAACCCCGTACAACGTTTGCTATAGTGAGAATAGTAAGTGACAATGAGTTCGAGTTACCTGAGGAATTGTCGTTTACGAGGACATTTTACACGACTAATTACGAAAAGGGTGACGAGCTTATTTTACACGACAGAATATCATTACAACAAGGCTACCACGACGCAGTAAAGTTTCGCTTGGACGAAGGTACCTAAGTGTTTTAGTTTGTTGTACCTTTATGAAATAATATATTCTAAATAAAAGTTTTAAAATCTTACATACAGTTTGAGTAATTACAATTTTTTTTATTCGTATTGCTAGTTTTACTTAAGTACGATTTTTGTTTTAGATGAATATGCTGACTATTTTATATTGAACGTAAAGGACAACGACGTGAGAATTGAAGTTCGCAAGCCCCTTTCTGTTGATATATTGGGGTTAGGTCAAATTTTGCTGGTATTAAGAGCTAACAGAGAGTATACAAGTGGCACGAGTGCGACTGTGATCGTGAATCTACCTAGAGGTAAGTTCTAACACTAAATGTTCGTACCCTGGAAACGAAATATGATATGTGAATTCGTAGGATAATCTGAAAGACCTGATCTTAGAAACATCTTTAGACGATCACATAGAACCTAAACTCAGGTACTATTTATTGACTTAGCCCGAGACAGGTTTGTAATATATTTTGTCTGATTGGGTGATGCAACTTTCTAGATGGAGAACGAGCTACAACTTCTCTAAATCATTACTGTGGCGACTGTTTATTTAAACCTATAGGCATGAAAATTGTTATTCATTTACCGTGATAAATGTTTTAAATATACTTTTCAGAAGAGGAACTGAGATTCGAGAAACCTATCTACCCAGGAGCCATAGTGAACAATATTTTAGAAATATCTGAGCTAGTTTTAACTAAAGGATATGAGAATGATAAAGTATCAATAGAAGTTATTCATGGTAATTATGTAAATTCATCTATCATATTTATTAGGTACTCGTAGTACTCTAACCACACTCTAACCCTAAATTTATTGACTGAACTGTGGTTCTGTTTTTCAGGATACGATTTAATTTTGGCATACCAAATAAATCAAAACATTATAATACTCTCATTATCATCACTTAATGAAACTGTTATAGAGCAAAATACTTTTCTGAACTTACAAGTGGTCGCATCGAACAGTTTCAGCAACGCGTCGACCATAGTGACGCTTGAGATTGTTAAAGATGACACTTTTACGCCAGTGTTTGAACGAGCTGTGTATTCGGGCACTTACGACATTATTGGAGGGTTGGATTTGAAGGAAATTGTGCTTACACAGGGTTATGATGACACCGTTACAGTGACAATAGACGAAGGTTCCTAATTTACTTGATAAAAAAGTGCCAAATATTTTTCATTTGCCACATACATTTAATGAAAATATTTATACATTTTAGAATACAAGAACGTCATTACTATAGTTCAATCCGGACCTATCATAAATCTTCAAGCACCCATCCTTCCACCAGATCTATTTAAAGTACAACGCTTGGTATTCACCTTAGAAGCTATTAAACCTAGGACTGTCGGTGCAAGTGCTGCAATTATTATCTCCTTGATACCTCAAGGTAAATAGTTTTAACAAAAAAGCAAACCTGTTTGTTATCTTAATTAGCTCGTCTATTTGCTTTAACCAAATATGTTTACAGAAAATGGGAACGAAGAGGAGTTGCTTTTTGAGAAACCAAATTATAAAGGAGCTATCGTTGATGGCAATTTAGTACTAAACGATCTTGTGTTAACTCAAGGCTATGAAAATGAGCAAATATCTATAAATTTTATTACTGGTTAGTATTTGCTACAAAACTTTAATTACTGTTACTAGAAATAATTATGTACCCATAGATCTGAGCATCTAAGAGTGCCTACATAATAGAGTAATAACTTGGAAGAGCATGCTAAATCACATTTTCTATTTCAGAATACTCCACTTATTTTGATTACTCAATTGATCACAACACAGTCGCACTATCAATGTCACCATTGGAGCCAAATGTCATTGAAGAAAATACTTTTCTCAACTTACAAGTAGTCGCATCTACCAATAGCAGCACCGCGTCAACCATAGTGACGCTAGAAATCGTCAAAAATGACACTTTTACGCCAGTGTTTGATCGAGTTGTTTACTTGGGCACTTACGACATTATCGGAGGGTTGGATTTAGAGAAAATTGTGCTTACACAGGGTTATGATGACACCGTTACAGTGGCAATAGACGAAGGTTCCTAATTTACTTGATAAAAAAATACCAAATATTTTTCATTTGCCACAGATGTTTCATGAAAATATTTATACATTTTAGAATACAAGAACGTCATTACTATAGTTCAATCTGGACCTATCATAAATCTTCTAGCACCAATCCTTCCACCAGATCTATTTAAAGTACAACGCTTGGTATTAACCTTAGAAGCTATTAAACCTAGGACTGTCGGTGCAAGTGCTGCAATTATTATCTCTTTGATACCTCAAGGTAAATAATTGTAACTAAAGAGCAAACCTGTGTGTTATCTTAATTTGCTCGTCTATTTACTTTAACCAAATATGTTTACAGAAAATGGGAACGAAGAGGAGTTGCTTTTTGAGAAACCAAATTATAAAGGAGCTATCGTTGATGGCTATTTAGTACTAAACGATCTTGTGCTAACTCAAGGCTATGAAAATGAGCAAATATCTATACATTTTATTACTGGTTGGTATTTGCTGCAAAACCTTTATCTTATTGCTACCTGAAATTATTATGTCATCCAAGATTCTAAACATGGCATAATAACTTGCAATATCTCACTTTCTTTTTCAGTGTACTCCGCTTATTTTGATTACTCAATTGATCACAACACAGTCGCACTATCAATGTCACCATTAGAGCCAAATGTCATTGAAAAAAATACTTTTCTCATCTTACAAGTGGTCGCATCTACTAATCGCAGCACCGCGTCAACCATAGTGACGTTAGAGATAGTCAAAGATGACACCTTTACGCCAGTGTTTCAGCGAGCTGTGTACTCGGGCACTTACGACACTATCGAAGGGTTGGATCTGGAGGAAATCGTGCTTACACAGGGTTATGACGACACCGTCACAGCGGCAATAGATGGAGGTATTCCTATTTCAAAATAGAGTAATAATAATGACTTGCGAACAATAACATGACGTAACTTTATCTATATTTTTAGAATACAAGACCATCATTACAATCGTGCAATCTGGACCAAATTTCACTCTTCAGGCATCCAACATCCCACCAGAGTTGTTTAATGAGAAACACTTGCTGCTAACTCTAGAAGCCAGCAAACCACGAACTGTTGGTGCTAGCACTGTGATATTCATAACCTCCTCGACAGGTAGGCTAAGTTGATGATTGATTTTGCGATAATTAAATACTGACCGTGTTCTTAAGTTTTTATATCTCGACAGATGCTCCGTTAAAACCAATAGTAACGTTCAGTGCCTCTTCATACATAATCCGTACAGAAATGGGTCAGACTGGGATTATAGGACATACGATAGCAAGTGCAGACAACGACGAATCTGTCATCTACTCTCTGGACGTAGACAATGGTAAGACTTTCATTAACCAAAATACTCGAAGACTACGATAAATTTCAGCGTATATGATGTGGCATTTCTGAACATAGACTGTTATAGGTAGATATGATTTTTAATAAATCAAAAAGCAAGACGACGCCGCAATTTCAATTTTGTTTTTTGTAACAAAATACTATACTCCTGATGATTTTATCGGAAAACGTATTTCATTAGCAAGTTTAATGAAAATTATTTGAAAGGCGCTAAAGTTTCTTTACAATTTTAACCACCTCAATGGTCTAGTCTTAGACCCTGAGGTCCCGGGTTCGATTCTCAGAGGGGGGGGTACATCTTTGTGTACTTGGTTTGGTTGGTGGTAGGGCTTTGTTAAGTCCGCCTGGCTAGCTACCACATTCTTATCTAAAGTCTGGAACTAAACGAACGAGTCTAACATAACAACAATCTTAATAAAATTTATGAGTACCGTCAGTTTAGAGATACGATAGCTAGTTCCTCGGTGGTTAAGGATTCCGGGTGAAGCGCGCTTCATTTCGGCCCGAAATTAAGTAATGCGACTAACGGACTGAAGACTACTCATGCAACAACTTAACCCTTAACCAGGCAGTGGTATTTATAGCGACCACAATATTTTGAACTTTATTCCCTGAACATAAGGTCGAAAACCAATGAAACTTTTTAACATGCTGTGCCTGGTTAAGGTTTAATGCGGCGATGGGCTTATCGCTTAACATTTAGAGCACATGTGCAGTTGTTATTTGGACTGTGACAGTGCACCACTTTTGCGGTCCTCATTGCTTAGTCTCTTTGGGGATAATAGTCGTGGCTTTCGGCTTATGATGATTATGATGTACTCGTATGTGTCTTAAATCGAACAGTGTAAGCCGGCTTCGATTATGTGTGTCATCATAAGTGTATTTGTAATCATTTTTTTTATTTACAAAATGTTACCAGATCATCTACGGTCTCGTTTAACAATCACTGACAATGGTGAGTTGTATCTGTCAGAGGCAGCTGATAGCGGAGTATACAGCTTCAAAGTGATAGGCACTACAACAGTTTCTCAAGTCGTCGGCTCAGCAACAGTAAGATTTATATCGTTCCAATTTTAATTTTAAAATTCGTACATGGTGAGCAATCCAAATGGGTCAATTTTGGTAAACCTTAAACTTAAATTAAATTGTAAAGTTATGTAAGAACGCTTTTGAAATATTTATTATAAATTTTAAACATAACCGTATGTGACTATATATACGGATTGTACCGAATACGTTTTTGATTAATGATAATTCACTGGGTTCGAATTCACGTCGTGTAGGAGAGTTACATTTTTTTTGTAATTTTTTTCTTTGAAATCTGCGACCTTGTTCTTGAAAACAAATTTTCCTATTTTTTTGTAGTTTCGGATTACCCCGTTCTAACCTATTTGAAAAGCTCATCATGTGTCTAAGTCTAGGTAAATACATAATATGGCCAATTCAGTTTCACCATTTCCTGATATGTGTTAAGTTTCAGCTCATACATAACTCTTGCTTTAATAACGCATGACTAAGACAACTTCTAATCATGTATCTACCAATCACCAGGAAGGTGAGAATCTAGGCCTTAGCATTTTCTGATTGTAATAAGGACAATACGATTTTTTTACCAGGTACACTTAATTATTGAATCAGTCCTACATACCTGTCAAGATGGCAACATAGCTGTAGCACCACTTATCGTAATAGATCGAGATGAAGAAGAGCCTCATCAGGACTTGGTAGTTCTTGACACCGCCAAACACGAAGGTTGCCACTATACAATCACTAACCAATGGCCTCCAAACCAACCCTGGTTATATCTGAATGATACTGGATTACATGCTCGGGCAATTGATAGAGAGGACCCGACTATTGCCTTCATGGCACTCTCTCAAATTCAAATCGAATTAATGCTGCATTGTGAAAATAATTCATCGCGAAATAAAAGAGCTACAAGGTTTGATTGGCTTGGGCCGTATGATTACGGTACTAACACGTGGGTCCTTGGGAACACGATAGAGTACAATCCCAAGAAGTCTATTGTGAACCTTATCGTGAATGATATCAATGACAATTCCCCGATATTCGTTGGAAAAGAAAACGAACCGATCGCCGTCGGCTATCCTATTTCGCATTTGCAAGAAACTATTTTGCCACAGTCTCTAGTAGAATTACAGGTATTTTTGTTTGCAATTTTGCATGAATAAGATAGTTTACATTTAATTATTTTTGTTTCGTGTTATAACTTTTAATAGAATAACTTCGTCCAAAATAAAGCAATTTTTACACAAAATGTTAGTGTGGGTAAGAACGTGATAAAGTAATAAATAAGTTGTTATATTAAATTCATATATTTTTTTTCATAATGTATGTTGCATTACCTAAGAATTACTATTCTCAACAGGCTTCGGACGCGGATGTAGGTAAAAATGCAGCAATTGTGTACTGGAGCTTGGAACCTGAATTGGCAGTATCTTCTAAAACAGGATTTGTGCATGTCCAAAACAACGCTCAAGTGACACATAATAAGCACTTGACAGTGAATGCAACGGACCTCAATGGACAAGGGCTTACTGGGTCCATAACTCTAGTGGTTAGTAAAAACCTCCGCTATAATGGTATGGATTCTGTGTAAAACTTTCTTTAACGTGCATTCCTGGGATGAAATCTTTTATGTTACGGTTTTATTTAATGTTCTTTTAAATCGATCAGTGTTCCATCGATTGGATATTATACAAACTAACAAATGTTTCTTCTTTCTAATATTTATGTACAAGTGGAGAGTAATTTTATACATCTTTAAGTAAAATAACACGTGTATCTATCTGGATGAAAAATAAATATAATATCGCATTACCAGCGAACTATTCTAAATAAAGTTTAACAAAAATGAGCACGCTAATAAAGATGATTTCATACCCAGATGTTTGGCTAACCACTTTAAATCGCTAAACCTTCGACCGAGTGTGTTTGGCCTGTTTTATTTTCCGAGAAACATGCGAAGTTATTAAGGCAGGATAGACTTACATCCTGTTTTTATTCATTTCTTTATACGGGACTATATTGGATCGCCGAATTTTTTGTACTCCTAATTGTCAATGGCATACAAACCATAAGCGTTTTTTTTTTGCACAAATTTACTTTTTCTAAATGTATTAAGCCTATTTTTACTTCACCTAACTCTTTATCGCCGTATTTAAACTTCCCAAATGCGACATTAGGCGAAACCCTTTATAATCCCCACTATTTACAATTACTAAATTGTAAGTCACACAAATTTAAAACGCACAAGAGTATAACGCCTAATCGTCTACCTATCACTTGACCTACAGGAGTAGGGCAGCTAGTATTTCTGTTGTCAAATAAAAAAATTACCTCGAAATTCGGTTTAAGAATATTTATTTCTCATAAAAACTGGAGATACAAAGATTTGTAAATAAAAATATATGAGCACTGCGGTGGTTATACATATAAAACAGAACAAAGAAAATACTGTATACTTATATAAAACATAAAATCAGTCTAATAAAATACTACCTACCAAAAATAGGAAACCTTTCCTTTTAAAAAAAAACAAATAAAAATGTGAAAAAAATACTAACAACAAAAACATGCATTGTGTGGTACACATTAATTATAATTAAATAAATATTTTTTTTTAAATATTAAAAAAAAATACTTATATAATTCAAGACAATCGCTACGCTGTGCTTCGCGATTGCCTTATATTTCTTACCTATCAAGTGACCTGCAGGAGTAGGGCAGCTAGTATTTCTATTGTGTAATAAAAAAATAACCTCGAAATTCAAGACAATCGCTATGCTACGCTTCGCGATTGTCTTAAATTTCTAACCTATCACGTGACCTACAGGAGTAGGGAAGCAAGTATTTCTGTTGTCTAATAAAAAAATATTAAAGTTTCTTTCAACACTACAGCGTAAACTTCGTAATGCCGAAAGAAAGTTATGCCGATACAATTTAGTGCATTTAATATTAGGGATTCTAAAATTAGGATTTTTTTTAGGCAAAACTATAATAGTGCGGAAACAACTGTTAGGCAAGACAATTATTGTTCGTTTAAAGTTGAGGCCAACATAGTTCGGCCATATGAAATTAGAAATAAAAATTTTAGGCGAACCAAAGGGCACCCCGTTATACATTTGATTCCTGGACTGGTATTAAATATAAGTTGCAGCAACTTGTTGAAGTAAAGACTGTTCAAAAGTAAACATAAATCGCTTCTCGCTACTATTAAACGCTACTCGTAACTAAGTATAGCGGTGGCGGTCTTTCCGCCTGTTCATTTGTAACGAATTTTTTCTACAATATGGCCCAGTTTCTCAAAAAACTTCTTTGGCAAAATTGTTTTAAATAATTTTAATTTATAAAATTGTATACTTTTATTTGATTACAACAAACTCTATAAACTCATGATCAAATTATATTATCATTATTAACAATTATACAGTAGTTAATTTATTTTGAAAAACTGACTATCCTCAAGATCAAGTTGCGGTTTCTTTATTTAATGCACATTATTCTTTACTTCCAGGTAAAATTGCTAGACATGAGCAACATAGCTGTAGTTACAATCCGAAACGCATTCTTAGAAGATAAAGATGATATAGTGGGTAATCTAAGTGAAAGCTTAGGATATGAAGTCAAAACACTGCGTGCTGATGTTATCTCAGAATATAACGTTGAAGAATTGGAGACAACGAGGAATAAACGCCTTACTCAGGCTGTAGGAGTATCATTGCAGATATATGTTTACGGTTTAATAGAAAAGGAACCAGTTGATGTAGGCAAACTGTTGAAGTAAGTGTGCTAAATTATTGAATGGATATAATTGTCACTTAGTAAATCAACAGTAAATATGCAGTTGGACATTATCCTATTATATAATATAATATGTTATGTAATAAGTACTTCGATAGACTAATATGAACTTACATACGACGAATGTATTAATAAGCATTTTAAATTTACATTATTTCATATTAGATAGTATTAACCCGCCAATCTACGTAAGGCCAGCGTAGTGGGTTACGTCCCAATCTACCCACGTGCTTGTTGTATGTGGGAGGTCTGTGCCCAGCAGTGGGACCTTTATAGGATTGATGGTTAAAGTGTTGTTATTAACTTTAATAAGGTTTTTTATTACTATTTCAGTGACGTTCATAGTGCTGCAGCAACAACTGTAACTATACTATCGTTAGAAGATCATCTAGAAGGTCAACAGATATGTGGCATCTTAGGACGTGACATAGGCTTGTTAGCCACTACAATAGTTTTGAGCATACTGCTGTTCATACTAATTGTGGCCGCGGGAGTATGGTTCTTCCTTACAAGGTAAGCCAAACCGTTACTTAAATGACTATTTCTTATCGCAAAACCATAACACTACATATTATTTTCATTGTTATATGCAGGATAAAGTCTAGAAACTATGACCAGTTTAGCGACGAAACCAGTTTGGCGTCACAAATTGAGTCACTCGGTCAAAGCACTAAAACAAATGATGATGCCCCGCCGAGACTAAACATAGAAGAATTAAAGAAGAGTGAAAAACGGCTGCAAAATATGATAAACGATCCTATTGAAAACGTTTCTACTGAACCTAGCACTTCCGCAATTAATGTAGTAAAAAACCATACTGCAACTGATCCAGCAGCACCTATAATAACGCAAGATAAATTGAAGTACTTTGAAGAGCCAGATAATGATGATGAATTCGGAGAAGTTAAAAGCTATAAAAGGAAATCAACTGTAACATTTAATGAAAATGTTGAAAAAATAGAGCATAATATTATGGACGATAGAAGAAATTCTGAAACAAATACAAGTTTTGAAATTTACAGTCTTTAAGAAAGCTGTTGTTTGTGATTAATGAATATTGAAATAGTAAAAGATTTTATTAATAATACATAGGCTCTTTTATAATTTAGTTCATAAATTATTAATAATTACTAGTAAATGCATAAGACGTATTACATTAAAATTCAATATTCATTTGAAATACTGAATCTGAGGTTTTAATTTTCATTCACTGTGACAATGGGGATTGGTATGTTTCAACAAACGCCATTTTGCGATAACATCTGGGACCAACGGCTTTACATGTCATCAACGAGTAAAGAACTTATTTTTTTATGAATTAATGATCTCCACATACAAATCTTTTAAACTTTCCCACTGCTAGGCAAAGGTCTGCATCATTGAAATCATGTCATTGCTACAATGATTGAAACTATGAAACGGTTGTTGTGATGTAAATAATATTTTCTATACACTAAAATGAATACTTTGGTTTCAAGACGAATGAACTGTTAAATTCATGATGAATTTTGTTAATACTAATGTTAATAATATTTATTTGTGTACATTGCATGCCTGATCATGGGCAAGCTGTTGATACTAATTTTTTTAAAGAACTTGTTACACAGTCTAAGCAATAAAAAAAATCTATTCTATTCTATTCCTAAAAAAAGAAACAAAGAAACGGTTTCTAAAATAATTAACATAATCGTACTTTGATAATTAATGCATTTTTTATTACCAATGAGCTACGTCTGTTTAAATCTACTTTATAAAGTGTGCGCCAATTGAATTTGCCAAGTAATAAAAATATATCTACTAATGTCTGCTTTATGGGACACCCTAAGATAACATCTGCTTTCGTATTAAAATTCAATAGCATGTACATACATTAAAGTAACCCTAATAATTTTTCCCCATTAATGTCTGACAAAAGCTGGGTGTATCTTGTGATATAAAAGTATTAGTAGTACCTACATATTTTTTATGTTGTACTTAAATCATTTTTCTAAGAGTTCTTAGCTTAGTTATTTTATCAAGTTTAGATGCTTACTGAAGTTTTCAGTAAGTATATAAACTTGATAAAATATTTGAAAATGCTGAGTCCTTTCTAAGACACATTTTTATACATATATCTATTATCAATTACCTTGTACCAATTTATTATGTAATCTGTAGCCATGTGCAATGAAGGTTTGAAGGTTCAATAAACAATGTTCATATTGTTATATTGTAAATAGAATAGAATACCTTCAGAACTCCTCCATTTTACATAACGCCAATAAATTGAGCAAGTTGAATTAAATAATGGATAGATTTTCTAAAAAAAAACATCTAGTTTAAGATATTGAGTATAATCTATAGTAAGCAACAACCTTAGAGCATTATGCTCTAAGGCAACAACAGATATAATAGTTTATTGACACCGGCCGTAAGACTTATTAAAGTCTATCGATATAACAAAAATATTAGTGACTCTATTGTTCTGAAAAACGTAACAGTCATGTCCTTAGTGGTTGGGGACTCCAGGAAGTACTTACGCTTCAAAGTTCGTCCTTAGTGTCTACTTACTATGTCACTTACCATCGTCTAACTATAATGTCAATTAGGTCCTATAAAGTTAGAAGAAGCTGCTTTTCCGTTGTAGAAATAAAGCAAATAGCTGTCACAAAATATCCCGAATCGCGCCGGCAATTCGTTCAAGGTTAACGAAGTCCCGAGTACCAACAAGCATTTAACTGTATTATTGGAAAATAAATTATTCTGAGTCATTGGATAACTCGGTTTACGTAGCGTGGTGATATTGTATTTATGGTATACAAGCAATAATTTTGATTCCTCCAATAATACATACAGACAACGTCGAACAAAACATTTTTGGATTTCGAAATTATTATTTTTTTTATAAAAACGAAAGTATGAATTTAACGAAAGTTAGAGTTAACACGATGTGTTAACATAATACAAGCACTCAGTTATACTTACTTACCTTTAATTAATGAGAACAAGCGACCATAGCTTTTCTAAAGTTAAATTATATTTATTAGCCACAGCTATCTTCTTTTTAAATTTACCTGCTTATTTACATAATTATTGCTTGATTTACTTGCGTTATTGACCTCCTTTATAATATTTGTTTGTATCTAAAAATTAAAGTTTCATTTGGCTTCAAACTGATAGTAGGCAGTTAGTTTTAAATTGCATTAAAGTTAGAGTTGCTTTCATGATTAACATTGTAAATAGGTTCCCCCCTATTAGTCTAAGATCCGAGTATAGAACGACCTTCACCGAGAAGGTTAATGGATGAAAAGTATTATATCTCAAATTTAATATGTTAAATAATATATCGCGAGTGGGTTGGCTGAAAAATTTTAGTCCAGTACCATTATTGATTAATTTAATATTTAATTATTTTTTTTTTACATTGTACTGGTTTGGTGTGTGTGTGTGTTTGTAATGAGCTTATCTTTATATAAACATAAATTTTATTTATTTAACCAGACGGTTGCAAATTACTAATATTGACTTGCCTGTTTACACCTGCCTACCCAATGTTATGACAGGAAAAAAATAGTCAACCTAACGTTTGCATATTATAGAGGCTTCATACTTTCGATTGGTACCTATGTACTTTATCTATTTTCGAAACAAGTGATATATATTAAAAAAAATATTTTTAAATATTTAATTAATCATATACTGGACTGAAATTTTTCAGCCAACCCACTCGCAATATGTTTTTTAGCACATTAAATTTAATATAAAATACTTTTCATCCATTAACCGCTCGGTGAAGGTCGTTGCATACTCGGATCCTTTACTATATTGGTAGTCATCAATTAATAATTGTATTTCAAAATGAATATTTAACATAATAATATTTAAAAATGCGGAGCTCAATGGCGCAGCGGCTAGCGCATTTCGGCTAGCGATCTTGCTCGATAAGCAACTTTTGCAATGCCGGGTCGCTGGATGGGTGACCTAACTAAAAACATCTCAAGCTCCTCCGTGCTTCTGGAGGCACGTTAAGCCGTTGGTCCCAGTTGTTGTCGTAAGATGTCGGTCGTTAAAACTCACCAACCCGCATTAGGCCAGCGTAGTGGGTTATGGCCTCCCCACGTGCTATTGTTCACGTAAGAGGCCTATGCCCAGCAGTGGGATAGACTGATGATGATAATGATGATTTAAATATATATAACTTATTTAAGAGCTAAGTAAAACAGCTAAGTCGTGGCCCAAAATACTAAGAATCAATGTTACTCAATAAAAACGCGGCTGTGAATCAACCCATATCTTATTGGTACTAAATAAGGGGTTACGTATCCGTTCCGTTGTCGCAAAAATGTGCGCGTCGGGATATACCGCTAGCTGTCACACGCGACAACAATATTGCCGCGGAACTCGTATGTACAGTTAGCTTGGACACTTTTAAAATGCTATATAGAATTTTGATACTCAAACAAAAGCCTCGCGATACGATCTTAAACGCGGACTATACTGTGTGCTGTCCTACAGCGAGTGCGTAGCCCACGCACGTTTTTTCTGCATGATAAATGATAGCGCTTCCGAAATCCTCCAAGTGATTGATTGTGAGCACGTTTGGTGACTGTACTGCAGTTGAGACTATCAATCAATAGGCGTATAATAAGGGTGTTGTTATAAGACAGTTCAATAGCGTCCAACACTTTAAATTGGCCCTCCAAAACGGGAGTGAGCGGCCAACTTTTTGCGGACATGGTGCTCCGTGTTTGATGGCATCATTGCGAATGAACGTTTTTATGTAACGTTATATATTATTAAAGAGATCAGAATGAAGTTACAAATTAACTCAATAGAAGAGCACTTCGATAATGACTTATTTAATATAAGAAAATTCCAAAAACCGAAAAGCTCTCAATTGATACTGTATTTCCTATAAGTAATATTTTTTCTTGTATTGTATTGTAAAGTTATTAACTTATAAGGTACCGACATATTTTTTTATATAAAAGTTCTTTTAGGTATTTTAACGTCGATTTATAGCAGAAATCAAAAATCAATCTTTCTTTTGTTTTGAAATTATGTTACTAACTGTAATAAGCAAAACAACAGATAGATTGATTTATTTATTAATTTTGGCCGTTAATTTTTTTTTTGTTCTCTTTATTTAGTTTGGGGCTTTTGTCCACATAGATATGCCAGCCCTATTGTGTCTTCCCAATTACACTCTTAAACTAATGAAATACGATTAATTGTTACAGGAATCACTCTTCAGCAATCTTTACCAACTTACAAAGTTTTTTAGCCAGATCTGATATAGGTTTTGATAAAATATTCTGAATTAATCCAACGTCTTTAATATTTACTTCAAATGCATTAAACAGTGATTCCCTATCGGCTTTGTTCTTAACACAGTCCATCAGCATAATATGTTGTACGTCTTCAATTTTATTACAAGAACTGCAATAAGGTGAGTCAGCCTTTTTCATTAAATATGCAAACTTCGCAGATGGATAGTGTCCCGAACGCAAGCGTAGAGTAATTTTAATATAATAATCATCAGCCATAAAGTAAGTACACACCATTAATTTTTATTCGTTTAAAAGAAATTAAGGGTTACTTCCACACATGAAACTGAACAACTTTCCCCAAGACACTTATGTGCAAAAATGACAAAAAAAATTCGACCCCCCACACAAAACTGTCTGATCAGCTGACGATATGGGAGGTCGAAATTCTTTTGTCATTTTTGCACATAGGTTTCTTGGGGAAAGTTGTTCAGTTTCATGGGTGGAACTCACCCTTAATTTCATTCAAACGAATAAAAATTAAGGGTGTATAGTACCAACCCATCTCTTGCTCGGGTGTCGTAATGGCAACTAACGGACTAAAGACTAATAAAATATATTCATCCAACAGCATAGAGCGGCGATGGGCTCACCACCTATATCACGCTGAGCACATGTACAGTTGTTATTTAGTGAAACGTGGACTACTTATGGCAGAGGACTGATCTTGCAGTCCTTATTGCCCAGTCTCTTACTAACCCTTCGGAGATAATGGTTGTCTTCGTTGTATGATTTGGTACCTAACGACATATTGTTTAAGTGTCGTTACTTCTTCTTATTTCTTCTTCACTTTCATAAAAGTCTAAGTTATTTGACTAAGGATTTTCGACTTTGACTTTAATTTGGATATCCAAATGTTGATTTAGTATTGCGAAGTTCGCAATTCGATAACTAATCTTACATTATTTTCATTTTTATGGAAACTTAGTAAAAAAGTAAAAGATATAGGTACTTATACAATTTTTATAAGAATTAAATGTTAAACAAAAATTTACATTTATAGTTGATTTTGAACGTTTATTAATGGTAATTAAGGTATTACTAACCTTTGAAATAAATATATCGGCCGCTATATATAATTCAAATAACAGTATTTTATTCAATCTAAGTATGTTGTTGGGATCCAATATCTAACTAGGCCCTTACGATGCGGGTTGCTTTATTTGTTTCTAGTTAACTCGAGTGGATTGCCTGTTTTATTTACTTCCAAATTAATGTACCGTAGCTTTGCAATAAATCTTTTTAAATTTTCCCGATTAAAGGGATTACTAACATGTAACTGGGCATATTTTATGCGAAAAGAACGAAATATAAGCAAAACCAGATAAAGTTACGACCGAGCAAGATATAGGTAAGTAAGAAATATGGGACATTCAGGTAAGTATCTACTAAGTATTATTTACTTTACGTGAAATTCGGTGTGGGCTCACTCATTCGTGGTATTCCATTCTTTAATCTGTGATGGTTTGTCCACTGGTTTTTGTTAATATTACTTTATGAAAATCTCTATCTTGTGGCATATTTTTTCAATAGCGTTTAGAATGAAAATCCCGGAGCGTGTAGTCTGCAAAATCAAATCACTGTCATCTAGCTGAGCACGACTTTTGCATGGAATGGCAGCAGCAACTGCAGTAGCTCTATTTATAATACCTCAATGACTGCTCCTCTATAATCTATCATACTGTCAGTACGCTGACTAGCTGACCCAGCTTAATCCACTCAAGAATATAGAAACGTGGCAAGCCAAGTGGCTCGTCAGTTCATGACGGTAAAATCGGTCGATAAAACCTCTTTACAGTTCATAGAGTAGATACTCTTAGGAGCACATGCTATCGCGATAGGATAATACAGGATATTACAGCACATACCGCTTGATTTTGCTATCGAGGCTGTTTTACCGCTCGTTGCGCAGATCAAATCTTTCAAGTATCGCAGTTATCGTTGATAACAATATTAACCTGCTTTTATATAACCTTTTTATAGTCAAAAAAATACTTACTTGCATACAATTAAACACAGCAACATGAATTTAAAAGTTCATATTTGAACCAGAACTAATTAAAAATTTATTCGTATTATAAGCAGTAGCTTACCAGACCAGTACCGTGTTTTGTTTTAATGCCTAATCCAAATCTCCTACCGGTTTATTTATTTTTCGCGCTAAAAATTTCGATTTAATTAATAATCAATTGACTATTGTATAATATAGTCAATCATAGGTTTATGTTTACTATTAATAGGTACTACTTCGTCTTAAACAACTCAAGTTTTGTGTAAAATCAGACGACATGGGTAGTTAATTCAAGTTTCAGGAAAATCAAAACAAAACAAATCTAAGGATCTACTTACTCTGTGAATTAAACATTCGACTATCGATGACTGACGTGTTACCTAATAGCTAAACGCGCTGTTAATACTTCATCAGAATCTAAGAGGTACTTACTACATCGACTTTGGATTTACACAGCAAATCCTGCCCAGAATTTGTCTGATATTAATATAGGTATTAGTCTTCCACTCGTGAACCACCTACTACATTTATTGTTATTGCATTTGATTATATTCGTCCAAATATTATTTGAGATGAATATTATCAGAATGATGGAGCCAACCTCGGAACTGTCTCGTTTGTGTAGTCATGTAGTGCGTTAGGATTGGTTGCAGAATATCCAACTGATGACTTTGAAGCATCGCTGCAAAGCAGTTCATTAATAACACACACAAGCACGCAAGAAAACAATATCACTTTCCTTGCACTCAACTGATGAACTATTTGTCAAAGGATAATAGACTTAAACATCCTAAATGTAAAAGAGATGGTTCTTATCGTATGGAGGAAATGGAAAACTATATACACTACGGATTAAGTTACTCTGCGTTAGGATTTAAATTTATTCAAACTAAATTTTCTTTAGTTAGGTGAGTAGATACATAATGTATGATCCTGGTACCTTATATCTTATCTGTGGGGCCTGCAGAGGTCTTCTTCTCGCAGCAGCACGTCGACCCATTGGGATCTTTTGTGAAAGATGATCCTGGTAAGAGCGCATGATAAAATAAATTTATTGTATGACTGTGCCTGTCTATCGGTCGTAGTAGTTTAAGTTCGGTCTTAGTATTTAGTAGAAACTTTGAAGCCAAAAGATAAAGTATTTAGATATTTATGCGTAAGTACATGAGACTCCTTAGCTCAAAAAGTCAAACATTACTAAAAGTTTTTTAGTTGATTGTAAAATTAATTGGAAAGACGAATAAAGTTACCGATAGAAATTAAACTAAATTTTGCTAGGTCGTAAAACTGCTTTGGCAAAAAAAAAGCTCTTAATAGGATGTAGAAAATCCCAAACGCGTCAACGCAAAAACCATAAGAAATCCGCAAAAATGCGCTGATGAACGTGCCCGGGCTCCTAACGGCCGTAATGCAAGCCCCGGATGCGTCACACGACCTGGGCCCCAATTCTCATTTTTCGAGATGTAGTCTCGAATCGAATTTTGATTTCGATCTCTATCTCGATAATCGAAATTTTGTTCACGAATCTCCTATTCTCAGCGCTAATCGAAATAGACTTCGAGTTTTTTTTTGATAAATATTGCCATTCTTTTTAATGCAATCAACTCGGGATGCGTTCCGTTTGACACGTTTCATCCGGTTTTAAACCGGCTGCAACTATGTATCTCAAATATTTTTACTGTAAAGGTATTTAAATGTATTGAACTTGCTTTTTAATTAAAGAAGTAAATTGTTAATAAATATCGAAAAATCATTATATTTAATGTGTTGTGATCAAATTTAATTTCCTTAAACTACTTGTATTGTTTAAAACGTGACGTATCGTCGCTAAATCTTATGTTTTTTGTTTGTGGTTGTGTGCTTGTTTGGTGACGAATCGATCATTTTAGTATTCACAAGACACACACAATGTCACAATGTCAAAAAAAATACCCAACGCCATAGCAGAAGCAGCTTCTTCTACAAATGTTGGAAGCCGATATACAGTTAGGAGTGGAAAGTTTTCTTCCACCTTTTGAGAAGAAGAAGAAGAAGAGAGCGAGCTCCCTCAATATTTTAAATCACTTCTACGACAAAATTGGAAATTAACTCCTCCATATCCACCGTAATTTCGTCGCTATTTGACGTTTCATTAGCTTCTCGTAGTCGAAATTACGTCTCGACCACTGCCGACCACTCGAAGCAATTCGAGCGGCTCTCCTTCGAGAAATGTCGAGTTCGAGATGTTCAGAATAACTAAATTGGATTACCACTCAATAAAGTTCGAATTCGAATCAAACTCGAAGTAGATTAGCGCTGAGAATAGGAGATTCGTGAACAAAATGTTAATAACGAGATTTTATGGTCGAGATAAAGATCGAAATCAAAACTCGATTCGAGACTACATCTCGAAAAATGAGAATTGGCCTCCTGGGGGCTAATTGTCTATCTTCAACATCTATCGCAATCGCTTTCAAGTAAAGTACATTGCTTCGCAAATTTGATTATTTTAAAAATAATTTTAAATAAGCGAATTAGCGAAGCAATGTAATGGTGTGAAAAACATTTAGAGGGGGAATAACGCTAAAAGGCATACTACGCATACCTTTTTTATCCGACATTTCAATAAAACAAATTAAAAGTGTATAAAACATACATACATACACATAAACACGACAAAATTATCCCTGAATGGTTAGTCAGAGAGTAGGCAATGACGACCGCCAAAGCAGTCCTCTGCACTAGTCCACTTTTCACTAAATAGCGACTGCAGACTGCAGATGTGCTTAGCGTGACAGGTGGTGAGCCCACGCCGCTCTATGCTGTTGCATGTATGTGTAGCCTTTAGTCCGTTAGTCGCCTTTTTCGACACCCAAGGGAAGAGAGGGGGGGTATTCTTTCACCGTTACGCGACACAGAACTGAAGTGTATAATATATTGCGATAGATGTAAGAGTTAGACAATTAGCCCCCTGGATACGTCACACAACCGGCTCAGATTACAGTATCGTTGCTCGCAAAAGTGTGACTTGCATCTGCCTTTTCGAGTTTGAGTATATTTTAAATACTTTCAATGTTACTAATACAAATACGGATGTTGTTCACTGAAATAACTTTTCCCGAAATTCTGACGATTGCTTACCCAATTCGGCCGCTAAGACATTGAAATGACGATTTTTTTCAATTTCTTGTGTAAGTACCTTATATGATTTTAGATAAAAATGTTTCTTTCAATGTTTACACAAAACACTTAAGAGTTTGTTAAGAAAAATTAATTGTTTACCAACGCATAAGATTAACAATCATATTTATTTGCTTTTTAGAGTTCTGTAAACAAAGGGTAAAAAAACGGGACCCTATTACTAAGACTCCCTGTCCGTCCGTCCGTCTGTCACCAGGCTGTATCTCATGAACCGTGATAGCTAGACAGTTGAAATGTTCACAAATTCTGTTGCCGCTATAACAACAAATAATAATAACAGTTCTAATGTTGTATAGATAATGGTACGGAACACTTCGTGCGCGAGTGTGACTCGCACTTGGCCGGTTTTTCCATTCCGTGGTTTTTTGTTTTTTTTTATTGTGGCACGCCATAATGGCTTCACTCTGCCTGATGAAAAGCAGCCAGTGAAGCCCAAGAAGTGAAAGCGTTCATCACAGCGCTACCACGCTATGCCGAACGCTCTCACTATGGCGGCCTGCATAAATGCTTTTTCACGCCCCGCTTAAATAACCCGGGAGAGAAAGAGGAAGGAAACACGTGTGCGGGAAGCGCATTCCACATACGGGCAGTTCGGCAAAAGAACGATTGCCCAAACTTTTTGGTACGTGTCTTGATGGTCAGCACGGTATGAGGGTGGCTTCTAAGACCTGCACGCGTCGATCTGGAAAGGAAAGGAGAGGGAGGGATGAGGTCAAAGAGCTCCTCCGAGCATTCACCGTGGTAAAGGCGGTAGAAAGCACTAAGGGAAGCAATGTCCCTACGTAGCTGTAACGGCTCCAGACTGGTCGTAACGTCATCGTTACCGATAATACGGACAGCACGTCTTTGCAACCTGTCAAGAGCTTCGAGCAAGTACTTGGCGGATCCGTCCCAAAGATGAGAGCAATACTCCACGCAGGAGCGCACCTGAGTCTTATACAAAAGACAACGTTGCTCCGGCGTGAAGAACCGCTTCACCTTGTTCAGGATTCCGAGTTAACGTGAGGCTGTGGTTATAATGCTCTCAATATAGCTATATTGAGAGCATTATAACCACAGGTTACAATGCTCTCAATATAGCTATATTATAACTAACATTATAACTTCGGGTTGAGGTCGCTGTGTATGTCCATACCTAAGAGACTGAGACCAGTCTGGATGGGTAATAGGTTGCTCTGGAAGGAGGGTTGGGGGAGAAATGCGGACTTTTTAGCAGTGACTGCGCAGACCTGTGTTTTTTTGGCATTGAACTGGACCAGGTTATCAGAGCCCCATTTATAAATGGGGTCTAACTCCTCGTCCAACTCAATGACAATCTTCCGTCTCGACTCCACTACATCGGCCTGCTTTGCCGCAGGGTGACCCAAATAACGCCGATGTACTGTACTGTCGTCTGCATAGCAATGAATGTTACCCAAGGATAACATATCATTGACTGGCTAACTAATGATATAAAACTCATTATGGCCAGGCGCAATACTGCTAAGGCACGATACAGGAAGGATCCGTCGGGTGAAAATCAGAACAAATATAGAGAGTTGCGAAATCGGTGTAGTAGATTGTGTAGGGATGCTCAGCGTCGTCACATACATTCTTCTGTTGCAAATGGTGATCCTGCAAAAGTATGGTCATTCTTAAATTCTCTCGGTATTGGTAAGTCTAAGACTTTTGTTCCTAACAACCTTGACCTAGCTTCTTTAAACCATCACTTTTCAGCTCCTTCCTCCATCCCACATAATTTGAAACAAAGTACACTTCAAGCACTGTCAAGGGCAGTCAAATCTAACGCTGAAGGCTTGGATGGGATTGGCCGGAGAATGATTCTTTTAGGTTTTGAAGTTCTTGTCCCGATCCTTCATCACGTTTTCAACTTCTCACTCAGTACCTGTAGTAAAAGACTGCTTGCTAGTTGAATACTGATCTTTATTCATCATTAGTGTGGGTACATTTATACAAATCTACCTACCATATTAATATCTACTACATCTTTCCCTTTTCGGACTTAAACTAATATAAAACATATTAAACTTAATCCTAATGCTAAAGTTATAACAATTAGTATTATGTATATGTATGTAACTATACTTATTATATATATATATTATATATATAATCAATGAACAATTGGCAACACGTACCTAGCTAGGTTAAAACAATTAGGAACCTACTTTTATGTTTTACGTTTACAAACTATACTTACCTACCTACTTGATCCCTTCACCAACTTATATATCTAGGCTATTAATATTCTGTGATCTTGGTAAGTACCTACTAGTAATATTACCATGTAAGTATTAAACTTTTAAAGATTGATGCTATGCTGTTGATAATATTTATTCGTTATAAGAACCAACTTAATAAATTTTCAAACACATTATCACTATTTTATTTTACACAATTATTTAACAATTAATTACCTATTTTTCATAAAATCAAATTGCATACCTAACTACATAAATAAGCAAGTACTTATGTATTCTTTATATTTGTGAAACTTAATCTAGACCAAAATACTTTCATATGCAAGCAAACAACGTTACAACATCAACTAGGCAGGTCTGTAGCTATACAGAATTATCTAGGTAAGTATACAATAAAGAATGAATCATACTAAATTACATTGTGTCTAATATACTTTTGGCCAACTGTCTAGCCTTGCTCCTAGTAGTAACCATTGTACCAAGTTTTTGCTTAGATTCGCGCGGCTGTGAATCGTTGTTACAGACAGCAACTGTACCTTTGTCATTCGGTAATGCCGGGCGGTGCTGTTCGGCGCCGCTGCTCGCGCGCGCCGTGTCTGCCGACTCACCTGCGTCCCCGCCAGTCTCGCCCTGCGGCTGTCTGTATACTATATGGCGACGGTTTCGTCTATACTTACGTCCCACTGAGTCCTGCACGATGTACGATCTTGGCTCCGGTGCCTTTTTGACTACTGTCATGAATTCCCGCTTGTTTCCATCGGCTACTACTACTTTATCGTTACATGTTAAGGTAGGAAGCTTTCTTGAACCCCTGTCGTAAACCTCCTTTTGTTTAGCTCGCTTTTCCCAAATCGCGTCGTAATTTTTTCTATTGTCGACTTTTGCCTCTATTAACGATCTATGAATCGGTAGCCGCGTAGTAAGCCGCCGACCCATCAACATTTGAGCCGGAGAATCTACGCCGTCCCGAGGCGTAGCTCTTAAATTTAATAAACCCAAATAATAATCTTGACCTGAGTCCTCACATTTCTTAATTAGGTTTTTTACCGTACGTACAGTTCTTTCGCTCTTTCCGTTTGACTGTGCGTACAAAGGAGATGAAGTCACGTGCTTTATTTCCCAGCTTTTTACAAATTCATTAAATTCCTTTGAGCTGTACGATGGTCCATTGTCGGTTATCAACTCATTTGGTATGCCATGTCTAGAAAACTGTTCTTTCATAACCTCAATCACCGTCTTGCTACTCAATGACTTTAGAGCGCTTACTTCTACGTAATTGGAGAAATAGTCTACCAATATTACAAAGTATTTTTTCTTATATTCAAATATATCTGAGCCTAGTTTTACCCAGGGTAAGTCAGGAATCGAATGCTGTAACAGTGGCTCCCGGGGTGGGCGCACGGCATGCAACGCGCAAGTGGCGCAGCCTCGCACCGCGCGCTCCACGTCCCGCGCCATGCCCGGCCAGAACATGACGTCACGCGCGCGCCGCTTGCAGCGGTCGATGCCCAGATGGCCCTCGTGCACGCGCCGCACCATTTCGCCACGTAGCTCCGTCGGGATGTAGACAAGACCATCATTTAATATAAGATTGTCCACATACTGCAACGTCCCTCTATAAGGCCAGAACGCACGAAGACTTACGTCAATGTTATACTGGCTCCTGGGCCAGCCGCTCAATATGTATTTCATTAGTGTTTTAGCCTCGTTATCTCGCGCTAGGTGCTTCTTTATCAGTTGAAGCTTTTCGTTACTATATTGCAGATGCTCCAGCATGAAACATGTTTGAGCGTCGACCTCCTCATCCACACGTTCATGCATTAACTCTGGCAATGCGGCACGAGATAGCGTATCTGCGACGTACATATATTTACCTGGAGTATAGACGACCTTAAAATCGTAATTCTGTATGCGTAACATCATGCGCTGTAGCCGTGCCGGTGCAGCGGACAATGCTTTTTTAAAAATAGCTTCAAGGGGTTTGTGGTCAGATTGCACCGTGACGTCACACCTACCGAATAGATATTGGTGAAATCGTTCACACGCGAACACAATTGCCAACATCTCTTTTTCTATTTGAGCGTAACGCGTTTGCGTGTCTGTGAGCGTGAGGGAAGCGAACTCGACCGGCCGTCCGGCCTGCAGTAGTACCGCGCCCAGCGCGCCCGCACTCGCGTCCACGGACACCACGATCGGTAGCGAGTTAGAGTATAAAGTCAACACTGGTGCAGACGATATATCTTTTTTTAATCTACATACCGCTTCAGTATGATGCTTTTCCCACAGCCATTCAGAATCTTTTTTCAAAAGACCTCTGAGCACTGCAACCTTTTCTGAATAGTTGGGAATGAATTTAGAAAGATAGTTCACCATCCCCAAGAATCTCTCTAAGGCCTTCCGGTCCTGCGGCTCCGGCATGCCCACTATCGCTTTCACCTTAGCTGTATCCGGTCTCATACCTCTTTCGTCGAATATATGGCCTAAGTACATTATTTCAGTCACGCCAAACATGCACTTATCTTTATTAAATTTTATACCTACCTCTCTAGCTCTGAGTAGTAACTTTTCTAGCCTCATGTCATGTTCCCGTTTAGTAGTACCCCACACGATGACGTCATCAATGAAGGATTCCGTGCCCTCCAGGTCCTCCAGGTGCTGCCTCACCCTCGCGTGGAAGATTTCCGGTGCGCAGTTGATACCGTAAGGGAGTCTTAAAAACTGGTACCTTCCGAAGGGCGTTCCGAAGGTGCAAAGGTCACTGCTGGCCTCGTCCAGCTCCAGCATCCAGAAGCCACAGCGCGCGTCCAGCACGCTGAAGTAGCACGCGCCGCGCATCTGCGCCGCCAGCTCACTTACCGTCGGCAGCGCGAAGTGCGCGCGCCGCACCGCACGGTTCAACGCGCGCGGATCTAAGCACACTCTTATGTCGCCGTTCTTCTTTGCAGCGAGAACTATAGCGTTAACCCACTCAGTAGGATGACTGACTTTGCGCACGACACCTAAGCTTTCCATTCTTTTCAGTTCTATACACAACTTTTGCCTCATACCCATGGGAATTCTACGCGCCGGACATATAACCGATGGTACACTTTTATCTACAACAATAGTATGTTTTCCTGGTAATTTTCCCAAGCCGTGAAACAAATCTGAATAATCATTTATGTTAACAGCATCTACTCTCTGAATAGCTCCAATCTGTACACATGCATTTAAGCCAAGAATATTTTGACAGTGCATATTTGCAACAACAAATTTTAAACTATGATAACAATTTTTATATTTTATTTTGATATTGCATTCTCCTATAATAGGAACCGAATTTCCCGTGTATGAATAAACTTTTTTGTTGTATGAAGCTAAGCTATTCAGACTTAATCCTAGCTGCACATAATCTGCTTTCGATAGCACATTAAGCATCGAACCCGTGTCTAATTTAAATAAAATACGCGTACCTTCAAAGTCTATAATCTCAATCCACTCCTTCGGTGCGTTATTTTTTTCTTCACGTATTTTTACCATATTTACGAACATCACTTCATCGTCGGAGTTATCCGTGTACTCCGCAATACTCAGATTATGAACTCGTTTACCGATCACTTTATTAAAGCACACGCGAGCGAAATGTCCTTTGCCGTTACAAACGAAGCACGTCGACTTCAGTGCCGGGCAACGCTGCACGTCCTCGCAGGAGGGCCGGCCGCAGCGCGCACACAGCTGCCGCGCTGTCTCAGCCCGCCACGCGCCGCGCCCGCCGCCGCCGCCACGGCGCTGCTGGCCACGCTGCCCGTGCCGGCGCCCGCCGCGAGCGCGCACCTCGTTCACGTGCCTACTAGCTGATGCTGCTTCCTCTATTTGCCGACTCTCCTCCTTGGACATCTCGGCAGCCTCACAAATCTGCACAGCTTTCGCGAGCGTCAGTTCCTCCGCCCGCAGCATCCTATCTCTCACGACGTTATCCACCACACCGCAGACGATACGATCTCTAATTAGGCCATCTACGAGATGTTCGAATTCGCAGCCCTGGCTGAGTAACTTCAACGTAGTCACGTACTGGTTGATTGTCTCGCTCGTGTCTTGGTTTCGGGTAAAAAACTTAAACCGCAGCGAGGTAACGTTAACCTTTGTTCCGAAATGTGAGTCAAATTTCTTTTTTAAACATTCAATATCATCCGGGCTTTCATCCTTAGTAAAAGTGAACGTTGAAAATGTTTCATATCCTTCCGCCCCTATGAGATTCAACAGCAAGCTAGCCTGGACGTCTTTTGACTCCTTATAAACACCGGACGCCTTCAAAAACACCGAAAACAGTTTCCACCACTTTCGCCACGACTCCGCGCGCGCGGCCGGACTGCCTTCCACAGATAATTCCGGAGGGGGGCGAGCATGCTCCATTATAACGATACCTATCAGTTATTTAAAGCGTAATAAATAAGTAACACAGTAATGTATCTATTCGCACAGTTAATATTATTATAAGTACTTTGACTTCACTGTTTTAACGACACCGCTGTCACCATGTAGTAAAAGACTGCTTGCTAGTTGAATACTGATCTTTATTCATCATTAGTGTGGGTACATTTATACAAATCTACCTACCATATTAATATCTACTACAGTACCAGCAGTTTCCCTAGCTGCTGGCGCCAAGCCGTAGTCATACCCATCCCCAAAACCTCGAACCCTTCCTTACCTACTCATTTTAGACCAATTTCCATTCTTCCTTTCCTTTCTAAAATCCTAGAGCGTCTTGTCCTCCACCAACTTAGAGCCTTTGTTAATTCAAACAATCTCCTTAGCCCTTTTCAATCCGGCTTCCGCCCGGGGCATAGTACGACCACTGCGTTGACTAAAGTATCCGATGACATACGTCTAGGAATGTAGAATCAACGGTTGACAGCGCTTGTTCTGTTGGATTTTTCCAATGCCTTCAACACTGTTGACTTTGATATTCTTCTGGCAATGATTAAGTCTCTCCTTGTATCAGATTCGGTACTGGAGTGGTTTCGCAGCTACCTTTTTGGGCGGCGTCAGTGTGTGCGTCCCAATGACAAACTGTCATGTGCTAGCAATGTCACTGCCGGTGTACCCCAGGGCGGAGTCCTTTCTCTTTTCCTTTTTTCGATTTTCATCAATTTTCTCACCCCACTCCTTTCATGTCAATTCCACTTGTATGCTGACGACCTGCAAATCTATTCTCAATCCTCCGTCGATGATATTGAGAACATGATCGCCAGCCTCAATGATGACCTTGTGACTATTCATGAGTGGAGTCGAACTCATGGCTTAACGGACAACCCCAATAAGTCACAGGCTATCATTATTGGGGGCACAAAACAGATTGCTAAATTAGACAAAATTGTTATACCTACGCTGACGTTCAATGGTGTCTTATTAAACTACTGTCCTACTGTTAAAAACCTTGGCATCCTCTTCGACTGCACTCTTTCTTGGTCTTCTCAAGTCTCTGAGATAAGTCGAAAGTTGTTCGCTGCCTCTGGGTCACTTCGGAGATGGAGGAACTTGCTCCCTGTAAAGACCAAGGTTGAGCTTGCACAATCTCTCCTTTTACCGATCTTGGATTATGCCGATGTATACAACGCCTACAAAATCTCTGCATCAGGTTTGTCTACGGTTTGCGCAAGTTCGACCATGTGTCTGAATTTAGGCATAGGCTTGAATGGCTACCTATTAGGTTGCGTCGTGAGGAGCATATCCTCATTCTTGTGTTTAACGTGCTGTATGATCCTCGTACTCCTTCTTACCTTAAAGAATGTTTCCGGTTTCTCGGGGAGGATCACAACCGTGGTCTAAGGTCCAAATCAGATAACGTGCTTAGGGCTCCCTTCACGAGGTCAGGATATTATAAGGATTCTTTTACAGTCCAAGCAACTTTCCTTTGGAACAATTTACCTTCCGAAATCCGTCACTCCAAGTCTTTGTCCATCTTTAAGTCAAAACTCCACAAGCATCTTTTGGCTCTGTCTTCTGCTAGTAACTTGTTATAGTTTATATAAAATGTTTTATAAGTATATATTTATGTATGTATGTATGTATGTTTTATATATATTAGGTATGTATGTATGTTTATAAATAAATATATATTAACTTATTATCCATCATATTAATATCTATTTATTAAAACTTGCGCACTTCCTCTGTCTCCTCCTAAGGTTCCACTAACCAAAGGTTGTCTGGAAGAGATCGCTTTCAGCGATAAGACCGCCTTTGTACATACTAGTTTTAAGCTGATGCCATGTGTAACTGTTTCTTGTGTATGTGCAATAAAGTGTTTATCTATCTATCTATCTATCTATCATTGATATGCAGAAGGAACAGCGTGGGCGATATTATAGAACCCTGCGGCACTCCGGCGTTCACCTGCAGAGACTGTGAGGCACTGCTTTCGCAAAGTACGCGAATGCTGCGCTCATGCAGGAACCCGGCGACCCAATCGCATAGGCGAGGTGGCAAGCCGTATGACGAAAGCTTGGAGAGAAGCGAACGATGCCAAACTCGATCGAAAGCCTTGGAGATGTCCAGGCTAACAGCCAGTGCTTCTCCATGCTTGTCCATTGCTTCACCCCACAGGTGTGTTATGAACGCCAGGAGATCACCCGTTGATCGTTTCGGTCTAAACCCGTATTGTCGATCATGAATCAGGGAGTGATCTTCTAGGTAGCGAATGAGTTGTCTGTTTATGATTCGCTCAAAAACCTTGCAAAGGACAGAGGTGACAGCAATAGGTCGATAGCTGGCTGGGTAAGACCTATCCCCTTTTTTGGGAACCAGCTGGACGTTCGCCTTTCTCCAAGCCTCCGGCACAATTCCAGTAGAGTACGAGAGGTGGTATAGGCGTGTCAGTACTGGGGACAACTCGGGAGCACATTTTTAAGGACGACTGCCGGTATACCGTCAGAACCGCTAGCCTTCCGCACATTAAGTGACTGCAGCACGGCACGGACGTCACGTTGTCTGATTTGGACGTCAGACATTGAGGAACTACAGTAAGGGATGGTAGGTGGTTCCGCGCCGCAGTCATCGACACGCGAATTCGCCGCAAAAAGCTTCGCTAAGAGGTTAGCCTTGTCTAGGGGCCGATGGGCCAACGAGCCATCAGGGTACCGCAGTGGGGGCAGAGAAGGCGCGCAAAAGTTGGCTTGCACCGCTTTGGCCAGTCGCCAATAACTTCGGCTACCCGTTGGGTGCGACAACAGCTCTTGGCCAACGTGAGCAACGCGCTGGGCATTCGCTCTCGAGAGAGCTCTCTTGCAGACTTTGGTAGCCTTGTTAAAGACTACCTTGAGGTAAGAGATGTTACGATCGTTGAGCGTGCGAGCCTTGGTCCAAGCGCGATACGCCGCCTGTTTAAGTTCAACAGCTTTCGCGCGTTCGCGATTGAACCAAGGGCGCGCCTTACTTGCGCTGACGACATCAGTGTAGGGAATGTAATATTCCATCCCCAACATGATCTCGTCAGCGACAGCAGAGGCACTCTCCGATGGGTCCCTACCCACAAAGCAGCGCTGGCCCCACGGGATGGACGCAAAATAGTCACGCATACCATCCCAATCTGCCGACGAGTAGTGCCATAAACGCCGTTTAGACTCCACTGAGGGAGAGCTTTTACGGCGCAGTACGGTGGCACCAACCAGGCAATGGTCAGAAGTGCCCAACGGAGCACAGAGTGTCGATAGACACTCTGTACTCGGCTGGTCGACTCGTCACCAATAAGTCTAGCATGGAAGGCGCTTGACCTGATATATCTGGAATCCTGGTGGGCTGGAGAACCAGTTGAGTCAGATCATGCGTGAGAGCGAATGCGTGGGCAGTTCGGCCTGCGTGATCTGTTTTGGAAGAGCCCAACCAGGTCTCATGGTGGGCATTAAAATCTCCCAAAAGTACCACATCGGCAGACGGAAACCGCTCCTGTACGTCGTCAACTGCTTGGCTCAGGTAGTCGAATAACCGAGTTGTCTCGTGGTCTCCGGAGTGGGAACGGTACAGGCAATCGTAGACATGGCTCTCGAAACCAAGATCCACGTGTACCCATAGGATGAAGAAGGAGTGGTCCTCCAAGCAGCGCAAACGTCGACAGCAAACGTCCGTCCTGACGAAAAGGCTTACTCCGGCTTTCGCGAGGAAGCATTCCTCGAGCACTTAGCCGGGGTAGTGCAGATATGCAATGTCGGCAGGACGGCGGATCTGTGTCTCCGTCAGAAAGAGCAATGCAGGCCGGGCCGTCTCAAGGTGTTGGTGGACGGCGTTGAGGTTTGAATGGAGTCCACGGATGTTAGTGAACTCCACCTCAAAAAGCGACATGGTGGTGGGGAAGTGGGGTGCCGCTGTCTGACCTGCATTGTTTTTAGACACTGACATGGTGGTTGGATGGGGGCGTGAGTAAAAGGAGATGCTGTGGCGGCAAGGGGGAAAAAACAAAGTGTGGGAGACTAACATGAACTGGTGCATGTAGTTGTTCGGTAAGACGTAAAACGACCCGCCGGACGGAAGGGCCCCGTACCCCCCCGAAAGTAGTCGCCGGGTCCCACCAATCCGGTCACCAACCGGCACGACGAGCCACTTCGGGATTATGCACGACCTGGTGGAGCAGCCTCCTAGGGTGGTTAGCCCTAGTTGGGCTCCTGTACTATGCCGCGGGTGGCCAGCGGCACCACCGTTTCTACGGGTCTCCCTGGCCGGCGAATCGACCCAAGTCAACCGAACAATGCGTCCACAAAGACTCCCACCGGACCTTGACCCTGCCGCCACCGCACCTCCCCAAGCTCCGGTATTACGGCTCTGAACCTGGAACGCGTCCTGTGTCGAGCACCGACACTTGGCGGGTTTTACGAGTCCGCATGGTGGTAGCGCCGGACGAGCAAAGCTCTCCCACCAGCAAAATCCCTTTAGTCGCCTCTTACGACACCCGCTAAGATATAGGGGAGGAGGTGGTGCAATTCTGACCCGGCACCACACGGGGAAAAGTTAGTTACCTGACCTAAACATTATTATTACATTCTCAACATAACTGCAACACTTATGTATGTCAACTAAAGATCGGTGTTATCTCTCAGTACCTAATCAGTCTTCACGATTCCGTTTCTGTGTTCCTAACAAACTCAAAACCACGAGTAATGATTCAATTCAACGACGCGTCAGACCCAAAAGCAAAGAAGTTTAATCATGAATTATATAAAATGCTGTTGCCGTCGATATGCGAAGTTTCCCTGTGTTTAAATTTCTTTTGTTTCTCATAATTGTTTACCTTATTTTTAAAATTTTAAGAAAAGTTATCTTTATAGTAGGATTATATCTCATCCTGTTTCAAAATTCCATTGCCCTTTGAGGCTATAAAAAACAGCTGTAAAACAAAAAAAATCACTTGCGCAGTTCTCTGTAATACTTTTAGAAGGGTTATCAATTTTGTTTATAGCTTTATTAATTTATTTATTTATATCCACGTAAAAAATAAGATCAAATTGGACAATGAAACGATAAATCAAAACTTTATCATCGAATATATTTCAGTGCTTTAGCTAAACAAGCCTTTGAATGATGTCCTGTCAAAATCGCTAACTTAGTTTATACCATAGATGTAAACAATTAGTTATTATTCTGAGACATAACATTACTTTTAAAAATATTGTACAGCTGATCATGGAAAGATGTTGTACGTAAACGTTTCGTATAAAAACAATTCTCCTTTCAATATTGTCCCAGTAATATAAGCAATGACAATAGAATGTAGGTAGGTATTGTGATTGTACCAAATACAATTGGGAATATCGCTTTCCTATGCATATTCAGGATTTTGATTCCGAAGGATGACTTCAGAGGGTCGCTGACACCACTTTTGTTTTTTCTGAATTCTTGAAGTTCGAAGAAGAAGAATGTTCTCAAAGGTTTTACTAGTTGCTAGTGTTGTACTAACATGACTTTAAGGCAAATCTAATACCAAGCGCGGTTCACATGGAATTACGAGTACAAACTAGACATCAGCTGGCGATCATACGCTTTAGGGGTGATTTATATTCGAGCGGGACGTGCACGGAGCGTGCCCCGTCCGGGCCCGCACGGGGCCCGGACGGCGCCACTGATTTGAGACGTTGCATACATTTTGTATGAAGCAGTTCATATTACACCGTGCATGATCCGTGTCCCGTCCCGCTCTAATATAAATCATCCCTTAAGCACGCTTTAAGCTCACACACACACACACAATAACAGCACAATAATAAATGTCAGAACGTCAGTACCTATACGTACTGGCATTGCTGTTATTGTGACCGATGATATAGTTAGCAGCCATACCTTATCCAACATTAAATACCCTCTAAGTACAACACCTATAGGCAATCTAATGTTTTATCTCCACCTGGTAATCCAAACGTGGATCACTAGGTCTGAGGCGAATGATTATAGTGATCTTAGCTAAACCAAGGGAGTTTTTCAAGATGACGTCATAATAAAAAAACCAAAAGAATTTTATAGAATTATAGCTTTTATGCTATAATTCTACATACTTGCTACGTGCACAAGTGATAATTGAATTGCCATATCCAAAGAGTACAAGGCTACCCGGAATATAAATAAAAATTACCTAACAACATCAGTTCCTTCTTGACATAGTTGGGCGAATACGCTGTGTTTCATTTGTACCATCTAATTGGATGCGACTATTCTAAAATTAGTGAGTACGTAAATTGGTGTTCCTTATGCATTTGTTAGTAACAAATTATTGTATCATACTTTATTAACGCTCCAACTCTAATAAGAAGGCATGTTCCTAATTTTTATTCATTCAGACGACTGTTTTGTTTGTACATTATGAAAAGTATAAACCATAATGTAATATCGAATTCTAATTAAAGTCTTAAACTTAAATCTATATTTACATGGTTTAATGCAGATTTTTAATACATATCTACCTGTTTTTGGTTTTCTTTTACCTATGCCCAAAATAGGTAAGGGCAAAAAACATATTCATCAAATATTAAATCTTCCAAGTTCTTAGAGAATATTATACACATAACCAAACAAGAGGACGTAAATAAGTTAATCATGTCACTAACTTCTTGGAATTTTCCTTTAACAGAATTTGTAGGATTTCATATATAATTTGATATCTCTAATGGGTTCAGTGATCTATAAAATATCATTAGGAAAATCTACAAATAGATCTCTTCTTTATCAAACAAGTAATATCAAGATTAGTACCTAACGGTTCTTTCAACAAGCTTAGCATGTTAATTACAAATTAGTATACACACATTACATTTGGAGTTTAGACTCATTAAAATAGTATTCCACTTTTTTTACTAATAACACACTTTGTTCATAAACATATTTATATTATTTAAGTAAAACAGGTAATAAATGTTCTTTTAACACCCACCACAATATTGCTATACCTCAATTAATCCTTAACGTATGGGTAGGTACAGTCACCAGCATTAAGATGTGATTATCGACGGCCAGCAAAAATATCTGATCATTGGTGGAAGGCCTATATACATGAATTCCACCAATGATCAGATAGTTTTGCACATCACATCTTAATGCAGGTGACTGTACACGTCGCTCTAATAAATTGGTTCCGGGCCGTTTTACGACTAGGAAAAACCTACTTTAAAACAATATATTTAGCACCTATATTCCGCTAATGTGATTGTGAGGTGAATCCCTTCTTGTCGTGACTCGGGAGGGCTTTAATTTTATAAAGACTTCTCTGAGCATGGAATTCAAAGCTGATGATTGTAACCAAAACGCAATGGACCAACTTCCTAAAACTTGGTGATACGTTCATGTCCATACGGATTTCTAGCATTATTAAATCTTATCTCATTCAGAATTGATTGGATTGTAACGTTTTGTTGCAAAAATCAAATATTACATTTGTCACTGTAGTTTACATTTAAAAAATAATAATTTAAAATACAGACTTATTACGACAAGTTACAAAATTGCTAAGTGGATATTAAATACATACATTTTTAATATGGTTTCACAATGCTCTATTCGTATAATATCAAATCCGAAAAACATCACTTGAAAAAGACGACTCCTCGAAATTGTCGACTTTTTTAAAGTTTTGCAGTAATAAACATAATCCCCGCCTACATGTCACATAATAATAATTCCACCACAATGTCATTGCATTCTAATCTACTACGTGATAAGTATTAGGAAAATCTCTTTCAATGTAAAAATCGCAGGTATTAAAAATAACAGGTATGGAAAATAACAGGTGATTCCGCTTGCTATAACAAAATCACATGATTACGCGATAAGGAAGTTTCCTCTCCGATTGGTTTTATGACTTCATGTTTTAGAATCATTCCTAATTCTAGATTGTTTATGGTCTCGCTAAATCATTTGTCTCTATGGTCCAACCATAGACAAAGAACGTAATAGTCCTTGACTAGCCTAAACTACTCTATGGATTTCAGATGTGAGACTCAAGTACATTATTATATTTTTTTCTCTAACATAACCAACAAAATAAATTATAATACGTGGAATAGCACATCAACTAAAAACCGCAATCGCTCAACGATTATTAGTCAAAATATAATTATTATTAGTTTTATATTATGCTGTTAGCGTCATAACTTTATAATATTGTACAGCATATCGCCGTCCTATAATATAAATTGAATCCTGCAATAATTTAGTTGGTTAATTCTGTCCAATCTCGCCCCCTTGCCTTTCCATCCGACAGCAATAATAATTAAACCGCCCCCTATTCTACAAATCTTTCTAAATCAATAAATGTTGAACTATGTCACCCTATCGACCTTTTACGATCCTAAAAATAACTCAACACAAGGCTGTATGAACCAGTTGCCTATGCCTATATGAACTCTATCACCAGGAATAGAAACAAAACTACAGTTACCATAGCTCCTAACGTCAACAATTATTATCTTATCGTCCTATCAAAAATTGGATACCTGGTTTCAGTATTCATAGAAAACAATTACTAAAGGTTTCAGTATTCACAGATAACTCAACAATTTTAAAATTTAATACTCCATACCCCCGGTTATTAACTATATCTATGTACTTCGCGCACTTATGATACTTTGGGAAAACAACAACGCCAACAGCCGCACGGTACCTGATGCTGGCGAAATCCGCCATTAAATATAGAAGAAAAAGATAATAACTGAAAGGTATTGTATTTCAAATAATACTCATTACATTATTGTTTTGTAGTTTTATCTCCTTTGACCTTTAACCTAACCTGAGGATCTTTTTGTTACAGATTTCGTACAACAAAATTTTAGCTCCAGCTCTCATTGCGACTGTCTACAATATTGGTCTTAATCTATTATCAAGAACCCGTAATACAAAGTGTATGAATCAACTTTAGAAGATAACAACGTTTACTGTGAAAAGTGTCAAATTATAATTCACCCATTATCAAGAGCCCGTAATACAAAGTGTATGAATCAACTCCAGAAGATCCAACAAAGTTTATTGTGAAAAGTGTCAAATTATAATTCTTCAATATCTCTGAATTAATTAATCTTCATTGAATTATTCCCTATTAAGCCAATTCTAAACTCACGCATCGCAACACGACAACAATTTGTGGGAAAAAAAATCCCACTTCTAAATTAAAGTATTACCGCTTGACTGAAATCCAATACAACTATATTAATGATAATTTATAACTTAACTTTCTGATCCTGGTAACGGCTTACCAAATTGTAACCTCCCCACCCCGTTATAAATTCTATACCTTAATCTAATGCCTTTCACACCTATATGCCTAGTCTACCTTATAATACATACACACATCCTCGCCGCTTCTACCTTAACTTAACTTATTATCTAATTCTTAACCTAATTAACCTAATTTATCTACAATCTAATGGTTGTGTTTGGAGTTTTTGTTTAGTGCGTATTGTTTGTATGATGATGAAACCTTAGCATAGCTTAATTCTATTTGCAGTGAATTTCAGTCAAGCAATGTAATATTAATAAATACTATTTTGGCCAGATCGTCTAGTGAACCCTCCGTTGTTAACCGCATTTAAGTAACTCAAGTTCTTTCGTGAAAGTTTAGTAATTGGCTTATCCCTGTGTTAAATTATTTTCTCCTGACCTAATTACCTACCAGTCTATAGATCATAACATAGATATGTGTAGCCTAGCAATGACTCCGTCTGAACTGTGACCTAAATCCTTCACTGCAGCTGCGGGGAAGATTTGTAACCACTCAAAGGTAATCAGATGATAGCCTAGCTTGCAGGTATTATTATTTATTATCAGTAGTATGATACATAAGAAGCCTGGTGCAATTTATATGACATATTAGAGGATTCTGGTAATTTAATAGCCCCTTCCCGCTATTAGCATGCCGATCAGCTCATTGTATTATATCAGCCCTGACCAGATTGAATTTAACTTTAATTATTAGCTTGTGCCTTTAATTCTTTAAAACAGAGAATTTACATCTCTCCTCAAAATTTAATTTCATTTTACATTATGAACTATGTGTTAGCAATTTAAATTCTTATTATTCCACATAAATCAATAGAGTTTATCTCAAGGCTTGCTATCATCCAAATATCCTTTTCACATTAAGAACTTAATTGTTTAATGCAATAACTATGTCTTATGAAATCACTTATTGAACAGATGTGGGACGCCAACATCCTACCGGACACTTATTCCTCTGATTATTGTGTCTATTATAGGAGATCACAATATAACAATATTAGCTTACTGTCCTCTTGTCTTATTAGAAAGTTAATATTCAGTTCTATATAGGGTGGATAATTTAATCAAACGCCACTTCAGGCGGTGGCTAAAATAGAATGCTATTAATACAGGTAAAATTACCTTTATTTACTCTTAGTATTTATTATACCGGTCTTATAAAGTTCCAATATAACTACATTGGATTGGCTGCATTGGCAGATTATCACATCTTAAGTTTATTAAAGGATGTTTAATTCATTCAATATCCTTGACTTTTAGGAAGTGAACTTAAATAGAATACTATCTTTTGAAGTAAATTACTTTGGGTTACTCTTAGTGTTCATTATACAGATCTTATAAAGTATAAGTACATCTCAAGTTTATTGAAAGATGTTTAATTTATTAAATATCCTTGACTTTTAGGAAGTGAACTTAAATAGAATACTATCATTTGAAGTAAATTACTTTGGGTTATTCTTAGTGTTCATTATACAGATCTTATAAAGTATAAGTACATTTCAAGTTTATTGAAAGATGTTTAATTTATTCAATATCCTTGACTTTTAGGAAGTGAACTTAAATAGAATACTATCATTTGAAGTAAATTACTTTGGGTTATTCTTAGTGTTCATTATACAGATCTTATAAAGTATAAGTACGAGGGGCGTTCAAAATATTCTCGGTATTGATACGTTACAACCTCTTTTATATATATATTTGTTACTGGCCGCTAAGATTCATCCATTGACATTAAAAAAAAGTAAAATTGGAACCGAGATGTTCTTTTGTTTTTCTGCAATTGCCGAACAAACATGAACACCATGAGCGAATTAACAATTTTAACGAAATTAGAGCACCGATCCGTCATAAAATTCTTGACAAAACAGGGTAAAAATCAAAAAACCATAAAAGAGGAAATGGATTGTGTTTACCGTGAGTCTGCTCCTTCTTTATCTACTATTCAAAAATGGTCAAGCGAATTTAAGCGTGGAAGGGAGAGTATTGAAGATGACCCTAGACCTGGCCGGCCTGTAGTGGCTACCTCACAAGAAAATATTGATAAAGTGGAAAAACTTATATTGGAAGACGGCCGAGTGAAGGTAAAATCTATAGCTCAAGTAACCAATCTCTCTATTGGTACCGTACATGACATTATACATGACCATCTTAATATGTCAAAAGTAAGTGCAAGATGGGTTCCGCGAATGCTGACGCTTCTTCAAAAGGATATGCGTGTGGCTTGCTGTTCAGATTTTATCGACCTGTGTGGTGAAAATCCCGATGAGGTGCTGCAAAAAATAGTTACTGAAGATGAAACCTGGGTTCATCATTATGACCCAGAGACCAAACAGGAGTCCATGCAGTGGCACATTAAGGGTTCAGCTCATCCCAAGAAGTTCAAGGTAATCCCGTCAGCTGGCAAGGTCATGGCCACAATATTTTGGGATTGTGAAGGAGTTTTACTTATCGATTATAAAGAAAAAGGTGTAAATATCACAGGGCAGTACTACGCTAACGTTATACGTCAATTAAGAGATGCGATCAAAGAAAAGAGGCGAGGAAAGTTAACCAAAGGTGTTCTGCTTCTGCATGACAACGCCCCTGTCCATACTGCTCATATTGCCAAGGCAGCTATTGTTGAATGTGGGTTTGAAACTGTTGAAGACGGCCGTGGAGGAGCATTTTTACACCAAAGATAAAAAATATATTTATGAGGGATTAAAAAAAATAATTGATCGATCTTATAAGTGTATGAACATAGGGGGGGAGTATATTGAAAAATAAAAATATCAAACTTTTCGTACTTGTTTGTTTTTATCCACATACCGAGAATATTTTGAACGCCCCTCGTACATCTCAAGTTTATTGAAAGATGTTTAATTTATTCAACATCCCTGACTTTTAGGAAGTGGACTTAAGTTAATTATTTTCCATCAACTTCCACCCCCTGTCTCTCAGACTGAGTGGTTAATTTGATAGACTACTAAATCATAGTTAGTATACTTTTAGTAGGTAGTAAATTAGGTAGTTAATTATCCCTGTTAATCATTGAATCAATTACATTTAGAAGTTATCTTTTACTCACTTTAATAAGTATAAATTAGACTGTACTAGGTATTAGTCTGATTGATTAGATTGTTCCCATCAAATATTTCTATGCTTCATATTATTAGAAGTAAGTACTTACATATCTTAAGAGGTCTATTCAAATGGTATTAGTAGACCATTGTCAGGCTAATTAGCTGGTTGTTATCAATCAATTATTTCTATGTTTCAGATTATTAGAAGCTCATAGCTTGCAATGTCTTCTTTCAACGACTTATCCTAGGTTCTAAACTGGTTTTAGTTGTTCAGTTTGTATCAGCTTATTTTTGCTAATAGGTATCGGATGTAAAATTTTCCATACCTTGAAGAGTGTAGCGATATGAGATCGTATTGCATCCCAGGGAAAGCTAAAAAATGCCTGTTTGGTCATTTCAGTGTTAGAAATCAAACATCACAGTACAGCTAAGCTAATTTGCTATAACTTTTAGTATTTTTTTCTTTTGTAATAGGAAACCAGTCTAGACTTTTAGGTATTCCAAGTAATGATGGTACAATATTATCATACTTCTGTTAATTATTTAAAATGAATAATTAATTGGTAACAACTTTAGGAAACAATTAGAATTTTATCGGCCTGCGGTAACAGATTACTTGCCTAGCTAGGACCCACATCACTTCATCATAATTTTATTTAGCGCCGTAACTTAATTATCCCTACCTTATTAGTCTGAATTAATAACTAACCATATATATATCCGCCTACCTATAGATTCCTACAACTTTCCTCACTTGAAAATGCCTATATTTTGTCGAACTAACAGTCCCTTTTTGTGTACCTTGCAATCTAGGCCCGAGCCACATTTAATTTAAATTCGTGATGTGTTGTGAGAGTCGCATTGCCCCTGAAAGCAACTAACTCCTAAATGTTCTATCAGTCGAGCCAGTATACTCAGTGTGTTATTTTCCTATCACTACACTGTATGTACGGAGGTAGACTCGAAATTGGACTGGGTCATACGGGTCTACCTCCAGCTAAATGGTGTCTGACCTATCTTCAACTTTCACTAGGGAGACAACTGTCTCTCCCCCATTACTCCGTCGAAGATAGTGTATTGTTTAGCGTAATGATTTAAAACGCCGATCTTATTAAATACAATCAAAGATCATCCAGACCGAAGTCTGTTGAAAGGTACATAGGTTTTCGTTGCCACCGTTACGCGTTTCCGCCGATGTACCCCGGAATACTTCATTCCGTTAACGGATTCGAGTTGCGATCGCAATAGTTTTACTTTATTAATCACTTTCAATTTCACAAATCTTAATTAATATCGCAGCTCGAATATCACTTAGCGCACTATCAAAGCTCGGACGCTATTTTTCCCTTATGAGTAGTACCGCACTCTTAAATTGGACCGCACCGCCGACGTCCCAAAATTGAATGCCCGCTAATTTTCCGCCCTTTTCCCAAGCATCTTAACTTTCGTGCCATGCGCGCCTAACATACGCCCGCGCGAGTCCGCTTTTCTTCCCTTCAACCAATCGCTAGCTGTTTCCCCGATGCCCCTCGCCTTCGCGTCGCGCCACGTGGAGCTATCATCCGACCTCTCTTTCTGTCTTTTTCTCAACCTCTCGCTCGCTCATTGCCGCCTTCGCCGCGCAATTCTAAAATTTTTCCATAATCTAACCAAATCTCGTCCGACAGCCAATATTTCATCTTTGAATATCTAAATGTAGCCTTCTATTAACAATTCCCTCTCAATAATCCTCCACTTAAGCCAATAATCCTATATTTTGGGAAATTATCAAAAGTTCCGTATTCCGACCATAGATGGCGTCCGCCCGTAGGTGAACCACTTTCCCGACCCCAGAGCAGTCCCCGCGAAATTCAAAATAAAAATACGGTCCTAGTCAAGCTCACAACCTTATGACTCCCGCAAGACGCCGCCTACGTCGCAAGGGACGCGCAGAGCAGTCCCCGCGAAATTCAAAATAAAGAAGTCAAACTAGCAACCTTATGCGAAGCTCAAGTAAATAACTCACGCTAGATGGCGCCTATGTCGCAAGGAGCACACAGAGCAGTCCCCGCGAAGTTCAAACTAGAGATAAAGCGTTAGACCACGGACCATTATTCTGAACTAGTTTATTATTCCCTTTTTCATGCTTATTATATTAATGGTGCTACGCATTAATATTTATGTTAGTGCTACTCCCACACATTCCTTACTAACGGACGGATACCATTCATTCTGTACCGTTACAGCCGCCCCCGATAGAATTTAAGCAGATAAAGTACCACTCTTATCTGCGGCGAATTATATCTAAACCCTGTACTTAATTAAGTACAAAATAGCACGTCCTTCCTTGCCAACCCCATTGTCATCCTAGCCCTCTTCCTCAAAGATATTCCTACTATTTATAGTTCCTCCCCAAATCCCTAATGACTCCTTCCTCAATAAGCATTCCCATTGCAAAATAGCCCACACCCCTCATTCTATTCAACTGACACAAAATCATAATCGCATACCCAGTTCTCGTGTTCGAAACGAAATCCCAGTAAACTTAGTTTCGGTAAATACTTCCCAATAACTTAGGCATCTACCATGTCTCTAATCATACACAACCTCCGAATAATGATTTGCCTTTTGTTTACCATCATAACAACAAATCTTAATATAATTTAAATCAATATAACCGTCTCTTGCGCTGTCTAGTAACGCCCCCTAGCGAAAACTCTTCAACTCTATGACGATTCCGACGTAAGTTTATAACATCTTCCGAACCATTCAATTATTCTATTCTTTAAATTATTTTCCTAGAATAATTTCAAGTACATCTGTCATCATGGCCTTCTTTTAACTTACGTCTTTTCTTACAACTTGTTTCGCATCTAAATGTTGCAACCTAGGGATCGAACCTGGGATCTTTCGTGGGTGAAGCATCAACCACTTCGCCGTCATGGTTTTAGTTCCAACTAGGCTAATGAATAATTATTAATAATTTGAATTAAAACTTTCCTTCATACTTCAACGCTACCAATCTCATCTTAACTTATATAATTACCTAAGATAACGAAACGTCGGAATAATTGTCTACCTCAGGCAGGGATCGAACCCGCGTCCTCCACAATCCCTAATTAGCTACTTCTTTCAACCGAAACCTATTTTCCTCTCCGCGGATAAGAAATCTTAACCAAACCCCCATATCAACCAAAACCAGTAGGCATACCATCATCGCCCAAGAGTTATAACTTTATTTTAGACGAGATACATCTAATGTCTAATCCTGCAAATAACCGAGATAGAATACTAGACTCGCTTCCGTCCGGTACGCAGTGATACCGTGCATACAAATAAAGGTCTTAATGCCTTACAATAAGGTTGTCGATCGTAAATACTTATGGATAAACTCCCTCACTCTAAGGTGGTACGCATCTCCAAACACGTCCTTGAGTTTTGAACTAGATACCCCGTAGTTCAGATCTATTAGAAGTTTGTGTGCTATGTATATCTGTCTAACTGTCAATGTATGCGTCATCGATAAGTACTTGTAAATACCCCGGTACGCGATGGACATTATATACCAATTGACAAGTACTGAGCTTATGCGTATAAGCAAATAATTATCCCAAAACCTATCTAATAACTATTTCTCACCCCTAGTTATTACTATGTATGAAAGACACCATTTAGTCTCATTTGCTAAAATATAATACGTCAATATCCCCTTACTTTCCTATACCTTTGAAAAATATCATTTTCTTATTAAATTAAACATACCGGTAACTATCTTATCCGCCCCCACAACTCTACTTAACTTCCTACCTTTTATATTACTAATAACGATCAAATCGGTAAATAATAAGCCACTAAAGGTGACACTTAGTTTTAGTATTCATGGTAATTAATATCGTGAGTTCTTTCTCGTATTTACTGAATTCCAAACGGCGTGATTCAATAGTGCTAGTTTCTTTTATTTATTTTTTTATTAGATGATTTTAATTTTACACTCGCACAAGACACATTATTCAGATGGTAATCTCCCGAATAATTGTAACTCTAATTGGTTACTCCTTAATTACTCTACTCTACTTTCAGCCTTCCGTCCAGATTGTAAAATTCCCCAGTAGCGCGAGTTCCACTGATAACGCTAAAATGAAATGCTATCAATAATCTCATTTCCGCAGCTACCAGTAATACCCCTCTGTTGTTTAGTCAAGCATATTTACCCTGGTCCACACTCCATAAGGCGTCCTCGAATGGAATTACCCTACAGCAGAATTCTCACAACTTTTAGAAAGGCTAGTTTCGGCGGTGAAGCTTAAGTGGAAACTACTTAAATTTTATTGTGTGCTAAGTAACTCCCAATTCTACAGCACACTTCCGAAACTTCGATTCAATTAGTTCACCAGGTAAATCAAATAAACCCTACACGCTTAACTAAGTTCTATTTGTGTCCAGTGCGACTAAACAATGTTCGAACACCCTAAACAAGCTACTTTTACTAATTTAACAGTGCCAATTAAGAACGCTCCTTGTGTCATCTATAAATTTTATTCAATTTTTTTTCTTTATAGTTTTATTGTGTGCATAGACGACCAAAGACCTCGCTTTCAGCATGCCTTCTTCGTTGGACCCGCTTGGTTAAATACACTATTCAAAATTCTAAAGTTACAAATGAAAATGTCAAAAGTTCGAACATTATGCAATAGAGAATTCCTCTAACATAGTCCACCAACCTCTTCGCACTATTTAGTCAGGCATATTGCAATTCAAGTATTTATTTTAATTTATAATGACCAATCTTCTCCACCTTTGTTCACATACTTTAGCCATCCCTATCCACAACTGCAGTGAGGATAATTAGTTAATGAACAAAACATCCTATAAACATTCTATGTTACTACCGCAATCACAAGAAATATTTACTAGGAGGATTATCTATCATACAGCTGACTATAACAAAATGAGTCCCCCTTATCTTTCTCCGTTCCTTCTCTAACGTAGAAGACAGCAACAGACAATTAATATTTAATTACTTATAATTTAGAACAACCCTAGGTAAAACGCTACCACAAAACTAGAATAGAACAGAATAATACTAACCGAACTAAACTTTTGTATTCACACTTGCAAATAAAATATCTTTATCTTTCCGTGATGAATGATTTTGATAACACTATTTCATCAACTCAATGTCCCGGCCTACATATGTGAAAACTGCCAATTAATTAGTTTGTATAAAACAATCTAGATGCAACATGCAGTTCACATTAACTAACAATTTTAAGGTTGTGTCTTAATTCCGACAATAACCTTCATTAGCACTAATTTTAATCATCTACAATTACATCACGTACATATTAGATGCCAATAATCCAGATTATTTAAGAATTCTAACAATTCATAATAATAAATAACCAAACAAGATAATCCCGCTTGTGACAGTCTGCGCTGACCTTCCCACAAGTCAAAACCGCGTTTCGGTCGTCCTATCATCTCTAAACCCGTAGACATTTACTTTGTACTAAAACAAATTATTGAGTTAATAATTATTTGTCAATTGTTAAGCAACCCTATTTAATTTCATAATAACAGTTTTAATATAGCAGTATTAGAATATTATTATAAATCCCGAACATCTTTATTTATTATAATCAACATTACCGGTTAAAGTATTTGAATGGCCTAGTGCGAACTAGGTTTCAGGTCTCACCACGGGAAAATAAATTTAATTGACTCTAAAATCTACTACTAATAAATTTATTATTTTCTTCTGACATACAAAGATAGGTTATGACTCTAGGTCGGGTTTAAAACTTTGAACTATGCCTACCTCCACGATAATCTCGGTTAAATATATATATCCGCAAAACGAATTATGTCTAATTCGGCCGATTTTATTAAATTTAAATTATGCTACTAAACAGTACGTATCCTAAGAACGTCACACATCCGAAACCCATTTCAGTTCTAATGTCTTTACCCATCTAAATTAAAATTTGTACCTGTCGACGCGAGACAACATCTAAATAATTACTTTGTATGATTCGAATTGTGATAGTTGATTTTGTGTTGTAATCTCGATAACGCAATATCAGGGATTTACTTATTAATAAATTTTACACTAATAAATTTATTCTCAGCTCGCAATATCATCGCTTTATTTCCGGCTTGAATGTTTCTGCGGACTATGAGTTTAAAATTATCCTACAACTTAAAATTGTGGTATATAAAATCGATCACTGTTTTATAAGTAGCTTGTGTTAACTTTCAAAATAATAAAACGAGTTAACTATTGATTATGACGTGACATCCGCCCGCAACTCGCCTTTATAATTGATGTGATAACATACGCTTTTGTTATCCCTATAGCATAACAGTGCTATAACTCGTTAATTTTGCCGTTAAATCTCGACTTCAAGCCAATCAACTATTTCTTTTTTCTACTATTATTTTTTTTCTTTCGATTTATTATTCTTTCTTTACTATTATATTTTTCTTTCGACCCCTATTTTGCTCCCAAGCTCAATTAATATCCACCTTCCACAATTATCCATCATCCGTCAATCTTAGATATCTTCGAGAAGTAATTTTTTTTTTCTCTCTACTAATTTGCCTATCGTATTCCTACTAACATCTCTTTAGCATGCATAATTTCTATCGTTCCTTAAATATAATTAAATGCCGGCTCTAAGATAATTATAAATATAATATTTTAGTGTTGTGTGTGTATAGAATCAAACTTCGACTAGTCAATGATCCCTAGTAAGTCGGCATGGTTGCCCTAGAAGAACCACCAACTAATCAAAGCTAGCGTCTGGGATACACGTCAGAATATTCTCCTTCGGCACTACCCGATTAGTTAATACCAGCCTCTTGTACAAGTGCCTCTTTCGATTTACCCACAAGCAAAGCTGCTGTCTTATGTAGACGCGGTCAAGCATCCGATTCAATGTTTTGTCTGTAAAATGGGTGATCATGTTTTGCTTTGTGTACTGTAATTGAGTATTGTAACAAGTACTGATTGGATATGATTTATAAAATATATATAATATTTTGTCGTAGAATAAACTCACTACACCCTATCCTGTGCAATGCTACCACTAGTACACTTCCAACACTTTCTCACCCACAAGAGTAACTCCGCCCAAATATATTTATATAAAACCAATAATTAAATATAACCAAGTGCAGGTTCTAATGTACTTATAAATATAATAGATTAGTGTCATGTATGTATAGAATCAAACTTCGACTAGTCAATGATCCCTAGTAAGTCGGCATGGTTGCCCTAGAAGAACCACCAACTAATCAAAGCTAGCGTCTGGGATACACGTCAGAATATTCTCCTTCGGCACTACCCGATTAGTTAATACCAGCCTCTTGTACAAGTGCCTCTTTCGATTTACCCACAAGCAAAGCTGCTGGCTTATGTAGACGCGGTCAAGCATCTGATTCAATGTTTTTGTCTGTAAAATGGGTGATCGTGTTTTGCTTTGTGTACTGTAATTGAGTATTGTAACAAGTACTGATTGGATATGATTTATAAAATATATATATATTTTGTCGTTGAATAAATTCACTACACCCTATTCTGTGCAATGCTCCCACTAGTATACTTCCTACACTTTCTCACACAACACTTAACTAGTAATATCATTTTTTTTTTTCAACATCTTAATCGTTCAACGGAGATAGACAATTGTGCAAGGTACCCTTCTTAACAGTTTCCCTTTCTCATATATCACATAATGATACATAACAATAGAAAACCAATTGTTATAATTAATATTTCTTGGACAGCAAACCCGTTAATAGGCTAATCCAACCCAGTGAATTTAATGATTTATCTATCTCTACCTATCCTAACTAATTAGTCATGTAGTAAGGTCTTTTCTTTTCACCGCTCTCCCGACTTAGATATCTCTAGGTAACTCACAACTGATAATATTAGGTAAGTAGGTATAGTAAGCTGTGCCCAGCGAGCTTTACTTCTGCGTACGTTAACCTCATCTTAAGCTAATAATTATCCTTTATAAATCTTCATAATTAACTATTTATCACGATTTCAACTATACGGTAAGAAGCAATGATTACCGGTAACGACTACTTACAACGCTGCAAGAGTATTTCAATTATACATATTATTATTAGACAGCACCTTTTTACCATCATCCAAAATAAAATCTTTTATTGGTAACCCAACGCCATCTAGCCTCGCTAATAGGTAACCTCCCCACAATAGAGTAGATATTAGATAGTTGTTTCCAGACGGTAACGACTTTTATCGCCTACTAGACGTATTTATCCGTTTACATTATGCATCCCAAACGACGTTGCTTTTAAACCAAAATTCCTACTAGCAATGAATAGTCACATGATTCTATCCCCTTCATGACATCCCTGCTACTTGCTATTCCCTATAATCGCGATTTCTCATCAACGCGTGTATTTTGAACCGAAATATTATTTTATGTTACTTTTCCTAGGATTTTATCGAACTAACAAAATGAAGCGGCATTTCCCTTGTGCAGAGCAATCGTCCCCGCCTACATGTCACATAATAATAATTCCACCACAATGTCATTGCATTCTAATCTACTACGTGATAAGTATTAGGAAAATCTCTTTCAATGTAAAAATCGCAGGTATTAAAAATAACAGGTATGGAAAATAACAGGTGATTCCGCTTGCTATAACAAAATCACATGATTACGCGATAAGGAAGTTTCCTCTCCGATTGGTTTTATGACTTCATGTTTTATAATCATTCCTAATTCTAGATTGTTTATGGTCTCGCTAAATCATTTGTCTCTATGGTCCAACCATAGACAAAGAACGTAATAGTCCTTGACTAGCCTAAACTACTCTATGGATTTCAGATGTGAGACTCAAGTACATTATTATATTTTTTTCTCTAACATAACCAACAAAATACATTATAATACGTGGAATAGCACATCAACTAAAAACCGCAATCGCTCAACGATTATTAGTCAAAATATAATTATTATTAGTTTTATATTATGCTGTTAGCGTCATAACTTTATAATATTGTACAGCATATCGCCGTCCTATAATATAAATTGAATCCTGCAATAATTTAGTTGGTTAATTCTGTCCAATCTCGCCCCCTTGCCTTTCCATCCGACAGCAATAATAATTAAACCGCCCCCTATTCTACAAATCTTTCTAAATCAATAAATGTTGAACTATGTCACCCTATCGACCTTTTACGATCCTAAAAATAACTCAACACAAGGCTGTATGAACCAGTTGCCTATGCCTATATGAACTCTATCACCAGGAATAGAAACAAAACTACAGTTACCATAGCTCCTAACGTCAACAATTATTATCTTATCGTCCTATCAAAAATTGGATACCTGGTTTCAGTATTCATAGAAAACAATTACTAAAGGTTTCAGTATTCACAGATAACTCAACAATTTTAAAATTTAATACTCCATACCCCCGGTTATTAACTATATCTATGTACTTCGCGCACTTATGATACTTTGGGAAAACAACAACGCCAACAGCCGCACGGTACCTGATGCTGGCGAAATCCGCCATTAAATATAGAAGAAAAAGATAATAACTGAAAGGTATTGTATTTCAAATAATACTCATTACATTATTGTTTTGTAGTTTTATCTCCTTTGACCTTTAACCTAACCTGAGAATCTTTTTGTTACAGATTTCGTACAACAAAATTTTAGCTCCAGCTCTCATTGCGACTGTCTACAATATTGGTCTTAATCTATTATCAAGAACCCGTAATACAAAGTGTATGAATCAACTTTAGAAGATAACAACGTTTATTGTGAAAAGTGTCAAATTATAATTCACCCATTATCAAGAGCCCGTAATACAAAGTGTATGAATCAACTTCAGAAGATCCAACAAAGTTTATTGTGAAAAGTGTCAAATTATAATTCTTCAATATCTCTGAATTAATTAATCTTCATTGAATTATTCCCTATTAAGCCAATTCTAAACTCACGCATCGCAACACGACAACAATTTGTGGGAAAAAAAATCCCACTTCTAAATTAAAGTATTACCGCTTGACTGAAATCCAATACAACTATATTAATGATAATTTATAACTTAACTTTCTGATCCTGGTAACGGCTTACCAAATTGTAACCTCCCCACCCCGTTATAAATTCTATACCTTAATCTAATGCCTTTCACACCTATATGCCTAGTCTACCTTATAATACATACACACATCCTCGCCGCTTCTACCTTAACTTTACTTATTATCTAATTCTTAACCTAATTAACCTAATTTATCTACAATCTAATGGTTGTGTTTGGAGTTTTTGTTTAGTGCGTATTGTTTGTATGATGATGAAACCTTAGCATAGCTTAATTCTATTTGCAGTGAATTTCAGTCAAGCAATGTAATATTAATAAATACTATTTTGGCCAGATCGTCTAGTGAACCCTCCGTTGTTAACCGCATTTAAGTAACTCAAGTTCTTTCGTGAAAGTTTAGTAATTGGCTTATCCCTGTGTTAAATTATTTTCTCCTGACCTAATTACCTACCAGTCTATAGATCATAACATAGATATGTGTAGCCTAGCAATGACTCCGTCTGAACTGTGACCTAAATCCTTCACTGCAGCTGCGGGGAAGATTTGTAACCACTCAAAGGTAATCAGATGATAGCCTAGCTTGCAGGTATTATTATTTATTATCAGTAGTATGATACATAAGAAGCCTGGTGCAATTTATATGACATATTAGAGGATTCTGGTAATTTAATAGCCCCTTCCCGCTATTAGCATGCCGATCAGCTCATTGTATTATATCAGCCCTGACCAGATTGAATTTAACTTTAATTATTAGCTTGTGCCTTTAATTCTTTAAAACAGAGAATTTACATCTCTCCTCAAAATTTAATTTCATTTTACATTATGAACTATGTGTTAGCAATTTAAATTCTTATTATTCCACATAAATCAATAGAGTTTATCTCAAGGCTTGCTATCATCCAAATATCCTTTTCACATTAAGAACTTAATTGTTTAATGCAATAACTATGTCTTATGAAATCACTTATTGAACAGATGTAGGACGCCAACATCCTACCGGACACTTATTCCTCTGATTATTGTGTCTATTATAGGAGATCACAATATAACAATATTAGCTTACTGTCCTCTTGTCTTATTAGAAAGTTAATATTCAGTTCTATATAGGGTGGATAATTTAATCAAACGCCACTTCAGGCGGTGGCTAAAATAGAATGCTATTAATACAGGTAAAATTACCTTTATTTACTCTTAGTATTTATTATACCGGTCTTATAAAGTTCCAATATAACTACATTGGATTGGCTGCATTGGCAGATTATCACATCTTAAGTTTATTAAAGGATGTTTAATTCATTCAATATCCTTGACTTTTAGGAAGTGAACTTAAATAGAATACTATCTTTTGAAGTAAATTACTTTGGGTTACTCTTAGTGTTCATTATACAGATCTTATAAAGTATAAGTACATCTCAAGTTTATTGAAAGATGTTTAATTTATTAAATATCCTTGACTTTTAGGAAGTGAACTTAAATAGAATACTATCATTTGAAGTAAATTACTTTGGGTTATTCTTAGTGTTCATTATACAGATCTTATAAAGTATAAGTACATTTCAAGTTTATTGAAAGATGTTTAATTTATTCAATATCCTTGACTTTTAGGAAGTGAACTTAAATAGAATACTATCATTTGAAGTAAATTACTTTGGGTTATTCTTAGTGTTCATTATACAGATCTTATAAAGTATAAGTACGAGTACATCTCAAGTTTATTGAAAGATGTTTAATTTATTCAACATCCCTGACTTTTAGGAAGTGGACTTAAGTTAATTATTTTCCATCAACTTCCACCCCCTGTCTCTCAGACTGAGTGGTTAATTTGATAGACTACTAAATCATAGTTAGTATACTTTTAGTAGGTAGTAAATTAGGTAGTTAATTATCCCTGTTAATCATTGAATCAATTACATTTAGAAGTTATCTTTTACTCACTTTAATAAGTATAAATTAGACTGTACTAGGTATTAGTCTGATTGATTAGATTGTTCCCATCAAATATTTCTATGCTTCATATTATTAGAAGTAAGTACTTACATATCTTAAGAGGTCTATTCAAATGGTATTAGTAGACCATTGTCAGGCTAATTAGCTGGTTGTTATCAATCAATTATTTCTATGTTTCAGATTATTAGAAGCTCATAGCTTGCAATGTCTTCTTTCAACGACTTATCCTAGGTTCTAAACTGGTTTTAGTTGTTCAGTTTGTATCAGCTTATTTTTGCTAATAGGTATCGGATGTAAAATTTTCCATACCTTGAAGAGTGTAGCGATATGAGATCGTATTGCATCCCAGGGAAAGCTAAAAAATGCCTGTTTGGTCATTTCAGTATTAGAAATCAAACATCACAGTACAGCTAAGCTAATTTGCTATAACTTTTAGTATTTTTTTTTTTTGTAATAGGAAACCAGTCTAGACTTTTAGGTATTCCAAGTAATGATGGTACAATATTATCATACTTCTGTTAATTATTTAAAATGAATAATTAATTGGTAACAACTTTAGGAAACAATTAGAATTTTATCGGCCTGCGGTAACAGATTACTTGCCTAGCTAGGACCCACATCACTTCATCATAATTTTATTTAGCGCCGTAACTTAATTATCCCTACCTTATTAGTCTGAATTAATAACTAACCATATATATATCCGCCTACCTATAGATTCCTACAACTTTCCTCACTTGAAAATGCCTATATTTTGTCGAACTAACAGTCCCTTTTTGTGTACCTTGCAATCTAGGCCCGAGCCACATTTAATTTAAATTCGTGATGTGTTGTGAGAGTCGCATTGCCCCTGAAAGCAACTAACTCCTAAATGTTCTATCAGTCGAGCCAGTATACTCAGTGTGTTATTTTCCTATCACTACACTGTATGTACGGAGGTAGACTCGAAATTGGACTGGGTCATACGGGTCTACCTCCAGCTAAATGGTGTCTGACCTATCTTCAACTTTCACTAGGGAGACAACTGTCTCTCCCCCATTACTCCGTCGAAGATAGTGTATTGTTTAGCGTAATGATTTAAAACGCCGATCTTATTAAATACAATCAAAGATCATCCAGACCGAAGTCTGTTGAAAGGTACATAGGTTTTCGTTGCCACCGTTACGCGTTTCCGCCGATGTACCCCGGAATACTTCATTCCGTTAACGGATTCGAGTTGCGATCGCAATAGTTTTACTTTATTAATCACTTTCAATTTCACAAATCTTAATTAATATCGCAGCTCGAATATCACTTAGCGCACTATCAAAGCTCGGACGCTATTTTTCCCGTATGAGTAGTACCGCACTCTTAAATTGGACCGCACCGCCGACGTCCCAAAATTGAATGCCCGCTAATTTTCCGCCCTTTTCCCAAGCATCTTAACTTTCGCGCCATGCGCGCCTAACATACGCCCGCGCGAGTCCGCTTTTCTTCCCTTCAACCAATCGCTAGCTGTTTCCCCGATGCCCCTCGCCTTCGCGTCGCGCCACGTGGAGCTATCATCCGACCTCTCTTTCTGTCTTTTTCTCAACCTCTCGCTCGCTCATTGCCGCCTTCGCCGCGCAATTCTAAAATTTTTCCATAATCTAACCAAATCTCGTCCGACAGCCAATATTTCATCTTTGAATATCTAAATGTAGCCTTCTATTAACAATTCCCTCTCAATAATCCTCCACTTAAGCCAATAATCCTATATTTTGGGAAATTATCAAAAGTTCCGTATTCCGACCATAGATGGCGTCCGCCCGTAGGTGAACCACTTTCCCGACCCCAGAGCAGTCCCCGCGAAATTCAAAATAAAAATACGGTCCTAGTCAAGCTTACAACCTTATGACTCCCGCTAGACGCCGCCTACGTCGCAAGGGACGCGCAGAGCAGTCCCCGCGAAATTCAAAATAAAGAAGTCAAACTAGCAACCTTATGCGAAGCTCAAGTAAATAACTCACGCTAGATGGCGCCTATGTCGCAAGGAGCACACAGAGCAGTCCCCGCGAAGTTCAAACTAGAGATAAAGCGTTAGACCACGGACCATTATTCTGAACTAGTTTATTATTCCCTTTTTCATGCTTATTATATTAATGGTGCTACGCATTAATATTTATGTTAGTGCTACTCCCACACATTCCTTACTAACGGACGGATACCATTCATTCTGTACCGTTACACGACGACGTCGCTGTTGCACTCTTTTCCATAAAAAATATTTGCTAATCCTCTTAATCGGTTTGTCTCCATGATGACGATTATACACAACTGTACATTACAAAGAAACGCGCGATACTCAAACTCGTTTCACAGCGGTCCGCCGCGCCGGCCAAGCGCGCGCTGTTGAGATGCGCTGGTCAACGGCGCGTGCCGCCGGCGTTACTCTGAAATCAGCCTAACGACAAACACGGAGGGGCTCGAGATGTTTTTTTTGTTTGGTGTGTTCCTTCACCGCGTGGCGACTAACGGACTAAAGACTGCACATACATGTAACAGCATAGAGCGGCGATGAGCCACCACCTGTCACGCTGAGCACATGTGCAGTCGCTATTTGGTGAAAAGTGGACTATGGTAGAGAACTGCTTTTGTTGTCCTCATTGCCTGGTCTCTGACTATAGCCCTTCGGGGATAATAGTCGTGATTATATGGATGTATGTACTCGTATGTAGGTATTCAGTAAGATCGCAAATCGAACACCTCAGCCGCTGCGTCATCGAGCTATTAGATCACAGCCGTGGTGGGTTATGGCCCTATCTTCCCCTATGATGTTGTCCGTGTGGGAAAGCCTTTTCCCAGCAGTAGGACGTTTATAGGCTATTGAGAACCATTTATTGTCATTAAATTTATATTTTCGAAGCAACACAACAATTTTTTTGTCTTGACTCTTTAGACTTTGAACGCTTCGGTTTATAGATTAATGTTGATTTCGCATACGAATTTTGCATAGTAAGAGATACAGACAGTACTTTTTCCAACGTCTATACATTGATAATTCACGTCCTTTAATCTTAACTTGATCAAGATACAACGTCTGCGATTCTGGCATTGCCAGCGTAAGGCTTAAAAGTCCTCAAATAACTCCACTTATGTAAATGAGGATTCCCAAAATTCAAATATCCAAGTTACTGTGTAATAAAAAAGCTTCAAATGTTTAGCTGTAAACAGCTAGACGCATCTAACGACTTAAAGTTACCATCATAAATATTCTAAGCGTTGCATGCGAGAGATTTTAATCTAGCGGTTGGTAAAAAATGGTCACGTTCGATCTAGAGTTTGCGGTTTTAAAATTAAATGTTGTATTTTGGTCAGTTTCTCATAAATAAGGGAGTCGTGACGTATCCTACGTGAATTTGAAATGCAAAGCAGTACGTAGGTGGAGTAGAGTTACCTCTTAGGTCGTTCACCTGAGCCTGGACCGTTAAATGGATCTGGTTAGTTTTATTAATGGCAGATTTTTATTTTAATCACTATTAAATAGATAGAATGTTTGTAAAGGTATGTTTACACAAATAGCTAGTTTATGCCGATTAAAATCCACCGATTTAAATGCCGGGTTAAATTAAATAAAAGTTAATGGATTGAGCTGTAATGTTGCGTTCAAACGAATAACTCTTTTTATTAATACATTATTAAGAGCATTATTAAAACCACCAACTACAAGGTTTTTGACCCTATATACTACAACTGACCGTTATAAAAGTTTATTGTGATTTTTATTTATTTTCTAATAATGTGTTCGAAAACTTATGGATTGCCGTCGGTTCCAGTACCAACCTTAGACAATGATTGTTTGCAAGAATTACGTTTCAAAAATTATTCGAAAAAATTTTAACAACTGATTATAATATTATTATAATGTTTTCGCTGAATATAACGAGAGCGAGAACTTTTTCGATGATAGAAACCGTGTGTGCTGAGTCTTTATTTTTTGTAAACATACCTATTATTGTGTTTTTATAAGATTATAGTCTACCTTAACTTTTTAAACAGCGCTTACATTAGGAAGCCGTTGTAATAACTTCGATTAATATACGTAATACATGGTAATAATGGTAAATAATGTTATATACCTACACGGTAATTAATAGTGAAAAAAATGTCACAATATTTAATTTAACTCTCATCTATCACCGCTTTAGATTCAACTGGCGATTAATGATGTTAACGACCCGTACAGTTGCTGTCATATTTTTTTGTATGTTTATACTGTGCAAGTTAAAAATATGTCAAAACAAATAATGTATATCTATAATTAATTGCCAATTTTATTTGTTTCAATGACTTATTTCTTCACTCGATATCACATCTGTACGAATGTGACACACTCATCGAAATTAATATATTATTAATGTGAAAATGTTTTTGTATGTTTTATGTGTTAGATACATACATACACATAATCACGACTTAATAGTCGGGGATAATTCCTTGAAGGGTTAGTGAGAGACTAGGCAATAAGGACAGCAAAAGTAGTCCACCAACGTAGTCCACTTTTTACCAAATAGCTTGACAGATGGTGAGCTCATCGCCGCTCTATGCTGTTGAATGTGTGTGCAGTATTTAGTCCGTTAGTCGCCTCTTACGACACTTAAGGGAAGAAAGGGGGTGGAAGTGTTCTTTCACCGCTACGCGACACGGTTAATAAGAATAAATGGATAAGTCTTAGATGATCGAAGCTATAAGTAATTTACTTCAAAACAGATCTTGTCAAAGATAAGTAAGTAGTTAGGGGCCAGTATTAGCTACTTTTATATGCGGACGGAAAGATACTGGCTTGATAATTATTTCTTTTACGTGCAAAAACTTATAATATAATATTTGTTTTATTTTATTCCACAACGGGTAAGCGCTTGGCCTTCATCTCACCTGACGGTAAGTGACGATAAGACCGAAGGTGGAAGCGCGCTTCACCTAGAATCCTCATCCACTGGCTATCTTATCTCAAACTGTGGGAACATAACAATGCTATAAACATCGTTGTTATGGCGACAGACTTAGATAAGATGGTGGTAGCTAGCCAGGCGGACTTAACAGCCCTACCACCAACCAAACCGAGCACACAAAGATGTACCCCCCGCTGGGAATCGAACTCGGGACCTCTGGGTCTAAAACCGGTGGCTTAGCCACTAGACCACAGAGGTGGTTAAAGACTTGTGTGTTTATAGCAGTTGCCTGCTTGTATTTAATACGTATACTCGTATGATACAGTGATCTAATTCCACAATGTGCTATTGTCGATGTGGTAACGCTTTTTCCCAGCAGTAGTGGGGCGTCTAAATGATAAAATGTTTACTAGAAAAAAATCAACCAGTCAAAGGAAAGCTCGAATGGGATTCGAACCCATGACCTTTGGATTGCCGGTCCACTGCTCAGAGCACTGCTCAGTTGATTTTTTTCTAGTAAACATTTTATCCTATATCAATATAGCATTTTAAATGCAAAATTTCAATAATAAAGACGTTTATAGGATGGTGATGATGATAATGATGGTATAATTTTATATTGTCTATGTACGGGCACGGCAAACAATCACAGTATTCTTTATTCTCAAAAAGACAAAACAACGAAAAAGAAACACGAAGAGCAGTAACAAAAATTATACGATTCCTACCGTAATAAAAACAATACATTTTCTTGCTCATGCAGATATCTACAGCGAAATTAACGAACCATAACGAAAACCCTTTTACAGCGTATAAATCTCGACTCCGTTCGGCTCTAAGTTTAGTATCAGTTAGGTATTTGAATAATTTAACCGTCCACCGACTCGCTGTAAAGTGTACCTTATCGGTTTAATAAAACAAACTTGTAAGGTATAAATAACGATGTATGGGTTACATTTGGGTTCCTTTAATGTTTCCCGAAATGCTAATTGAGCTCTGGGGTACATCATTCATTACACGATGACTGTTTCAAACCCTTTACAATTACAAAGTTTGAAAGAACTTTTTATTTTAAGGAGACAATTTAATTGCTCACGCATTCATTGTTTCCCAAAGTTTACGCGAACAGGGCACATTGTAACGTAATTACTGAGTTAATTTTACATTTTTTGTTTTATTTTTAACACTTTGCAGGATTTGTGGTCATTGGACATTTAGTCGACGGCTAAAAAGTAATAAGTAATATGTTACATCCTACAAACATTACATCCTACTTAAAATCACGACTATTATCCCCGAAGGGTTAGTCAGACACTAAGCAATGAGGACATCCCCTCTCCTTACATCACTAAGTTTTATTTGTACTGGCACCTCGAGACTAACCGTTAGGTTATGCAAGAAGTGCCAGACATACCTGCGCCAGTAAAACACTCGCGCAGGAGACCATCTGCGTTAGGTCTTGGCGCCAACTCAGTGCCCGCCGAAGCGCACTCTTCATTCGGTACTCATAAGACTAGTGTCTCGGGAGAGTTTCCCCGTGAACACGTGTAGTTCACTGCCTATTGTCCAGATAGGTATACGGAGCTGTCAAGCTCGCTCACTTCTCGCTCACACGAAGGGCACAACTCGCAGTTGCCACTGCTCGGATCGTCGACTCTAAAGTCGACTTTCAAGTGTCCACCTTGGTCGCGGAGTAGTAAGCATACTCACTTCTCGGAACCCATCCGAGCGCCTAGCCAGTTCCCACGTCCTACGCGGCTGGCTGCACCGGAGGCTACGGCATCTAGGGGGACCCTCTACTAGTTCTCCAGACTAGTACCGGAGATGTCAACACCAATGTCCAATGAGAACCACCGGACAAAGCTGCCAACTATAAGGGAAACTCACGTTCCCCGCAGGACTTTTCGCTGCTGGCACCACAGAGACCGCTACTACGCCCCGCTCGCTGTGCTCGAGTTTGGAAGTCCTGGCACACAATACCAGGACAAACTAACATTCCCAAACTCTACAGCTAACCACAAGCCACTACGAGTTCAACCCACGTCAGGATTCCGCCGGAGGCGCCGGTCAAGGCACAACCAGCGGGGGGCATGAACCGGAACCCCGTAGTACCCCTGAGAAACACAGCCGGACCCGTAGTTTCAGCTGCGATACCCTATCTTTAGGGGTCGGTAGATAGGGACAATGAGGACAGCAAAAGCAGTCCACTAACATACTCCACTATCACTGAATAGCGACTGCATACATGTGCTCAGTGTGACAGGTGGTGAGCTGTTGGATGTATATGCAGTATTTAGTCCGTTAGTCGCCTTTTGCAACACCCAAGGAAAGAGAGGGGATGGTAGTATTCTTTTACCGCTACGGTACCGACACGACACGGTAATATATTACCGCATCGATTAAAACAATCAAAGGGTCGTTATCATCATCATGAGCCTTTAAAAGTTCCGCTGCTGTACTTAGGCCTTCTCACATTAACAATAATGGGTGGGGAAATCAAGCTCACCCACTACGCTGGCCAAATGTTGATCTTTTTTATGCACAATAAGAGGGAGCTTATGCTGGAGCTCTAAAAGTTTGTCAGATAATATCTAAAAACATCTGGAGATGCCTATTCGCGGTGCAATCCATTGGGTGACTGAGCGCAACCGATGGACACAGATGGTTGGCAAGATAAAAAGAAGAATTCAGGGTCGCCACGCAAGGGCCACCGGCCACAGCCACAAACGCCGCCACGAGAAGCTAGAAGCGTGTGGCGGCCACCGGCGTCAACCGTGTGCGGTGAGTCCCTAAAATGTATAAAAACTACAGGAAATATGCCGGTGGCGGCGTTTAGTTGCCGGTGCGTGCCACAAGAAGCGAGCAGCGAAGATTGGTGGTGTGTGGCGGCCTCTGGCGTCAACCGTGTGCGGTGAGTCCCTAAAATGTATGAAAACTACAGGTAATATGCCGGTGGCGGCGTTTAGTGGCCGGTGCGGGCCACAAGAAGCGACAGCGACGATTTGTGGTGTGTGGCGGCCACCGGCGTCAACCGTGTGCGGTGAGTCCCTAAAATGTATGAAAACTACAGGAAATATGCCGATGGTGGCGTTTAGTAGCCGGTGCGGGCAACAAGAAGCAAGCAGCGGCGATTTGTGGTGTGGGCGGCCACCGGCGTCAACCGTGTGCGGTGAGTCCCTATAAAATGTATAAAAACTACAGGAAATATGCTGGTGGCGGCGTTTTGTGGCTGTGGCCGGTGGCCCCTT
>OY992506.1:23456508-23627026 GCA_963921215.1 Scoparia ambigualis
GGTAAAATACGTTATTTGGATAATCAATGAATATTCTTGTAAAACTAACAGTTTCTGAACAGATATCTTTGCAAAACGCAAGAAAATTAGATCAAAATGAGTAAAAATCTATTGACTTACGTAGTATCTCCGTTTTTTAACCAATTTCGATTTTTTTTCGGCAGCGCTACCCTTAACACTAATGGAACAAAACACGACTGAAGTTAGCCGCAGACCTCGCACAGAGCCGGCGTGACGTTTGATTCGCACTCTTACATCACCTATCTGCAAACTAATTTAGAGATCATCGTAGAGATGATAATCCTTTTCTTGTGTTGGTGTTGTTTCTAACGACCTATCCAATAACATTCTACTTTTTATATACCTACCATTTGTAGACACAAACATTTCATAGATGTGGATTTTCACATTCCTGACTATAACACCAGATTTCGATGTAACGGTATTTGTGTCTAAGCGCGATAATAATATAACGAAAATTCTCTTGAACTGTATTAAATTATGGTAAGCTTTGTATGTAAAGAAGCATGTTTAATGATTAATTACATTTTAACGATCCAAATCTTTAGGCGCCTGAAGTTATGGATCACGGTCTCGAAACGAAACGATGTTTGGGCGCATAAAATATTTTTATATTTACCGCGAATACGTTAGGTTTTTGTTACTTACGTACTTTTCCAATACTATGTGATTGGCATCTAAGTTACATTACTGTTGTATTTTTTACAAGCTTCGATAAATGGTAAAGTTAGTTTAAACTATTGTAAGATATTTGGTAAAATTTACAAAAACCAGTTAGATATTAGCCATACAAGTAAATCCCAATTTTCAAAAAAAATTTAAGTAGTAAAGCTGAATGTGAAGTATAACTTATTTACTGTCCCACAGCTGGGCAAAGGTATGGACCTTTGCCCAGCATGCCTTGCCCATTGAAATAAAGATAACGCCACAATGATTGGCAAACCACGCTTGCCAATTTTTGGTGAAAAAAAATCCGAAACACATTTAGTCCCACCTAGGAATTGAACCGTAAACCTCTGGTTATCGGCCCAAACGCTTGGTCACTCGGCTACGAGGTGTCATTATTTCATCGATACGAATTATTCAACAACAACAACCGTGTCGTGTAGCGGTGACAGAATGCTACCCCCTCTCTTTCCTTGGGTGTTGTAAAAGGCGACTAACGGACTAAAGACTGTGCACATACATCCAACAGCATGGTGCGGCGATGGGCTCACCACCTGTCACGCTGAGCAAATGTGCAGTCGCTAGTTGGTGAAAAGTGGACTATGGCAGAGGACTGCTTTTGCTGTCCTCTTTCACTGTCTCTGACTAATACTTCGGGGATAATAGTCGTGATTAAAATAATGTGTAATATGTATGTATGTAGGTATATGAATTATTCAAAATAGGTACTGTTATTTTACATGGACTATCTGTATTTGTCAAATCCCAAAAACGATTACCAATAGATTCCAAAACTTTGTAATCGACATTATCCAGGAGATCATGTTCATGACCCAACAGTAATTAATCCTCAAAACTTTAATAAACCTTTCATTCACCTTTACTTTAATAGCTAAGCTTAATAATTAATAATCTACAGTAAAAATTAAATGTCATGAACTGATGCTGTGTAAAGATTAATTTTACGGTGGGTCTTTATTGGTGAGACTGGTCGGTCGGACTATCGGTCTCTGACCCCGAGATCGCGGGTTCGGGTCCTACAAAGGGTAGATTGCCAGCAGCTAGTTTGCACTGGTTTTGGCTGCTTTAAGTTCTCCAGACCATCTTCCATCATCAGGGGCCTTATCATCAACTACGACCTCTAAGAGGTGCCTCTGATCTATTTAAACACCCTCATTTTTTAGTCGTTTTATTGAAATTAAGGGTGAGTTCCACCCATGAAACTGAACAACTTTCCCCAAGAAAACTATGCGCAAAAATTACAAAAAAAATTGTATAGGAGGTCGACATTTTTTTGTCATTTTTGCACATAGGTTTCTTGGGGAAAGTTGTTCAGTTTCATGGGTAAAACTCACCCTTCATTTCATTAAAACGACTAAAAAATGAAGTGTATATGGCAATACCATCGATGTGAGTAGCATTGTTGTATTAGAGATAAAAATAGAACAGAATAAGGTGAGGATAAGCTGCTTCTGCGAAGCCGGTACAAAAATTTTAACACACCAGCAAAATCGGAGAATACGAAACGTTGAAAAAAAACCCGAAAAACGTGGGTTTGATTTCCTGATCTAAATTATAGCCAAAACGCGACACACATAAACATTGGTCTATACTTCTTGTTATATAACAAGAAATATTATTATTGATTTTTAGATATTTACTAATTTCGGTATCCCATACAAACTTCCAAACTTAAAAAAAAACGTTTATAAGTTTATGCGATTTTAAACTTTCAATACTTTTTGTTTGGAACTTGGAAGTTTGTATAGGATATTCATATGTAAAACCAACTAGGACTCCACACTAGCCAACATACCCGTAACCAGGTTCTGCAAAACTTGCCAGACTAAATTACTACTACTAAACTAAACTATTAAGATCAATAAAAATGTGAGATACCTAAAAGTCGTAACCAAAAACAAAATGTATTACGGCTAACTTTTACCGACCCCGTTCAAAGTTTTGCGTTAAATCAAATCAAAGACGATAGTCAAATAAAAAACGCTCGATTAAATCTTTTAAATGGCTATGTCGTTAAGGTGTCTTATACTTGAACTGGCTTAATAGCTAAAGCTTCAGTTGGTAATTTGTTTTTTTTTATCATAAGTTATTAACTTTTGAGATCAAATGTATCCATCATAATTCATCATATTTCATAATTACATCTCAAAATCTCAAAATCTCTATCGGATTTAAAAACGTTTAATTAACAACGTGACACGATTTTTACACGCGATTTTTATGAACTTTGTGAGTAAAAAATATACTTTTATTGTAAAACTTAATTTTTCGAAGACCTAACCTGAACCTAACCTGAAAAACGCGGGTCAGTGGTCTTGTGACCACTGACCCGGGTCTGTTGCCACACCTATGCCAGCATAGGCTTGATGCAAGGTCGGGATATAAAGTTTAAAATAAAATGCTAGTAAATCCGTATAACGTGTTCCATTTCAATGTGTAGCGTTCGCTTAAGCTTTACGATACAATAAACATGTAAAACGTAAACTGTTAAATGAACATACATAGCATACACCTCCGTATCGATGACCGTATATAAAGGGCCACGAATCACGACGTTCTGTTTTGAAAAAAATATAATTCTAGTAAAAACAAACGAGACAGTTCACTTTCGAGCGATTCCTGATTCACGTACAGATACAAGTTCGGCGAGTTGCCATCGGCATTTTACCTCCTATTTCCGTTCAAATGCAGGTTCAATATACCTATTAACAATGATAAAGTTTTTGGCAAACTTTAATAGAGCATTACAATAATAGCTTGATTAACGGTGTAGCTGAATTATGAGACAAAGCCGTTAAGTTAAAACCGTGAATAACTGGAAGCGATTGTTATTGTTTAAGCCTTATTTAGTACATAGCAAATAGCCAACCGGAACCTAACTTTGCTTTAATTGCGACTACATACATACATACATACAATATAATCACGACTAATATCCCCGAAGGGTAAGTAAGAGACTAGGCAATGAGGACAGCAAAAGCAGTCCTCTACCATAGTCCACTTTTTACATAATAGCGACTGCACATGTGCACAGCGTGACAAGTGGTGAGCCCATCGCCGCTCTATACGGTTGGATGTATGTGCAGTCTTTATTGCGTTAGTAGCCTTTTACGAGACCCAAGGGAAGAGAGGGGGTGGTAGTAGGTATTCTTTTACGACACGGTTATATTAATTGCGGCTATAAGTTTTTTTATATAGACTATACTACATGCTTAAATGAGGCTTTTGTCCAACAGTTTACTACCTTTCAGCTGATGATCATGATGATGATGATGATGGGTGACCAAGTTTAAATGTGTCGAGTTCCTCAATGCTCGAAAATGCACTTTAATCCATTTAGGGTGGATTCGACCAAACTGGAATAAGACTTACTCCGAGATTAGTCTATACAAATTCGACGTTTAATCTAGGTTTAAGACCTTATTCCAGTTTGGTCGAATCCAACCTTATTCCGCTTAACTTACCTACAATAACAATAGTTAAAACCTACTATTTTTTTATTAAAACCTGCTTTTGGTGATCGTGGATATGGTCCGATCTCCGCATGTTCTATTTACTTATTTAATGTTAAGACGTTCATAGACTAATGATCAATGATGATATCTCTCCGCTATTATGCAAAATCTAATAAACAGAACGTGTTGGGACATTAACTGACGCCCACGTCTGAAAAGGTAAATTTTGTGACAAGCAGACATCTATAAAACACAATCATTTCTGTATGTTATTGTACTTTTGTTTTTTTTTAATTTTGTTACAAAAAGCGGAATATATGAATTTGAATACGAATATAAATACTTAGATATTTTTAAAATCGTATAAATTTTTATTGACTTGCTGTGCTGATTTTGTTTGTGTGGATTCACCTAAGCTAGGCTAATTCTGTTCTATATTACGTAGTGTTACATTTTTAATCATAAACCTCGTTATTTCAAAAAGGGTGATACAAAGTTGGAGTCTGATGTTGTTTCATTTCTTTTCATAAAGGCTGATAGAGAAAGCATCAGTCTAAAAAAAGTACTTATTCAATTTAGGTCACGTTTCGTAATATTGTAGTACTTTACATTTTTATTATCAAACTTGCACTATCTGTTACATAAATGTTTTTTAAGTAAAATCAAGTACAAGTTTGATCATAAAAATGCCAAGCACTAACAATAATTGCGAAAATAATATTATATTTTATGAAAGAATTTACTATGAACTGGTGACTTTTACAGCATAACTGGGTATAGGAGGAACTTTTTCCTCTAATCGTAACGACCGAATATGACAAGGGCGGGCCTCCCCACATGGACAACGCAGCACATAGGAAGATGGACATACAAAAATAAAAATATTTATAAATATATCCAGAGAGATAAATCTGTTAATAAAAAGTATATTAAATTGTTATTTCAGTTCTACATAATAGAGTTTAATATTAAATAGATCTTTTCGTCCCGTCCTACCTAATGGCCCCCCACATTCGTCAAGTTCCGGCTTTATCATAGTAAAATCTCAGATCTGCTACAGCAATCGACCGTGACTTTGAAATACCTCCATGCCCAAATAACACCCACAGAATGTATTATCAGTCTGTGAGACCTCTCTACTAATACTACAAGTTACAAATAACATCATAATTCCCCATATAAACACTCCTATCACATAACATAAACGCAGTTTGCATAATAAATAGGAGTTTGAACTCGAGCAAAACATTTTGGTTCGCACAAATTAATCAGACTGACGGAGAGCTTTAAGCGATCATCGGCGCTGAGAAAGCCAAGGAGTGATTAATAAACCGATAGAATTTTGTCTAAATTACGAGGACTCAAAGGACATCCGTGGGCACGCATATGGTGGCAGGCCATTATCACTTGTCGCGTAATGCACACACGGCCGAGAATCACACACGCGCGCGAATAATGCCAAATACGTTGCGGTATTCGGCTTAACGTAAGAGGTAATATAAGAGGCGCATCTTCGAGTTTGCACATTTTAGTTTTAAAAGCCGGCCGCTTGAGAGCGGGTGATGTTGGCGAATTGAACACAGCCGGTGTTCGCGAGGCTTCGCGCTTTGATTTGTGCTTTCGGGAAGTGGAGGCTGCAGGAGGCAGCGAAGGCCGGCAAGGCGTCCCGACATGGGGACGGGAACTGTTATTTATTTATTGGTAAGTCGCATTTTTGTATTTTGAAGTTTTAATTATAATAACTTAATATTAACTGAATTAAAAAGGTTTTTAGTTTTACAATTCTAAGCATTGGTTTATACCTAACTTTCGTTCGTTAATAGAGCCACTTATAATAATGTAATAAAATATAAAAACTTTATTAAATAATTTATGACGATATCAAAACTCTACCTAAATTGTGTAAATCAATTTAATTACTGATTAAAAGTAGCGAAAGTGGAACAACAGTTTAGCTTAGCATAACACAAAATAATAAGTAGATACCTATAATGTCTAACGTCCGTGCCTGTCCAAAGCAAAATATACATTTTGTTTTTCAAAACAAGTTTTTATCTTTGTTTTACAACAGCCGAGCCTAGTCAAAGGCCCTTATAAGGGACTTTAGGTAGGGACACCTACGACTTTACGAGAATTAATAAATTTTATAAGTTAGCGTCACAACATTGTAAATTTAAATAATTTTTAAACAACGTAGTCTTTTAAATTAAATATAAATTATTTTGTGCGTTCTGTTTCCGCGCTTTAAATAAGATATGCCAAAACGATGTCCTTCGACTAAATAATTATATCAATATATCTAATGTTATGATGTCACGCTTTAAGTTAGAAATGGAAAAATATAATTAATTGTTATTCTTATTATGAATGTAAATGTAAACAAAATAGATAATTATGTTAAATTATGCTCGAATATGTATAGAGTTTCGATAATGTATACTTTATAGGTACGAGTCAAATATGTAATAAATCAAAATTTACCGAAAAGGTGAATTTACTAACAAAGACATTTTATTAAACTGAGTAAAACTTTTCTCTTTGTACCAAATAGGTACAAATAGGTTTTCGTCTAAATAAAAAAAGTTTAATCCCTAGTGCAAAGTGATGAAAAATTTTTTTAAAGAAGGTTAATTATTGTAATAGTAATTTAAATCATATCTGTGATATACATCACGCCCGTTGTCCAGAAACCACAGCTTTGAAATTAAGACATTTGACATACATATGATCACGACTATTATCCTCGAAGAGTTAGTCAGAGACTAGGCAATGAGGACCGCCGAAGCAGTCCTCTGCCGTAGTCCACTTTTCACCAGATAGCGACTGCACAGTGCTCAACGTGACAGGTGGTGAGCCCATCGCCGCTCCATGCTGTTGGATGTATGTGCTGTCTTTAGTCCGTTAGTCGCCTTTTACGACACCCAAGGGAAGAGAGGGGGTGGTAGTATTAAGTTAAACAATTTACAAAAATTAGATTTCTTCACATTAAGTGGAAAATGTCCAAACCAATGCTAGTAAATTCCATCAATATGTGGCAACACACCACACAAACCCAATAGAATAAATAATAATAATATTGACCTTGACATATGTAGCTAATGCAACTTAAAAATAAAATCACAGATTAAGTAATTTGTTTGAAGTAAGTACCTACCTATCTCATTGTTCAATTTCTTAATTGTATATGAGTTATCATCACACGTTACTAAATGCTTTTAGAAGGCCTTCATAAAAGTAATATGTAGATACCTACGTATACTTACCTACAAATAGTTTTTCACCGCCTACTAAAAAAAATGAAAATAACTTGCTTAAGTATAGGAAATAGTTCTATAAATCACTGAAAAATGCCATACATAAAAACTAAGACATAATCCCTCAATTAAAAGAAAACAAACAAAATATGTGTCATAGTAGACACAGTATGAATGAAAGGTGTGAGGCGGGTGTCTATCAATAGGATATCGGTAATAAAAAATATATAAATACACAAACATTAACTATGATAAATCTGTGCCAACGTTTACAAAGTAAGCGAAGAATTCACTCATAAGTATATAAGATTAATTTTATGCTTCTGCTAACATAGCTGAAGATATACGGTTATCTGTACGGGATGTTTCGGTACCATTGTTCGGAAATCAAAGTCCTTAATCTATTAAATAAGTGGTAAGAAAATTCCAGTCACGTTTCTCATAACATTTGAGGAGCTCTCAATATTTCTATTCTAATAGCAGACATTACGGTTTATTGCAAAAACGAAGAAAAATCTATTTAAATTATTATTATACTTACTTACTTATTTTTATTTCTTTTAGTTCGTCACTGGAGTTTGGACTTCAAACTTTAAACACGTGTTTTACATAGTCAATTATTAAAATTAGCCTTTATGGTCGAGTGGTTAGACACTGGATTCCGACACAAATGTCCCGGATTCGATGCCCAGCGGGGGTACATAACTATTGTACGCTGTTTAGGTTTTGGTAGGAATTCATTTTTATCACCATTTTATCTCAGTCTGCCGCCATTAACATTATTAGTTGCATTGTTGTAAAAAAATATATTTCACAGTCAAAATACTTTTAATTGAATGTACCTAACCCTACCTTGGCATGTGGCATGCCTCGAGAGGAGCCTATGTCCAACAGTGGACTAACACAGGCTGATTATGAAGCCTACCCTAAGCCTACCACTAACCCAATCGAGTAAAAAACATGTACCCCACGCGGGGAAACGAATCCGGGACCTCTGGGTCTGAGAACAAAAACGGCGGTTAAACGGACCACAGCTTTTCATTTAGTACAAACCTGGCACGTTGTCATCATTTCTCTTAACTATAATATATTATACCGTGTCGCGTAACGGTGAAAGAACTGCCACCCCCTTCCTTCCCTTGGGTGTCGTAAAAGGCGACTAACGGACTAAAGACTGCACATACACCCAACAGCATAGAGCGACGATGGGCTCACCACCTTTCATGCTGAGTACATATGCAGTCGCTATTTGGCAAAAAGTGGACTGTGGCAGAGGACTGGTTTTGCTATCCTCATTGTCTAGTCTCAGACTAACCCTTCGGGATAATAGTCGTGTTTATAGGTATGTATATTATACCTCGGTGGCCGAGTGGGCAAGCGCTTGACTCGAAGGTTCTTGAGTCGAAGGTTCCGGGTTCAATTCCCGGGTGGGGCAAAGTGTGTTTTCGGATTTTTGCGATGCATAGTGGCACAGATAAAGGCTGCACTTTACTTTTTCATATTATACTTACTTGTGTCGCGTAGCGGTGAAAGAATACTACCACCCCCTCTCTTACCTTGGGTGTCGTAAAAGGCGACTAACGGACTAAAGACTGCACATACATCCAACAGCATATAGAGCGGCGATAAGCTACCACCTGTCACGCCGAGCACTTGTGCAGTCGCTATTTGGTAAAAAGTGGACTATTACTTAGATTACTTTTGCTGTCCGCATTGCCTAACAGTGAGCGAGCTCGACAGCTCCGGTTACCTATCTGGAAAACTGTGAAAACATGTTCACGGGGAAACTCTCCCGAGACACTAGTCTTATGAGTACCGAATGAAGAGCGCGCTTCGGCAGGCACTGATTCGGCGTCAAGACATAACGCAGATGGTCTCCTGCGCGAGTTGGTTTACTGGCGCAGGCACGTCTGGCACTTCTTAGTGATGTAAGGAGAGCATTGCCTAGTCTTTGACTAACCCTTCGGGGATAATAGTCGTGATTATATAAAACTATGAAAATAACAATGCAGATTTAACGGCCAGTGAACCATCCACAATGACATTACATGATTTCTCCAATGCCATATAGGTTGAGCACGATCTGTAATCGGAAGCGTGGGCGGGCTTAACATCAGAAAGGCTTTTGCAAGCACTATTAATTTTAACCGGGAAATAAAAAAAAATATTTATATAGGTAGCTTTCTTATTTATGTATGTACTCGTATGTATCTATGTATGTTAGTTTGTATGAAAACGAACAATATAAAAAAATATTTAAACCACGAAGCTCTTTGAGTCGGCGCATTACTATTCAGCACCGGAAATCAAAAACGGACTGGTTTGTTTTAATGTCATTACTCTGTGGCTACCATAAAACTACCTAAAATCCATTGAGGTATTATAACTAGAGACTACATGCGAAGTAATTTTTTGCGTACTGATTTGTGGCCGCAACTATCCATAGTCTCAGATCACTCGCAACTCGCAATCACTGAGGCGTTTGCAGCCCATGGACTTGTACTATTTTGTATTCTGTACCCATGGGCCACAGCTTAGTGCGCAAAAACTTGCATCGCGGTGTCGTGTCTAGTTATAATACTTCAAGGCCAAAACTTCAAATAGTATAGCAAAATATAGATACACTTAAAGCCCTTTCAATGTCCATGACTGTCATAGTGAAGTCATTGCTACTAAATCTCAACATTTTTACTAACAACGAAGAATCAAGTTTATTTCAACTTTATTTCATTTAGCATTGTCTAGTTATTGTTTATAATTTATGAATGTTTAATGTTAAACGAATACGTACACAAAATCATTTAATTGATAATAACCCCAATCAGACATCAGGTAGGTACATACAGTTCTCATTGTAGAAAATCATTATTCAAATTTCCGCCCGGTTACCATAGGCAAGCCGCGGTCTATACAAAAGCTAGATAAGTGGGTTGGTCTGCGTACACATCTCCGTACTGTAGACATGACGGAGACGAGCGTTACAACTCATTGTTCGGTTTACATAACAAATGGGGAGTAGTGAAGCGTGCTGTTCAAACAAAAGCTGCCCGTTAGGACATCAATGAAGCCCCAATGACGTAGAAAGTCTATGAGTCAGGAGACAGTACCTGTGTGTTGTTGCTAAGCAATTAACTTTGTACAGTTGGCGGAAAGCTTTACACTTTAGTGCCACGCGTTCCCACGGCTAATACTCGGTAAAATTCCGGGAAAACGAAGTCCGGGCCGTCCGAGACGGTTGGTTGAACGATATCAAACACTGGACAGGACTTGGCTATCGTTAGTTAAAAGCTACATCATGAGAATGCAAGAAATATTGTCAACTGACCTCCATACTTCGTTTTGAAGATGGCACCAAATGATGACCATCAACTGCAGCGTTCATACGGAATGGTTGCAAGAGCGCAGTGTGATCGTTCCTTTCAAGTGAGGTAGTGCGACATGGTACTAAAGATTGAAGCTACTACACCGCCGACCGTACACCGTACTGAAGCTAACAGTCAGATCAAAAGTCGATGATCTGCTATTGCCATATGACCATTAAAAACTAACACACCGCCTATCATGCTGAGCACATGTACAGTTATTCTGACTAACCCATTGGGGATAATAGTCAGAATCTATGTATTTTTTTAAAATTACATAACAATATACCAGCGAAGATTCACGCATTTTTGATAACATATTGACGTTTTTGGCAGCATCGCAAAGCACAATCTTTGGTTCCATCAAAATTGGCATTCTGGCTTTGGTCACCAACTTTCGCTGTTTACTGTACCCCATTGATGAATGGCTATGAGTAATTTCGCTAAGGCTTTTTGTTGTCCCGTATTATTTAGTTCCACATTATGTGTGAAGAGTTCGTACGACGCGACGGCGTATTAGGAACTTTTCCGTTTTCTTTTGTCAAATAGTTGTGTCAATCGCCAATTCAATCAATGCTAATAGTAATTGTCGACTGAAGTATGTTGTAGCACAAAGCTTTGTGGTTGTAGGCTCTACTAAAATAGTAGTACCTACCTAATTAGTGCTACGTCGAATAAATAACTTTGTCTTCGACTTTAATTCATACACACGGGCATTACATGTTTTTTGACAACAATATGGACTTTCAAATTACACACACTATTGTACTCGCTTTTATTTTACACTAGCTTTTGTGAAAAAGTAGTAACCTGATAGACTGCAAAGGCGAGCGGTACGCATTATTGGAGATGCTGAGGTTACAGCCTCTCTTGAGGACCTCCAGCTGCGTAGAGACATTGCTTCTCTCAGTGTCTTCTACCGAAATTACTACGGAGAGTGTTCTGAAGAACTTTTTGATCTAATTCCGCCCTCTACTTTCCTGTCTCGAACTACACGTGCTGGTCTTAGGAACCACCATCATACTTTGCAGAATATCAGCACTCATACCAAAAAATTTGGCAAGTCGTTCCTCTGTAAGACCATTCGGCTTTGGAATTCTCTGCCGGCGCATGTCTTTCCCAGCTCCTATAATCCCGGGTCTTTTAAACGGGGCGTGAGAAAGCATTTATGCATGCCGTCATGAATGGGTGCGCTTGTTACCATGCTTGTTCCACAGTGAGGAGCGCTCTCATTATTTTGGGCTACATCGGCTGCTTACCATCAGGCAGGATGTTGTCACTAGGACGAGTCACATTAAAAAAAAACCTATAACATTGTCTTCGGGACCCAATCTATCTTTCTTTTATTATTTAATGTCCAAACATGTTTACTTACGAACACTCCCTCAACCATCAAATTACACTCTATATCCTCCGTGTTACCGGACGGGTAAACAAATTAAATGTTAAGTAAAGTTAAGTAAAGTCAAGTAAAGTAAAGTAAAGTTAAGTTAAGTAAAGTTAAGTTAATTTAAGTGCCTCCATGCCTTGTGCACGTTAAGCCACTCGGTCGTCGGACTAGGGTCCCGGCTTTTGTCTATTCTATTCTATTGGAGAAATCACGTAATGTCATTGTGGATGGTGCACTGGTCCTTAAATCTGCATTGTTATTTATGTATTATATAATAAAGTTAAAGAATACTACCACCCCCTCTATTCCCTTAATTGGGTGTCGTAAAAGGCAACTAACGGACTAAAGACTGCACATACATCCAACAGCTTAAAACGGCGATGGGCTCACCTGTCACGCTGAGCATATGCGCAGTCGCAATGTGGTGAAAAGTGGACTATGGCTGAGGACTGCTTTTGCGGTCCTCAATGCCTGTCTCTGACTAACCCTTCGGGGATAATAGTCGTGATTACATGTATGTATGTACAGCCATTATCTGTCCCAATGCAGGACAAAGTAGTATTGTCCAGGACTCGAGTTCTTTGAGTCCTAATTTATGGTTGGACTGGACTCATTTTGGCAGAGCTCGCAAAACTCCGACTAAAATGAGTCCTGAGTTCTGAGCCTTGAGTCTTTCGTCGTGTCCTAATGCAAAAAGGCTCGACTCATTGAACGGAGCTTTTATAATGGAACTCAAGCTTAAAAAAAACATAACCTTTTTAGTTGTATAATACTAAAATAAATTTTGCTAAGGCGTCACCTACATGGGCAAGTATATTTCCTAAAAAATTAGAGTAACTCTTCGATCATAGAGTCTGGCCAACGAAAGCTGAACCAGGAAAAACGCGGCTGTTTCAAAAAAATCATGACTGAGGTTACTCAGGTTACAGGGTCACTAACACAGCTGCAATTTTCTCAGAAAAAATTTGACATACTACATGACACCTCAGATAGACACACATAGAGACAAAGAATTGCCAATCAAATAATTACGAGGTTCAGCTTTCGTTGGCCAGACTTCATGATCGAAGTAGTTTACTCTTTGCACTTCTTTTTTCCTCTTTGGCGCACTTGTCGCGTTGCACGTTGGCTCGCTTGTGGAGGTAGTTGACTAACGCGTAATTGTATAACACTTATGTTTCGTATTAAGAGTCTCTATATTATTGTTAAAAGACTCGAGTTCTCGAGTCATTTTGTAAGGACTCGTAAGTCTCATCACTGACAAAAATTCTTGAGCTCTCATTTACGAGTCCAGTCTTGAAAAATCGAGTCCAGTTCCTAAAATAGGACTAAAAGAACTCGAGTCCTGGCTAACACTAGGGCAAAGGTCTCCATCCATCGAAATCAAGTAATCGCTACAATTGATGGACATTGGCTTAATCGCTACGCTTGCCGAATCCGGGTTGGTGATTACAAACCCAGGCTGTGCATTGAAAAATCCGAAAACACACCTTGCCTAACCCGGGAATTGAACCCGAGACCTCCGAATATCGAGCCGAGCGCTTGACACGGCCACCGAGGCATTCGTTCTTTATCCGTTAATCACTAAATAAAAGCACAAAATTCCATAAAGTTTTCCTGTTTCTTGTTATCAATAAAGAGACAGCAGGCAGATTAACAAGAAATTCTTTTTTTTTATATTAATCTGTCCGTACCACCGCGCGAGCCGCAATCTGAAACTCGTTTTTGTCGCGGCCGGTATTTATAGCCCTGGTTACTAACTGATACCGAGGAAATTCAATCAGAACTGTCTCTGTCGATAAAATATGGGCTCAGGGGCCTTAGGCTTACACCTTACACTGACGCATGACGGAACAATGTTGTGATTGGTCCATTCTGTTGCTGCTAAGCATCAACCAACCAAACTGAACCAATAGCTGTCAGGTATAGTAAGGTTTACGGAGCTCCATGTCACAGGGATGTATTTAGATACGTGCTGTAAGAGATCTGTCCTTTAAAGCCAATATATTTGGTCTTTCACAGTCGTAAAATCAACGGTAAGTAATTAGTTTTGAGTTCCAAAAATTTTATCAATGCTTTAGGGCAGTTTGTACATAAATTAGTAAATATCTTTTGATTTATAGCAGAATGAGGCAAAGGAGCAAGCGGGTCACCTGATGGACAGTAATCACCGCCGCCCATGGACACCCGCAAAACCAGAGGAATCGCAGACGCGTTGCCGGCCTTTAATTAAGGAAGGAATAGGCTCGTTTCTAATTCACCTTCATAATTCACGTACCACAAGTTGGTATTATAAGCTCCATCTAGCACAATACAACTGGATAGAGCAATAACCAAGGCTCGGCGTGAGATGTAGGGTACCAAGATTGATGGATTACTCACAGGCGGTCTGGCATCTTGTTTGTCGACCCAGTCGAATATAAGAAAAGAAAATACATTTAGGTCAAATAGGTCCTGTGGACAAAATACTTATCCTTAATTGTAATATTGACACGTTTTTAAAAAAATGTCCAATACAAACTTTCCAGCTTAACTAGCAGCCTAGATAACTAAACTTTATTACTATGATTTATTACTACCTAATTTTACGTAACAAAATTAAATGTTTGACAATATATTTCTCCCAATAAAAAACTGCTACTTTAAATGTGTATAGGTATTAGGTAGGTACTCGTAGAATGTCGTTGCGTTTGAAAAAACTTAGTACGCCGAGTGTGGCGAAATTAAAAAAAAATCGTAATCTTTATTTGTTACCCACAAGAGATTACGATTTTTTATATCCGTTACTTATGGTATTAGACAATAGAAAGTTACATTTTGTATCAAAACGACTCTTTTGTTGTTTATTACAGTAAAGTAACGGCTAATACAACACTAAACTGTTTGATAGGCCATTGACATTGAAGAGCATGTTAATTCTTGTGGACGCGATATGTTTTCTATTTGGTATACATCATTGTCTTGTCAATCACACTGCCAAGTCACATCATGTTTTTTAAAGCTGTTTTATTTGTAACCCTAATTTACGGTTGTCAGTGCATAATAATCACAAACCAACATTTCATAAAAAAAATATTATAGAAAAAGTATAAAACGTATTAATAACCTACTGGTAAACATCTAATTCAATTAAATCTGCAGGCTTTATGTTTGTATTTGATGTTGTAAGTATATAATTATAGACATACTTAATGAAGATAAGAGAATTTTCAACATTTTAAACCGCTTATTTTTTGTTTATTAAATATTAAAAAATGTTTTTATCTAGTCACTCATTAATTAAAACACTAACGACGGTCATATTATCCCCCTATTAATTAGAACGACAAATTGATGTATTGATTACAATACCTACATAAGTACATATTTAAAATCAATATAATATATTATTTTTTATTATAAAACAACTAAGTATATGTAAGAGAGCAACTCCGAATTTGCGTAAAACATCAGCTGGTCCATACAAGCTGCAACGACCTAAACGTAATATTATGTAAAATGGATAATAAAAGTTATTAATGTCACTGTGTAGTGTTAGCTTAAACTTGCCTGTGTTAAGGTATAACAACAATGTTAAAAGCATGATAACCAGTTGGTTAGCTGTGCATTCTCTTCGACCTTCAGCATTATCGTCGATTATCATCAGGGGGGTTACTCTTGAACGCAAACTCAATCTCAATACAATTCCAATGACATTAATATGTATCGATATTGGGATAAGTAAAGATAATTCCGGAACGCCATCTCGATAATAATTTGTTCAATCAATTTCCACGCAATTTAATTCCAATGTGGCGCTTTTGTCGCTTACAAAAGTGCCATTTGACATTTTTTAGATTTGTGATTGGAAATTGATTAATAGAATTGTGTTTCAAGAGTAAGCCTACAGGTCCGTAAAAGACAAACGCTTCCCGGTTAAAGAATAACAAAAAAAAAAATTAGGCGTCCTTGACCAGTAAACTAATAAAAAAAATCGCTAACTCAATCGCGCATAACTCATCTACAACGGAAAACGTTTCCCTAATAAAATCGAGCGGTCAGTATTGTCACGACCAGAATGTCACTATGAGTCACGTCCACATATAAAAATGTTGTTATAAACAAAGATACCGGTTGTATCGGATGAGAGCTTTGCCATAGTCATTGTGCAACGCTGTGCCGACTAGAAAAGTTAGAATAGTTTAAAGGTTGAGGATGTCAGCCGGCTCACCTCTGGCAGCCAGCTGGATGACGTAAGCTCAGATGCGATGACTGCCTTTCGAAATGTAGAAGGTTCATCAGCGTAAGGTCTTTTGTTAGCCGGATGTTAGCGCACCGTGTCATTCATGAAACATACAACGATAGTACGGTTACGGTTGGAAAACCCCGCAGAGCCCGTGACGTATTTCCATAAATTTTCTTTTATATGTAGGTACAGTACAAACCTTGTCCTGACAATCACAAATACATTAAAAAAGAAATAGCCAAATAGATGCAGCCGTTCTGAAGTGATGCGCGAACAAACATTCGTGGCCATTTTTATTATTTATAAAGATTTAACGTCGCCCTATTTGATGCTAACAAAGACAGTAATAATAAGATATTATAATGGAATATCCTAAGCTCTCAATAAATACCTATCATCCTATTATTTAATATTCTTGGAAAATTTTTGGAACCTTTAATATGTATAACACTTTTATATTATGTAGTTGACAAAACGTAGAATTTAACATACTAAGTAAGGTCTGATCTAATCCATTTTGTACCGTATTGTGCCACAAACCCAATATAATTAAGTGGTTAAATGTATATTAAGGATAATGGGGGTAGTTAAGCAATTCGCTCCAGTTCTCACGAGATGTCCAAGCCAGTGCACGTCGACCGATTCTAGTTTTCTTTGCCCCATTCACCTATTGAGCCACACGGATAAAGCCTACGCCAGACCATAGGCGGGGCAGAAACGGAGCGGTTTTCACGCAGGCTTAGCAATGGGGGATAGCTTATCCATGTTTTATGTTATTATTGTATGTATGTTAGTCTGTTAGGTTGCTATGGGCCATTGTTGCCTGAAATAAATAAATATATATATATAGGTACCTTCTTAAAAAAATCAAAGTCAAGTCAAAGTCAATGATTCAATATAAGCCTTCATAGGCACTTATAGACTTAAAAACTTAATAAAATAATACATAGTGTAATTTAAAACTATTCTCAAAGATATTCTGTGAGAGCCTTCAACTAAAAACAACTGGCAACAAACTCATTAGACTTTTTTCTTTTTCGTATCCGATGCTATCAACATCATATTGAAGCCTGTAAACGTCCCACATTTGATATAACTTAGATTACTTATTCTTAATAATTCTTATTCTAATCTTACACACCAGTAAAAGCACAGGTATAAGTCGTATTTCGCGTAAGTACCTATTACAGCCAAAAATGCGATAAATTCTAAACAACATAATTATAAAAGAATATAAATAGATGAACAGCAAGGTTTCCGTTTTTTTGTTTTTAATTAGAGTGTCTTTTTACCTAACTAATATTATAAGTCATGCGAGTTTGTTTGTTTGTGATGCGTTCACGCTTAAACCGCTTAGACAATTGTGATGAATTTTCGTGTAGAATTTAAATATACGGTTAAAGGCTTGTTCTTCCCGCGAAAAAGCAACGAGAGCGAAACCACGGGCAAAAGCTAATATTAGGTATAAAACTTCTATGATTTACAACTCGCGACACGCTCCGCTTCTGCTCCGCCTTAGTTCTGGCGAAGGCTTTACTTTGAAACAATCTAAAGTCGTATAACTATTAAGTCTTATTGTTAAAAAACATAAAAGTTGAGTCACCTTTTATTATAATAAACAAAGATACGGCAACAGGTAGCTCATAGGTAGCTCATATTATGGTAATGAGATTATGAGAGTTAGAGACATTTTTAAAGTTTTGATCGTAGCACATGGTGGGTTCGTGGACCTTGCTTGTGTGGCGCTTTCGACAGAAAATGAACTGAGGTATCTCGACTATCTTTTATATGAACTAATGAGAAGGTACAAAAATTATAAGGTTGCCCAGATGACAGATTACAAAGAATGGATAAGGCAAAAGTTCGCCTCATCGACGTACTACGTAGGGCATAACGCAGTACAGACAGTTTTTAGTTATATAGGAAAGCCTACGTAGCCCGCACCACGCTGTACAGGTTAAGTAATTTACTTACAATATTATCTTTTTTGAAATAGCAATAATCTTATCTAAATATCTTTCTCTTGTTTGAGAAGTTGGCGTAGGTACTTGTATATTGTTTCTAAGTACAATCAATAGGTTAATTTCGATGACATTAAGATAACATAGAAACTAGCTAGTATTAGTATACATAAGGTGATAAGATAACGAGGTGATAACAATCTTATTGACGTTTCGAGCTTTTAAGGTCCAGACAGCTTCGTACAATATCTCTCCGTGTACTTTTAATGAATATTGAGAAAAGAGCCTTTCAATTATTATACAAAACAAAATGTCGTAATAGGTATTTCACTTTTTTAAATGAAATACTATTTTATTTAAAGTTTGCTCTCCGTCAAGTTCTAGGTTACCTACTGAATTCTTAATCTGAAAAACTGGCATGACACTACAAAATTAATAACAGAATCTAATATTATCCTTAAAACAAAACAAATAGGTACTTCATAAAAAATATTGTAAGACACCGAATAAAAATCAATTTTTTACATAACATTCTACGCCATGTGATGTCACTGTACAAAAAAGTTATTCTCATGAATATTGCACTTATTACTACTTTTTTTTCAATCCAAAAACATCGCTCTTGACCTTCGTCTCACTTTATGGTAACTGACGAAAAGGTCGAAGGTGCAACTTCACCCAGTATCCTACGACACTACTAACGACCGAGATTAATAAATCAATCAATAATTGTTATTTTTCTTCTCATTAAGCCAATTTCAAGAGGTATATAATATTTTTAAAGAAAATTTAGTATTGTACGTAGATTGAATTAAAATGGAGTCTCACAACACGTGTTGTTGCTAAAAGAACACGGGAGAAACTTTAATCAATATGTTGTTTTGCCTATAGAGTTAGAAATTTGACGTAATCTGTATGAAGCTTAAGTCAAATTTTCTAACTGTATTAGACAAAAAAAATTCTTAGATTGATAATTAATTTCGGCCCTAAGAAACTGTCTGTTTTACAATATACTTAACTGATAGGACACACTAACACGCTATATTATGTTAGTTTAACATCGTCAGCCTATAAACGCCACAAGGCCTCCCCAACATGCACGTGGCCATAAACCATCACGCTGGCCCAAAGCCGGTTGGTGGGTTTTAACGACTGCCATCTTAGGTTACGAGTTTTGGCCGTTGGTCCCGGTTATTGTCGGCCACAGAGGAACTGACTATCTTATCTCAAACTGTACGGAACACAACAATGCTATAAACATCGTTGTTATGGCGACAGACTTAGATAAGGTGATGGTAGTTAGCCAGGCGGACTTAACAGCCCTGCCATCACCAAGCAAACCGAGCACACAAAGATGTACCCCCCGCAAGGAATCGAACCCGGGACCTCTAGGTCTGAAACCGCTGGCTTATAACCACTAGACCACAGAAGCTTAAACATTGTCAAGAAAGCAGGAGTCTTCTTGACAATGTACAGGTTTACAGGTACCAGCCGTCTCTGCACTATTAAAACTATGGCACCATATCAACTAGTACACTATTCCACTGTTTTTTTTTAAGCTGTTGCTCCCCGCTTCTTTGCAGGACAGCTGCTAAACAGCTTCAATGACCTAACTACTTCCTCCGTGCTTCGGAAGGCACGTTAAGCCGTTGGTCCCGGTTGTTGTCGTAAGATGGCAGCCGTTAAAACCCACCAACCTGCACTGGGCCAGCGTGGTGGGTTATGGCCCAATATCCCCACGTGCTATTGTTCACGTGGGAGGCCTGTGCCCAGCAGATGACCTAACTAAATGGTGGCATAAGTCACTCTAAAACTAGGTTAGTCTCCAAACGAATATAAGATAAGAAAGAACACAAATATGCGGAGAAAATACCTTGCGTTTGCAATCAATACTGTAAAAGCCTTTTGAAACAAAATAGTAGAGCATTACATTTCACTAGAAAGCTCATGAATAGGAAACAAAAGCTTATCCATTTCCTTCTGTATTAGGAGGCAACTAGTCTTCTGTATACATATGTGTTTGAATAAGAGAAACCGACAATATAATATAATTATTAACTTCCTTATATTTAATAAATTAATATAACCTCTACATGAAATAAAGATTAAGAAAAAGCATAAAAGAACCAAATACTTTACAAATAAACCTACAAGTGCATCATACAGGGTATAAAAAACATTTCAAGAAGCTCAAATGTAAATGTTATTTCAAGAAAGTTTATAAATCACATTTCTTAGATATTGCAAAAACGTGAATACGTGGCTGTTTATACTCCGAATAGAAAAAAATATACCTACATAAATAAAGGACAGGTAATGTTTCTATCTTAGAGTATCAATTAAGGTTTCTGTACATTTTTTTAATAAAGTTAACAAGGCGACAGATTCCAGTCTGACGGCATAAACAGAAAATAAATTTGATTAGAAGAAGTAGGAAGTAATTTGACGAATGACCACATCTATTTCTGTTAAAAATAGATGCAAATTTTCGTCATCGAAATCAAAGTTTTTATGCAATCACAATATTTCTCACAACATTAGCCCGACAAACATTGATCTTATCGTTGAGAAATTCTAATTGTTCTTCTGATCAATATACATCATCTAATGACTTCTCAATGACGATGACAGCCTCCAACAAACAAAATATAAAGTCACGAGATTAGGTAATACGGCGCAAGCTATGTTTGCTCATCAATTTGAGTAATATTCAAATTGTTGTTATAGCTTTACTTGCGTTACAAACATTTAGTAAATGTAAGAGGAGTTTTGATTTTAAACACAACTATTATAGAGGATTTGTTACGACATACGACTTTTAACACATTCAAATCCAATAAAACTTATTGCAATTTTACACATAGCTTTGAAGCTTATTGAACGACGCGAGACTCAACTGCAACCTATTCACCTTTTTGATTTTCAAAAGAAATAAAATTTTAATTTAATTTTGCAACAAGGCGATGACAAGTTACACTAACCGGGAGGTAATATAATCGCTTATATTGTTGCGGCTCTTGACCTACAAAACAGTTAGTTTATATCAGTGGCCGGGTAGTAGTCTGACACTGACTGGAACAATTACGTTGCCAATCCATTATGTTGCCGCCCAGGAAGAGCAAGCGAGTAACTATATTCAGCTGAGGCTACAACTTGACTTTTGAGTTTGTTAAAGAAAATTGAAGTGGTCAAAGTAGAGTTTCGCCGGTAAGACTCGCGCCGCACCTAGAAACAGACAAAAGAATACAGTAAGTTGAGACTACGACAACTACACCCAGCTACAACCAATGGCAAGTGGTTATATTGAGCTGACTAAGGCTAAAATTTTGTTGATTGGTAGAGAATGCCTCAGGCATTAAGCCCGCCATGTAATGTAATGATGCAAATGTAAATATAATTATATAAATAAAAAATAAATAAATAAAGTTTGACGATTTAGTTCTGTTTCCATGATTTACTCGCTCAACACTAATGCCACAGTATAAATAACGAGCTAATGCACTACTCATGTGGTCAATGGCAAAGTTGACTACCACTTTCGCCGGTAAGGCTCGCGCCGCACTGTGCCGGATGCGCTCGACCTTCGCCGCAGTGGCTTCGGCTACTTAGCGCCTAGATTAGACCGCCGCCATCGCCGCCGCCGGTGAGTGTGACATAACCCGCGTTGGCGTCATCGACCGCACCTTGACATGATATCTGTCCAAACAAGAGCTTCAACTTTGATTCGAGGATTTTGTTGGTCGAAGTCACCCTTTGAAATTCAAGTGTTGAAATGTTAATAGCTGCTTAGCTAAAATGTAATTTAATGGTACAACATATTTATTTATTTATTTTAGGAATTTTAATTAAAGATATAGCTTTAAAACCTAATACAATAGATGAAGTTGCTAACAGTTCTCATATTGAGAGGTAACCACAATATAAAAAAAATATAAAAATAAAATTTTAACTTACTCACCGTAACAGGTGATGAGCTCATCGCCGCTTTATGCTGTTGGATGTATGTGCAGTCTTTAGTCTGTTAGTCGCCTTTTACGACACCCAAGGGAAGAGAGGGGGTGGTAAGTAGTATTTTTTTTAACGCTACGCGACACGGTCAAACTTAATATTTTATTTTACACTTGTGACTCGTCAACTGAAATAAAGATGACTTGATTTCAACGATGAAGGCAATTGGCTATTATGTAGTGCTTTACTTTTCTTTATTATTGAAATGTAATATAGAAAAACGTAGACCATTTCTTCGGGGAGATTGGGCCATGCCCTAAATACTATCATCCACTTTTGTAGGTCTAACTATCTAACAGATCTATCTAAATACCATCAACTACATTCGAGAGCAATGAATCCGGGCCACTTATAGAAACCTATAAATGTCGGAAACTAAGAATGCTAGCTTAATGTAAAAAAACTGCTGATCTCGCCATAAAACAAAGTCAAAGTCAATATATTTATTTAATGTAAACGTTTACAGGCACTTATTGACGTCAATACTAATAATAATAAAAAACAGTTAACTAACTTATAGTTAAGACTTAACAACTAATCTAACTAACTAAATCTGTGCCAGACAAGCGCGCATCGCTACCCTCAGTACCACTGCACGCCGAAACAGAATCGCGTCGAACCGAAATATAAGCCGTGGCGATAGAATTCTGTGTAAACATAAATAGGAAACATGACAATTTAAAACAACATTACGATTTTCTTGAATTTTAGTACTTCGTCGATACGAAATACTAAAATTACACAACAATTATTATAAATACAGTAATGGAAGCACGAGGAGGCAATCCTCCTCGTGCTTCCATTACTGCGTTTACGCGGTTTGGCATGCTGTACACCTTGGTGTACAGCATGAAGGAAGGAACTTGTTCCTTATACGATTTTAGGGAATATTCACCCATTCTTCTGTAAGAGCAATTTTGAGCTCACGAAGCGTGATTGGGGGAGGGTTTCGTTGTTTTACGCATCTCCCTAGCTCATCCCAAGCATGCTCGATCGGGTTGATATCCGGGCTGCGTGCTGGCCACTCCATACGAGTAATGTTCATCGTTCGATCATGTTCGATCATGTTCTCGACTAGCAGGTAGCGCGCGACTGGCGCGACGCGAGTCGCAAGACAAATGTCGGCGACGGGGCTTAGCCCCTTCGTACACAAGGCTACGCAAATCTCCGATTTTAATCTCCAAGCGACTACCGCCATACAAATCCATTGAGGTTCGTACACTAGTCGCGTCGCCGACATTTGTCTCGCGACTCGCGTCGCGCCAGTCGCGTGCTACCTGCGAGTCGGGATCTTCGCTACTTAAGTCGCGGCGATTTCCAAGATGGCAGAGCAATCATTTAATATTAAATTTGTTTCTGAGGTGGAGAAATATCCTTGCCTATATATACAACATAGTATCGGAGATTTGCGTAGCCTTGTATACGGACTGTGCGCAGCTCGATACTCGCGACTTGATACTAATGTAGTATACAACATTAGTATCGGAGATTTGCGTAGCCTTGTGTACGAAGGGCCTTACTGTCCATGCGCTTGGGTTACTTCCTCCGAGGCATCGAAACTGATTTGTAAGTTCAGTTCCTATGAGAAAGCGATTGCGAAGCATGGTGTTCATCAAGTATCTATCTTCTCGTGCTGTTGTACACCTGGTTCTGCCTGTTCCTGGTCTGCGTAGGTTAGAGCCAGTTTAGTCGTAATGTCGGAGAACTCTTTGTACTATTGACAGCTACACACCTAGGATTCCATGCTGCAGCATTGTGAGAATTCTGGTGCATTCTTCAGGTGTAAGCGACATGATTACAGCTTGAATAATAAATAAAAAACACTATCAACATGATTTATATACCCACTTAAATGACAGATTAGAAACAATAGCAAAAACAAATGCAGAAATTTCGTAGTTCCATGTTCCAAAGTCTAACTTTTTCAAATTTGATTTTTTATAACATAACTTTACAATAACTAAGAAGTTTTAATACCTTCAATTAAGAAAGTATTTAATTGTCTATTAAACACAATTTATTTCATTAAGCTAGCATTCTTATAGTTTACTTGATTTATAGCGGATTCATTGCTCTCGAGTGTATTTATCTGTTGTTAGGATTTTGCCTAAGGAAAATAAATGGAAGGAAAATTCAGCTGTAGGCACAAATTAGTTGACAATGTACTAATTTAATATGCATACGTAAGTCCCAACTAGCTTCAACTAAGTCAACGTGAAGGATTAATAGCTGTACTCTCTAGGTGATTTAGTAACTGTTTTCGTGAATGTCTTACTTATGAGTTGAAGTGACGCAGCGCCTAGGGTTGTAATAATGTGGGCGTGCTCGCTGGATGGGGTACCAAAGTTTAGTATCTAGAGCTCCTTGCGTTTGTGAACATGTCAAGCAGTTGGTTCCGATTTGTATTTTTTATTGATAGTTGTACGGCACATGTCTCATTTCATTAGTCATTACATCGTGAATCGGGAGTAACTTAGAAATAATTTTTATATTGTAAATATAAGTATTTATTTATTTTTCTGATTATACAACTTGTTTGGTAAAAGGTAAATAATTCGCAACTAGCCTATTTTATGAAGTACAAAGAACAACTCTTTGTATTGAAGCAAATATAAAATTGCTTAGAAAATAATTGCTGTATGTAAGTATATTTAGGTCGCAGTTTTATATGAACCAGCCGATTTTTTAATCAGCTTATATAGGGTCTTCCAATAGGCACGTCCGAACTTTGACAGTTGGTAGCGGCCATCTTGTTGAAGCTACATCTGTAAAATTGGTTGTCATTTATTCATTCTGTTTTGCCAAATCATCATGGATAGCTGTAGCATTCAACAACACGTGCAAATGATAAAATTGTTTTATCAAAATGAGTGTTCTGTTCGGGCAACGCACCGCGCGTCGACGAAATCGACTGCCTCGGATTCTCCTGCACACTCTCACGGACAGCGGCGATGTTTTCGGCAGACCTTGCGTTTCGTTGACGTACGGGTGTTGGTCGATCATTTACCGAACCAGTGGACTCAAATTTATCCACCACACGACGAATAGTCCTCTCGGTAGGACGATTATGGCGACCGTAAAATGGGCGAAGCGCGCGGTGTACGCGGATGTAGCTTCAACAAGATGGCCGCTACCAACTGTCAAAGTTCGGACGTGCCTATTGGAAGACCCTTTATTATAATATTTTTTACTTTACTAAAAATATATAAAAGACCGAGTGTACCACGTTAAATAAAACGTTTATTTGAATGTTTACTAATAAAATTGAACTGAGTAATAAAAGTTAGTACCTATAACTTCTAAGCCCTAAGGCTAGCCGCACACACACAATAATATTGTCAATACAAAATTGTCAATAAAATTGATCAATATATGGTACCGCACACACTACGCAATATTATTGTAGATTTCCAGAAATTCTGATCACGAGCACATCAACATTGGGAGGAGCCATTAATATTGAAAATACAATATTATTGTCAATATGCACTTTATTGACAATATTATTGTGTGCTAGCCTAAAAATTATCTGCTTCAAATATTTGTTTATTAAGTTTGATTTGTTTTTGTTACCTTAAATGCCATTTGATCCGCTTGGAAGCGCCAAAATCGCTATTCATAAGTAAGCTAATGAGAGGCATAGTATTCACATTTCCAGTCTGACTAAAACCTGTCTTAAATGTTAACTGAACATAACTATTGACTGTGAAATATAAAAAGAACATAAACACATTAATACAATTTTTTCGCCAAAACCAGACTATATGTTTGTTCTCGCGTCATTCACAGATATAGCTGTTTCAAAATATTATCATTTCTTTTCTCAGCAGGTTAGCTTTATTTCTCTATGGTCAGTTTATACAGGCTGTTCGCTAATATGGAGGTTTATACTCCAGTAACTGGGCCATCGTATTAAGCGAAAAGAACTTACTGCCGTACTCAGAGACGCCAATTAAGTTTTAATGACAATTAAATGTCTTTCCTTCTCTATTTAGCACTATACATAAGAAAGTGACAGCAAGAGACTTAATTGTCATTAAAACTTAATTGACGTCTCTGAGTACGGCAGTCAGTCTTTAAGTTGTTTTGGTTTCTGTAAAATGGCAGTCGTTAAAACCGACCAAAACGCATTAGGCCAGAGTGGTGTGTTGTGGCCCTAGGTATTTCTTTTGTGCTTCATTTTTATGTGGGAAGGCGTCCCAGATATAGTTTCTACTGCCAGGCCCAAAAATAGAAAAACCCGACTCACATTCATATTTAGACGGATATTTTGCACTGAAAGACTTTCAAACTAAATTTTAAAAGAATATAACCTAGTTTTACTCTTTTACTCCGTGCCTGCGAGATCTTAATTACGAGCCATGTGTGGCCGGACCGGATAACTCGCTTGCTCACGCGCTTTCGTTCTGCATCTTTTGCCGAGCGCGTCGGGGTTGACGAAAAAAAACCTTGGGACCTACAGGACTTCTATGTATTTGGCCGGACATGTCCCTCTAAAGCCATATACAGATACAGATACCTGGCAACCCTATGCCCAGCAGCGGAACCATTATTGAATGATAAAGAAGATGACAATATTTTTTTTAAACTTGAGAAAGTTACTTAATTTGCACTACCAAACGCGCCAGCTCCTACGCCAATAGACTCCGCCGTAAACGGTAGCGCACAAAATTAATAATCGCTTGATGCAACGACCACGACATCGAATAATAATATATGCGCCGTTATATTTGAACGTTTCATCACCTCCCCAATGTTTTATGCCCGGCGCGGATGGCCTCATCTCACAACACAATAAAGTATGCAAATCCTTGCAGGGACACCGCGGCACCATTGACGAAAACTCAACATAAATTTTATTATGAAAAAGATAATAACATACTTTGTATGATGTTGTTACGACATTAAAATTTATTCAACGCCTCGCGAGTATATTCCTATGGTTTTATGCGAAATATTGTGTGCCGCTTGCAGAACAATTCATAATAAATAGGCTGTTTGCCGGTCTGTATGTCTGCCATTATTACTCAGTGACGTCTTTGGCTATAAAAAATTTCGCAGATCAATACATTTGCCCACTACTGTAACCGCGCGTTGAGTGTAACTCTATAGCTTTTCAAATACATAATACTTTACTTAAGAGGCCTATTACATCTCGAATATGATTTGTGCGTAAAATGCCCATTTTTGCATTTTGTAGTAATTTTGTAGGTGTATTTATCGTTTTTATCGAAATAGGATAATAAATTTGTGCATAATATTACAAATCTCCATTCTGTGAGCATAAGTTGAATTCGGACGGCTGGCGCATCGCATTTTGTAGTAATTTTGCAGTTGTATTTATCGTTTTTATCGAAATAGGATAATAAATTCATTATAAAATCTTTATTCCTCATGAAGTAACAATTACTCTGGTATAAATTTTGCTCAATAATATTATCGTAGATAGGAGAAATTTACAGTTAACTTATAGCGATTTTCGAAGTTTTTTTGTTTAGAATAAGGTTTTTTTTTATATAAAATCAATGATATCTAAAAATTCCGAGGCCGCTACGCACTAGTCGACTATATAAGAAATAACATTATATTTTTTTTATTTCACTTGTTTAGAACAGTAGTTCAATCGATGAGCTCTAAAAAGTGCCTTCGTGCACTTTATACAAATCTTTCTCTGCAATTTTGGGTTTAATTAGTAAGTTAAGCAAAATTGACAAAAAGCGAGGCCGCTACGCACTATTCCAATAGCTATTCTACATTATTCAATAAGTCATAATTGTTAATATATTTTTGTTTCTGAGATCTACAACGCCTAAATTGGCCATTTTACGCAAAAATCACAGTCGAGATGTAATAGGCCTCCTAAGAACTAAATAGGTATACATGTACATAATAACTCAATGTATTCCCCTAGACCCCGAAATAGAAATGGGGCCCTCCGAGACTTCCATGCGGAAACAGGGCCACCGGGGAATAAGGGAAAAAGGGATGGGCCCTTTTCGGTGTATTTTAAACATACATTGATCAATGACAAATGTATGTAAGGCTACTGCTAAAAACCGCAAGAAACTTCAAGGGCTGGTCAGGTCAAGTGTTTTAAACATGACAAACATGACAAAAGAGAAGTGCGTGTTTTTTTTCATTTTTAATTAAATAATTCATTTTGTGAATTTTAATTGGATAGTCTTTGAGTATCTAATTTATTTTAAAGCAATAACAAAAGAAAAATAAAATTAAAACAATTAAAAATAACGATTATTTACAACGCGAGGGCAACGGCTGGCCGGCCGTCTTTTGAGCCGTCAACGTAGGTATTTATCGCCCAGCTGACGCGGAAAAAAACGCGAATTCCTTTTTTGTAATTTTTGTCGTGTTTAAAACACTTGCCCTGACTAGCCCTTAAAGTTTCTTGCGGTTTCTAGCAGTCACCTTATATATACGTAAAAGAAAGAAAATACATTGATTGATACACATCAAATGACATCGTAGAAACAAACAAATTAAGAAATAAACAAAAAAAGTATTATAACACAACAACCCCAAAATAAATAAACTAACATTAACACAAGTGCATATACTCGTATTTATTTAATTAAGAAATGGAAGAAATTAATTTAATTTTCTTACGAAAAAAATTAAAAGAAACTTGTACGTAAGGCTTCGCCTTTACATAATACATGGTTTTAGTAGGTACTCATGCTGTTTATGTTCGACTCTATGATCGTATGCAAGTGTTTCATTTCACGAGCACGACGGCAAAACTGATTTAACTTGTAAATAACATGCCTCGTCTCATCACACAACTGACACAACGTTTACGGATATAAGTATAAGTATTCATTAATGGTTAAACACAATTAAATAAATATTTAACTGCAATATGCAAGGGCAAACAGGTATATTAGATCCGCTTGGAAATATAATACGTATTCATTTGCCTTGTCATATGTTTCATTCAGGGATAACGCGCCTATTTATAATGAATCATTGGATGGTCTTCCATAATGAATGACATAATGTAAATGACAAGAAACAAATAATTACATACGTAAAACCGAGTGGCAAAGCGATTGGCCAGGGAGATTGGCAGGAGGTCCAGGTTCAATTATCTGTGTGTATATTTTAGATGCATAGCCCGGGTTAATGAGTTGATATCCCTTAGATGCATACAGTATCAAAAATTATTCCGTAACTTTAAGCCTTTTTAAAATTTTCATTATATATTATTTTATACTATAGAATTTATATTAAAATAAATATTTAGAATATATACTCTTTAATTAAAACTTTTTTTTTTTTATAATATTAAATTTTTCGTAAATTTAATATAATAGACAAGGAAGTTTTGACGGAAACCTCTTTGGATACGAGAATGCAACCTTTTTTTGAAAAAATAAAAAAAATACTTCTATAAGTAAAAGTTTAAAATTTTACTTAAGTATATTTAAGCGTTAATATAACGCTAAAATATAAAACATTAATACTTCTATAAGTTCTATTTTAATGATGTAATTTGAAACAGATTTGTAAATTATTAAATCAATATAAAGTGAAAATATAATATTAAATAAACAAAATGAAAATAAATTATTAAGGAGGGCTTTTTTTCAAGTTTTTTCGTATTTCTTCTTTATACAAAACGGCAGTGCCAAAAAAAAAATTTATTCTTTTTTTCGAGTGTTGGAATCACAAAAATAAACAGTCCATATACTAATAGTAAAAAGATTGAGCTAGAATATTTAATCAAACTTATTTCAAAAGATAGAGTCTGCTGATGTTACAGTCAAAATCAAGGAGCCGTCGCGCGACACCTCGACTGAACAAACATCGAAGCCAAGGCATAAAAAAAAATTGCTTTGGAGTAGCTATTACAAAGCTACTCCAAAGCAAATTTTTTTTTTTTAAACTTTAATTTAATTTATAACGGAGCGGAAGTCTATTAAGACTTCCGTTCTATACATTATATACATCACACCCGTTCCTCGGAAGGGTAGGCAGAGACCCCACGGCTTTACATTTGCTACGATCCTTGTTAGCGTTATGTACAGATTCGAATCACATTGCATGTTGCTCGGTCTGCAGCGACAAAACTTTTCAGATCTTTCAGTAAAACGAAAACACGTTGTATAGCATCGTCCTTTGACTCGTTCCTAGAATTATCTTTGTGCTCTCTTTGAAGCTTTAAAACAGCCTGAATTTTTAACAGCTTTGCCACGGTGGCCTTTGCATGCAATATTTATGTACAGAAGTTTTTATAGATAGAAGACTATAAAATAATAATAAAATATTGTTAAGTAGTAGGTAAGTACATAACCGTGTCGCCTGACGGTGAAAGAATACTACCACCCCCTATCTTCCTTTGGGTGTCGTAAAAGGCGACTAACGGACTAAAGACTGTACATACTCGTACATCCAACAGCTTAGAGCGGCGATGGGCTCACCATCTGTCACGCTGAGCACATGTCCAGTCGCTATTTGGTGAAAAGTGGACTATGGCAGAGGACTGCCTTGACGGTCCTCTTTTTTTTTATTGTTTCTTACTAAAAATACATAAATGCCTTACGCTATACATAGTCCCGCAAAACTGTTTGCCTATAGTCTCTGACTAATCCTTCAGGGATAATAGTCGTGACTATATGTATGTATGCATCTAATCTATGAATGTATGCATATAATTATTTTATATACTGTCCCATTGCTGGGCAAATGGCTCCATCCTCGCATGTCTCATTGCTGGGCAAATGGCTCCATCCTCGCAATTAAGTTATCATCGCCATAATTAGTGGGTATTAGCTTCAATAGCACCCATGGTTGCCAAATGGGTGCTAGTGATCACAAACGTAGGTTATGTATCGAAAAATCGGAAACTCACTTTGACCGGCCTGGGACTTAAACTACAACCTTCGGATAAGGGGCGGAGCGCTTTGTCATTCGGCCACTGAGGCCTTATAAAAGTATTTATGACTAGGTATTACCTACCTTAGATAAACTACACCATACCAACGGTCATCAGCCGAAACAATCGTCCCAAATATTCCTTCATAAGGATGCATAAAAACTGACATCATAATGCAACATAAAATTGTCGCAAATGTTCATCCGGGAGGCTTGAAATACCGGAGGCAGAGGGTATCGCCATATCACGTCACGCAAATCTCTTTGTCACGATTTACGGTCTGACACATTCGGTATTAGAATGTTAACGTGGAAACCCTCATTACTTTTTGTTGGAACACAGGTTATTCAGCCTGGGAACAAAACCCGAGTCATGTTGTTATCAGCATTTCCGTACCCAAAACACTTAAAAATAGTTCTCTACAGTCGCCATTAACTTTTGGTAAAAACATTGTTTTAATTAGTTAGGTAACTTCGGTATTCAAACTTGTCATTTACCCAATAAAACTAATAAATCCAATGTATGACGCATCGTCGTTGCTAGACCTAACAAACCCGTTGACATTTTAAGGTAGGCGCTTCTAAAAGGTGAGGAATTTCAATTCTTATTAAATAATTTAATCAATCTGAAGACTACTATTATTATTAAGCTTAACCCTTATCGTTGTGAAGATGATGATGACTAAGTCTTGTAAAACTACGGTAAGTAGGATTATGTACTAAATGAAATTCTAGCATTCAAAGCAAATAAAAAATATTAATAATAATTTTTACTTTTTGTTTTCTCAGTAAAACCTTTATCACTGTTTCAATAAGCTTCGGCAAAGCGAATTTAGGCCGTTTAACTGTGTCAAGAGGAGCTCGATGACGCAGTGGCTACCGCATTCGGCTTGCAATTTTGCCCGCTAAGCAAATTTCGCAATGCCGGGTCGCCTGATGGGTGCCCAATTAAAAAAAACATCTCGAGCTCCTCCGTGCTTCGGAAGGCACGTTAAGCCGTTGGTCCCGGTTGTTGTCGTAAGATAGCAGTCGTTAAACCCACCAATACGCATTGGGCCAGCGTGGTGGATTATGGCCCAATATCCCCACGTGCTATTGTTCACGTGGGAGGCCTGTGCCCAGCAGTGGGACGTTTACAGGCTGATGATGATGATGAACCGTGTCAGGTATCGGTGAAAGAATACTACCACCCCCTCCCTTCCCTTGGATATCGTAAAAGGCCTGTCACGCTGAGCACGTGTGCAGTCGTTATATGGTGAAAAGTGGACTATGGTAAAGGAATGCTTTTGCTGTGCTCGTTGCCTAGTCTCTGACTAACCCTTCGGATCCCCGAATATAATTACGACTATTATCCATTTTTTTGTGATTATAAGGTATGTATATGTATTTGAATTTGGGTCGCAAATCCAAAGCGACCAAAACGGTGTCCGGAACCTTAAGGAATGACTGACTAATCTCCACATTTATTCTGCACCACGCTCGGTACTTTTCGCGGCTACGGCTTTGTATGTTAAAGCTTTTGTTTCGCGGATTTCGTCGTACGCAAACCTGCTTTTGGGGCAAGCCATGTCCCAGATCAAAAAACAATTTACTTTGATGTTTGTCTCGGACGTGAGTGCAAAACATAATTTGGTGAGAGGTTACGGTCGCGGTCGTGTGCTCGCCAAAGTACTGGCCGATGGACGCACTGCATTTAAAAATCGTGCTAATTCGGCCATGTTGGTAGCCTTGTGACCTTGATAGCCATGTTGGTCATGATTTGAGTTTGTGATGTTTTGTTGTTTATCGCTATTACATATTTTATTAATTTAACTAATTTGTTAGGTCATCATACGCCTATCGTGCAAGCCAAATGACAATTTATGTAATTATAATTTGACTAGGCGCTTTAAAGCCTTTACAGGGTTGGTAGTCTCAGTAGTCATAGGGGACTGTGATTAATGGTGATAATTTTAAAAATAATTTGTTGCAAAAATATGAATAGCGCTATATATTTATCAATAGATGATACCGGCAGAGTGAGGGTGACTGATGCTACGTCTTTTACGCTGCACCTGTTCTCCTCGCGCCTGGACTTCACTTCCACTTAACTTCAGGTGTATTGGGGTCATTTGCCGGGCTAACTATTAAAAAAAATAGATATGAATAGTCAAAAATTATACTTTGTTATAAAATCTACTGTAAAGTAAAGTTTTAATTTATTTCAGTCTATTAATAACTGAAACTCAATCAATTATAAGATTTTTTTATGTTTGTGTACAGGTAAGGTCGTTAGTTAATAATACTACCTACCTATATCATGTAGGTACATTATTTATTAGCGATTCGCGTCGTTACTTAACTTGTTAACATTTGATACTTTAGTTTACTGAGCTAAGTGCCTTCAGGACAGTTTTGCAATACAGAACGTTTTATTAAAGTCTCTTGTTGAAGGATGAAGAAGCAAGACTCATGTTTTAAAATTCTAGTTAAATACGCACAAATATTGATTAGACGCTTAAAATATATTTCAAGAGATCTATAATCTACGTTATGGTAGATATAAAAACAAACATAGTCGCAAATTAATGAGTGTGTTAACTTGATAGCTTTAGCATGTTTTTGTTAATGAGTACCCACAAATATGCCTCTATCGTTGACACTCACAAATATTCACAAGTAAGGATAAGTTTTTCACGTTTTTTTTTATCTGATTGCACTTCTGTACCGTTTACCCTTATTTAATATACTTAGTAACCGTGACGCGTAGCGGAGATAGAATACTACCACCCCCGAAAAAATACTACAGCCCCCTCTCTTTCCTTTGGTGTCGCAAAAGGTGACTAAAGGACTAAAGACTGCACATACATCCTACAACACAGAGCGGCGATAGGCTCAATGGGCTCGACGAGTATTCGTGAGAGGGTAATATTACGCCGGGATATATTATTCCTCAGAAATGCAAGTACCATTGATGCCATATGAATATTGAACATACAAATCAAGCTGAAACTTTGGCCTATTAATCATCTACGTTGAAAGTTACTCAGAAGCCTCGGATGAGTTACGGAACTAGAGCAATCTATAGTTTGTTCTACATGATATAATTTTATCATTATCTGCATGTTATTGAAAATGACTTTTCCATATGTTGGCTAATTAAAGAAGTGCGTAATGTGAGTCATTACTTTAACCTAACCTTGTTTTGAAGTAAAAAATAATATCCAGATTAATTTACGAAAAATGACAGATCTGGATTAGCGTTAATCCTGGTTTTAAAAGTACTTAGTATAATTTAAAGTTAAGACATTTTGAAACAGTATTTAGTTTTAGTTAGCTAAATCTAGATTTGTGATTCTGGTACATACCGCCCAAAAAATAAAATCATAAACCTCTTTAATTTAAAGCTCTAGTAATTTCAATCTATTTTTGCTCTCTGTTTTTCGAGTTTGTTATTTTTGTATACGTTTACTTTTGCCATGACTTTTTGGATAACTTCTTAATTACCTCTTACTAAGACTCGTTTATGGACCCGGGTATGTCCTAAAACTACGACCAGCCACCGGAGGACGGGCCGCAGCGTCCTCTAGCTAAACGGTGACCCGCTGCGATCCCCAAGCCGCCTGCCAAGCGTGGGGATTATGGCAAACCCCCCCCCCCCCCCCCCCATGACAGACAATATTTGCCCACGGCCCCCAGTCCCCGGCAGCTCCTTTATCCCTGGCCCAACGGGTAGCTGGTCAGGTAACGGAGGAGCAGGGGGTGCGAAGAATCACCGGCAGTTGCTCGGCTACCCACACACCCACCAACGAACCTTGGCCCTGGCAACACACAACATCCGCACGTTGAGGACCGATGCAAAGATTGTAGAGCTGGAGGAAGAATTGAGCAGATTGCGGTGGGACATCATGGGACTATCAGAAATCCGACGAGAGGGGCAGGATATGGTAGTCCTTGATTCTGGCAACATGCTCTTCTTCCGGGAAGGAGAACGAAAATCCCAGGGTGGTGTTGGGTTTCTCGTCCGCAAGTCCCTTGTTAACAACGTTATCAAGGTCGATAGTGTGTCAGGTAGAGTTGCGTACCTTATACTCAGAATCACCGATCGGTATTCGCTGAAGGTCATACAGGTATATGCACCAACCTCGACACACCCTGACGAAGAAGTAGAGGCTCTGTATGAGGAGATATCTGAAGCCATACATTCCTCCGAAACGTACTTCACCGTTGTTATGGGGGACTTCAATGCAAAGGTAGGCACAAGGAACGGCGATGAGTTGAGAGTGGGGCAATATGGATATGGACAGCGGAACCAAAGGGGCCAACGGTTGGTCGACTTTATGGAGAAGGAGGAACTCTTTTTGATGAACTCTTTCTTCCGGAAGCGACCAACCAGGAAGTGGACGTGGATAAGCCCCGATGGTTCAACCAGAAATGAGATCGACTTCATCATGACGACCAAGAAGCGTATATTCAGTGATGTCTCCGTGATCAGTAGGGTGAAAACCGGTAGCGATCACCGGATTGTTAGAGGCACACTGAATATCAACATCAAGCTCGAGAGGTCACGTCTGGTGAAGTCCACACTCCGTCCTGGCCCTGCCCAGATCCAGAGCCCGGAACACTTTCAACTCGAACTCCAAAATCGCTTCCAGTGCCTAGCCGAGTGCGAAACTGTGGACGAGATCAGCAGCGGGCTTGTGGAAACTGTCCAAGCTGTGGGGTCTAAGTTCTTTAAGACCCCACGCCGGAAAAAGCCTCAAAAGCTCTCAGACGGAACCATTAAGTTAATGGAAGACCGGAAAGAAATGATACTGCAATCTTCAGCTGATATGTCGGAATATGGCAAACTCAATAGACGAATCTCGAAATCTGTGCGACACGACCTGCGCTCCTATAGTGCTAAATGCATTAGGGACGCAATTGCGCGGAACCAAGGCGCCAAAGTGTTCGCAAAGAATTCGTCTATTGGTCAGAGCCAAATGACTAAGCTGAAGATCGAGGACGGCAGTGTCATTTCGTCGAAGCCGGAGATTCTGGGAGAGCTCGAGAGGTTTTATGGACAGTTGTACACCTCAACACAAGAGCCCGCTGTTGGTACAGCTCAGGACACCAGAGCTAAGTTAACCCGACACTATACCGAAGATATCCCTGACATTAGCCTGTATGAGATTAGTATGGCTCTTAAACAGCTTAAAAACAACAAGGCGCCGGGTGATGACGGAATTACCACTGAACTTCTGCGAGCGGGTGGAAAACCGATACTCGTAGTCCTCCAGAAGTTGTTTAATTCCGTCATGCTCGAAGGTACTACGCCAGAAGCATGGCACAGGAGTGCGGTGGTGCTCTTCTTCAAGAAAGGCGATAACACCTTATTGAAGAATTATAGACCCATCTCACTCCTGAGCCATGTGTACAAGCTGTTTTCGAGAGTCATTACGAACCGTCTCGAACGCAGGTTTGACGACTTCCAGCCTCCCGAACAAGCCGGTTTCCGAAAAGGCTTTAGTACCATAGACCACATACATACGCTCCGCCAGATTATACAGAAGACTGAGGAGTATAATCGGCCCTTATGTTTAGCGTTTGTGGACTACGAGAAAGCCTTCGATTCTATCGAAACCTGGGCTGTGTTGCAGTCCCTCCAGCGTTGCCATATCGACTATAGGTATATCGAAGTGTTGAAATGTTTGTATAGAAACGCTACTATGTCGATCCGATTACAAGACGAGAGTACGAAACCAATCCAATTGCAGAAAGGTGTGAGACAGGGAGACGTCATATCTCCGAAACTGTTCACAAATGCGTTGGAGGACGTTTTCAAGCTCTTGAATTGGAACGGATTCGGCATCAACATTAATGGCGAATACATCACTCACGTTCGTTTTGCCGATGATATAGTCATAATGGCGGAGTCGCTGGAGAACCTCAACACCATGCTCAGCGACCTCAATATCGTATCCCAACAGGTGGGTCTTAAAATGAACATGGACAAGACGAAGATCATGTCGAATGTCCATGTTGAACCCGTACCGGTAATTGTTGGGAGCGATACTATCGAAGTTGTCGACCACTACACCTACTTAGGACAGATTGTCCAGTTAGGTAGGTCCAACCTCGACAAAGAGGTCGCCCGGAGAATCCAACTCGGATGGGCAGCGTTCGGGAAATTACGAGATATCTTTGCATCGAAGATTCCGCAGTGCCTAAAGACAAAGGTCTTTAACCAATGTGTGTTGCCGGTGATGACATATGGCACCGAAACGTGGTCCTTAACTGTTGGCCTTTTAGAAAAGCTCAGAGTCACACAGCGAGCAATGGAGAGAGCTATGCTCGGAGTTTCTTTGCGCGATAGAATCCGAAACGAGGATATTCGCCAAAGAACCGGAGTTGCCGACATAGCTCGTAAGATTTGCAAGCTGAAGTGGCAATGGGCAGGCCACATCGCTCGACGAACCGACAACCGTTGGGGAAGAAAGGTTCTCGAGTGGAGACCACGCACTGGAAGACGCAGTGTTGGTAGGCCTCCCACTAGGTGGACCGACGACATCGTGAGAGTCGCAGGCAACCGGTGGATGCGAGTGGCGAGTTGTCGGTCAGGATGGAGGTCAAAGGGGGAGGCCTATGTTCAGCAGTGGACGTCTTCAGGCTGGTGATGATGATGATGATGGTGAAGACTCGTTTTGGGTCACTGCTCTCATTTAAATAGTTTAGTTCATTTGAAATTGCTTACATTACGTAATCAGTTAAAGCGTTCAAGTTTAAGGCCTCATTTAAGTCAAGGCAAACTCTGCTACATGTGTTACTAAAGTAAACAAAATAAAGTGAAATAAAGTGGTGAACAAAATTTATTGTCAATACACTATTTTGGTAATGCAAAAAATAAACAAGTTTGTTAGCAAAATGTAGAGTCAAAACAGTATTATGTTATTGCAAAGCCCAAAAACTTTATTATGTCGTCATAGGTTGTCCATCGCACACTGACTTTCTCAAAGGATCCCGCAATAAATACCAAATTGCATCGACATTGCAAAGGTGTGTCTATAACTAATGCTCAGACAATGTATTTAGTAATCGGTTGTGTAAAATACTCAACCCAATATAAACATTGAGAAACGTGGACCAACACGAGATGATTTATTCTGTCCACAGTTACTTCGCTGTCCACCGGTAGCGAAATATTGGCCATAGTCACTTTGTACACGACTAGTCGTATTGTCACCCGTGAAAATTACTTATACGAGTATAAACATAAATATAGATTAATGTTCTATATTTTAGCGTTTTATTAACGCTTAAATATACTAAAGTAAAATTTTAAACACTGAAAAAAGACGACAACCTCAGGCGGGAATCGAACCACGCACCTTCCGCATTCCGGGCGGCTGCCTTAACCACTTGGCTACCAAAGAAATTGTTCCCGACGGGTGTAGTCGCCGAACAGTTTAGCCGTTGTGCTTCGATGTGGACTGTAGGTACTGTAAAAGAGATAACATTATTTTTTTTTTATTTCATTTGTTTAGAACAGTAGGTACTTAGTTAATATTCCATTTATTCATTTATATACATACTATTTACATTTTTAAATATTAACATTATTATTAGTTCGATCTAGGAGCTCAAAAAAGTGCCTTCGCGCATTTTATAAAAAGGTTTCTCTACAATTTTGGGTTTTATTAAAAAGTTAGCAAAATTTATAAAAAGCGCTACGAACGCTACGAACTATGCCATAGCTATTCAAAAAGTAAAAATTGTTAGTGTATTTCTTGTTTCTGAGATCAAGAACGCCAAAAATTGGCCATTTACGCAAAAATCACAGTCGAGATGTAATAGGGCTCTTAAGTCTCTGTTCACAATTTAACAGATTTTTTTTATTTTGTTCCAGGCATCGCTAGTGCTGATACAAGCTAGCGAGGAAACGCCAAAAAATACAACTAAGTCAGAAACACATGTAGCAGAGGCTAGACAAGGCCGCCAGTATAGGCCTTATGGGCCCTACGGCGAAACTGAGAACGAGGTGGTGGTGGACATTCAAGACGACGAGAAGTCACAGTATTATGAAACCAACTACGACACAAGTAAGTCTAAGGAACAATCCAGATAACCTATACAAGTAACACCGTGTATACCACTTTAGTCTATTTTTCTTTACTTTTATGGCCTTCGCCCTACCTGACGGTAAGAACAATAAAGCCAAATGGTAATAAAAATGTGTTTGTCTTGTTGATTGTCCTAATAAATAAAATAAAATAAAAATGTAATGTATTTTAATTCAAGGTGCATACGGATTCGGGTACGACGTCGGTCCGAACGGCCAGTTCCACCACGAGAACAGAGGGCCGGACGGCGTGACGTACGGATGCTACGGTTACGTGGACCCCGACGGTTTGCTACGCGCCACCCACTACGTTGCCGATAGCCACGGGTATAGGGTCGTCGAACCTGAGAAACCAGTCGAAGTTTATCCTGACGAGAAGCATGAATATGATGAAGCGTGAGTGTCGTTCATTTGTCTTGCATCTGAAAACAATTGAAATTCTGAAATCGAATGAAAACACCACTGATTTATTTATTTACCTTCATGACGATCGCTTGCTATTATGAATAATCGAGTTCTGGAACAACTTTGAAGTGCCTGCACTATGAAAACTTCTTGATACCTATCATAAATATTATATTAACTAGCGACCCTCCCCGGCTTCGCACGGGTTACTACCCGTACCTATACAGATTATTGCCTATGACCTTCCTCGATAAATGGGCTATCTAACACTGCAAGAATTTTTTAAATCGGACCAGTAGTTCCTGAGATTAGCGCGTTCAAGCAAACAAACTCTTCAGCTTTATAATATTAATAGTATAGATGTATAATCAATCTAAATTTTCTGATATAGGTATGTATTTTACATTTGTCTAGTCTAGATCGTAGCTACTTATAGAAAGATGAATTATTTTTTGATTTACTGTAATCGTAGGTACAAACGTCACACTTTAAATGACATCCATAAATATTAAGACGTTGAAAAAATTACTACCTCTGGTTGGACCCCATTGCGGAGGTCGTAAGTTCGATTCCTGCCTTAGGCAGTAATTTCTTTTCAACGTTTCAATATAATTAAGTAGGTAAGTACTTATAATTAAGCGTTATTAACGCAAATATAAACGCTTTTTTCTTTCTTTACATTCTTCCTTTCTAACAACGGTTTTCCTACCCTTCAAGGACTGCTAACGAAGTGACCGAGAAGGTTCCCGGGCAAATCATACCGTGGGAGAAACTATACTTCCCCAAGGGCTGTGGACGCACTCCGGGTGGAGTGTTACCGAAACCGCCGCCGTCATCACGGCCCCCTCGCCCCCCGAAACCTCCCACCGACAGCTCCGGCCAGACCAGCAACCCTAACCCTGGGGTAGCTTACCCAGGACAAGGTAAGGATTTTTTTTATGAATTTTCTCTGGCCTTTATCTCACCTGATGGTAAGTGGAAGCGCGCTTCACCCGGAATCGTCAACCACTGAGGAACTGGCTATCATATCTCTAAACTGTCGAAATACAACAATGCTATAAAGATCGTTGTTATGGCGACGTACTTAGTTAAGATGGTGGTAGCTAGCCAGGCGGACTTAACAGCCCTACCACCAACCAAATTTGTCTGCATTATAATACAACATTAAGAACCGCAATTAAGACATTAAATTGATTTAGGTATTTGTGAATTGTACTACTGACAAAACATGGTTACTACAAAAACGTATGAACATATTCTACACGATAAGACTAGGCTATAATTAAATTTAACGTACTTACAACGAATGTTAATAAGTTAAAACGGAACATTTTCATGTTAAACGCTACATACCTTCTTGGATTACGGTACGGGCTATAGTCTCATCTTTTGCTGCTTTTCTCCGGATATGTGTATGCCAGTTAAAAGTCAGCATTTAAGAGATAGGTAAATATTTTACTATACCTACGTTGAAACAACTTTAAAAGCGCTAAACTCCTACAAAAATGTTGCAAGCAAAGCAATATGCACTGCTTATTTACGGAATAAACAGTATTATTTCATAAGTATTTATGTGTTTCCTTTGTTTTCTAGGATCCGGAGGCCCAGGAGGCCCAGGTGGACCATCTGGTCCAGGTGGTCCTGGAGGCCCGTCTGGTCCAGGGGGTCCGAACGGACCAAACGGACCATGTAAGATTCGATGATTTATATTACTAAGTTTTTTTGTGACGGGCGAAAGCCCTTTATCGATACATTTTAACTATTTTCAACGCGGGCGGCTATTAATTACAGACAAATACCATTAGTATTAGTTTTTGGTATTAGAAAGGAATAGATCGGCAAAATGTAAAAAATATCGTCATCATTTCTAGTACATACAAGTAACAAAAATCTCAAAGATTATTCACTGGTTTAGTTTAAATAACTTGCTATTAAACGAGGGAAAAACCAAGTGTGTAAGATTTGTATTGCCTAATGTTAAGCAAGTAACAACTAGTGTACAAATTAAAGATAAGAATGTGAATCCTGAGGACACCACTGTGTTTCTAGGCATCACGTTAGATGCCAAGCTTCAGTGGGGCCCACATATAGCTAAATTGTCGAATAGACTTAGCTCTGCGGCTTTTGCAGTAATGAAGATCCGTCAGTTAACTGACGTTGATACATCTAGATTAGTTTATTTCAGTTACTTTCATAGTGTAATGTCGTACGGCATTTTACTGTGGGGAAATGCTGCCGACATTCAAACTATCTTTGTGCTTCAGAAGAGGGCTATTCGAGCAATCTATAACCTAAAGGCTGGCGACTCTCTCAGAGAGAGATTTAAGAATATAAATATAATGACAGTTGCATCACAATACATTTATGAAAATTTGATTTATGTTCATAAAAATACTGGAATGTTTTTTTTAAAAAAACAGTGATATTCACAATGTAAACACTAGAAGTAAGAACAAATTAGCAGTACCTTATACTAGGCTCCATAAAATAAATGATTCTTTTAAGGGTCTGTGTGTAAGATTTTACAACAAAGTACCAAATGATATTCAGAAATTAGATCTTAATAAATTTAAAATCAAAATCAAAGAAAAGCTTTATAAAAAAGCTTATTATAAAGTGTCAGATTACACAGAAGACAAAACAGCTTGGATCTGAAATGCTCCAAGCACTCCAACAGCTATTTCTAATTGTCTTTATTTAATTGATACTACATTGTATTGTAACTTTGTAATGCATCATTTTTTTTATTTTTTAAATTCATATTTTGTATTGACCTGGTAACGACATACTCTTTTTTTTTTTTGTTTGTAAATGTCGTTGCTTTTGTGCGCTGTGGTTTCTTGCGCCCATTCTTTGCCACAGTTAAAAAATTATGTCCTGAATGGGTGGTAGGTTAAAAAAGATTTGGACGATTCAAAGTACTTATTAATTGAGTTTATTGAATAAATATATTTTGACTTGACTTGACTTAACTTAGTTATGTACTGAAATGATTAATAAGATTTTAAATTCATGTTTTTATTTTATATTTCGATCGTGGTTTGGTCGTGATACAGTTATTAGGTGCATACTACATGTACTTACATGTAATCACGTCTATTATTCCCGAAGGGTTAGTCAACAGTCACATGTGCTCAGCGTGACAGGTGGCGAGTCCATCGCCGCTCTATGCTGTTGGATGTATGTGCTGTCTTTAGTCCGTTAGTCGTCTTTTACGACACCCAGGGGAAGAAAGGGGGTGGTAGTATTCTTTTTATAAGCCAATTATTAGGTGCTATGATTAAATAGACTGCCGAAAAAAAGGTTTCATTTTGGTCAATATCAAAAAGTGTTAATTTTACCAGCAGGGCAAGGTGGTTACTATCCTGGTACGCCCGGTATCCCAGGCACACCCGGTACCCCGGGTAGCCCTGGCGGCCCGGGAGGACCTGGTGGTCCTGGCGGACCTGGTGGCCCTGGAGGACCCAACGGCCCTGGGGCACCTGGCTCAGAAGGATATTACCCTGGTACGTAACATAATAATGTTACTAAATTATTTTAAAGGCTAAATTTGTTTGAGTATGATCTGGTACGAGTGTGCACTGTTTAAATCAATTTCGTTAATTCATAAAAAAAAATTAATAAAACAAAAAGGTTTTTAGCATCAGTTCACTAACCTCTTACCGTATGGCATGATTTCATAATGGTATTGATGTTTCTTCGCCAGCATTTTCTTAGAGCATCCGAATGTTTATCTATAACATTCCTATACTTACCTATTTATTTTTCTTTTCATCTATGAAGTAAACGTAGGTATTTTTTAATTAACAATTTTATTAGGAATTAAAGTCCCTCCTCTAGTGTTTCAAAAACCCCCAAACACTGAGGTTCTGAACACAACAACAATTTAAATAAAATTGTAATAATGTGAAATCTATTGCTTACAGGACAAGACGGGTACTATCCCGGTATACCTGGCGTACCTGGCTCACCTGGCACTCCAGGTTCTCCTGGCGGCCCTGGCGGCCCTGGAGGCCCCGGTGGGCCAGGTGGACCAGCTGGCGAACCCGGTTCAGGAGAATACTATCCTGGTATGTGGAAGTTATAGTGATCACACGCGTCACTCGCGCCCGTAGGTTTATCCTTGAGACCCTACACGTGACCCCTGGGTGGTGCTAAATGAGTGACACTGACTGAGTGGTAGAGCTACGCTGCGTTGCAGCACGCATTGGGCCGGCTCGCCCGGGGTAATACCACCCTCTCACGAATATTCGGCGTAAAATAATGACACTTGGCGCTGTTGTGTGTCGTCCGACCAGTGAGGGTTCCGGAGGCCTCCCCCCTTCCCTCCCCCCCCCCTCCCTCACAATTCCGCGGTAATTCATAAGCGCCATTTACATTTTTATGAAAAAGTTAATAAAAATGTTTAGTTTTTTGTAAATCCAAAACATTCACGAAATCGAAAAGCTAAATAGATATTTACCTTTTCGATTTCGTTTGTTTGTGATTTTATAGAAATTATTAGTAACCGTGTCGCGTAACGGTGAAAGATCACTACCACCCCCTCTCTTTCCTTGGGTGTCGTAAAAGGCGACTAACGGACTTAAAACTGTACAACATCCAACAACATACTCGTAGAGCGGCGATCGGTTTACCACAGCATACGTGCAGTCGCTATTTGGTGAAAAGTGGACTATGGCAGAGGACTGCGTTTGCGGTCCTCATTGCCTATTAGTCTCTGACTAACCGTTCGGGGATAGTAGTCGTGATTATAATGTATGTATGTTCATTTATATCAAATTTTAAAGGTAATTTAAAGCTGTTTTTCTATCAAGCAAAATGTTTCCTATCGTGTATTGGAAACAGTCTTCCCATCACACATTACGTTCTGTAATACATATTGGAATTTTCAGTGCGTAATAACTTACTTTTTTTTGAATAACATCTAATAGAAAACAACCAGTTTTGCCGTTTTCACTTACTCACTGCCGTACTCAGAGACTTTAATACGTAGTAAGTACTATTAGTTATTCTGTGCTTTAATTAAGTTTTAATGACAATTAAATGTCTTTCCTTCTCTATTTAGAACTGTAAGAAAGTGACAGCAAGAGACTTAATTGTCATTAAAACTTAACTGACGTCTCTGAGTACGGCAGTAACAGCCTTCAAGTTGTGCTTACTGAAATCATAATTTGTAAAAATGAAAGGCACCAATGTTGTAGCTAAATGAATTAATTTCCTTTATCAGGAACCGAAGGACAACCCGGACAACCAGGATACCCAGGGCAGCCTGGAAAACCAGGACATCCAGGATCACCAGGAACTCCCGGGCAACCAGGAGTACCTGGTCAGCCAGGAACACCCGGTCAGCCAGGAAAGCCGGGATCACCCGGTCAACCTGGACAACCAGGATATCCATCACAGCCTGGTCAACCAGGCTACCCAGGACAGCCTGGACAACCAGGATACCCAGGTCAACCAGGAACACCAGGACAACCAGGTGTACCAGGAACCCCCGGTCAACCAGGAAAGCCCGGAACCCCAGGACAACCAGGATACCCAGGACAACCTGGTCAACCAGGACATCCCGGACAGCCTGGACAACCAGGAACACCTAGTCAACCAGGATACCCAGGACAGCCGGGTCAACCAGGATACCCAGGACAGCCAGGTCAACCAGGATACCCGGGGCATCCAGGAACTCCCGGTCAGCCAGGAAAGCCCGGTACACCGGGTCAACCAGGATACCCAGGCCAGCCAGGAACACCCGGTCAACCAGGTTACCCAGGACAGCCAGGTCAACCAGGATACCCAGGCCAACCAGGAACACCCGGACAACCAGGATATCCAGGTCAGCCAGGAACACCCGGACAGCCAGGAACACCCGGGCAGCCAGGATACCCAGGACAGCCAGGACAACCAGGAATCCCAGGACAACCCGGTACACCGAGTCAACCAGGATACCCAGGCCAACCAGGAACACCCGGACAGCCAGGTTACCCAGGCCAGCCAGGAACACCCGGTCAGCCAGGTAAGCCTGGAACACCAGGTCAACCAGGATACCCAGGGCAGCCGGGACAACCAGGATACCCTGGCCAACCAGGCACTCCCGGACAGCCAGGAAAGCCCGGATCTCCGGGTCAACCAGGATACCCAGGACAGCCAGGACAACCAGGATACCCAGGACAACCTGGTACCCCGGGTCAGCCTGGATACCCAGGCCAGCCAGGAACACCCGAACAGCCAGGCAAGCCTGGAACACCGGGTCAACCAGGATACCCAGGGCATCCAGGAACTCCCGGTCAGCCAGGAAAGCCCGGTACACCGGGTCAACCAGGATACCCAGGCCAGCCAGGAACACCCGGTCAACCAGGTTACCCAGGACAGCCAGGTCAACCAGGATACCCAGGTCAACCAGGAACTCCCGGTCAGCCAGGAAAGCCCGGTACACCGGGTCAACCAGGATACCCAGGCCAACCAGGAACCCCCGGACAGCCAGGAACACCCGGGCAGCCAGGATACCCAGGACAACCAGGAATCCCAGGTCAACCCGGTACACCGAGTCAACCAGGATACCCAGGCCAACCAGGAACACCCGGGCAGCCAGGATACCCAGGCCAGCCAGGAACACCCGGTCAGCCAGGTAAGCCTGGAACACCAGGTCAGCCAGGATACCCAGGGCAGCCGGGACAACCAGGATACCCAGGCCAACCAGGAACTCCCGGACAGCCAGGAAAGCCCGGATCTCCGGGTCAACCAGGATACCCAGGACAGCCAGGACAACCAGGTTACCCAGGACAACCAGGAACTCCTGGACAGCCAGGAAAGCCCGGAACTCCTGGTCAACCAGGATACCCAGGCCAACCAGGAACACCCGGACAGCCAGGCACTCCCGGACAGCCAGGAAAACCCGGAACACCGGTTCAACCAGGATACCCGGGTCAACCCGGCGAGCCAGGTACGTGTCATAACAAAACATATTTCTTATGCATCATTATCTACATTATTTTAAGTGACGATAATGCCGGCGTGGTAGCACAGGTGGTAGCTCACTTTAATTGCAATTCTCAACTACTGAGGCTCTTATATCTCCATTTCGAGCTGTAGAAAGGCTAATATTGTACTACTAACGTTGTTGCTATAGCCACCTTGATACTAGGTCCTCAAGGTCTAACACCAGTGGACTAACCTGGCTTAGTTACATTACAACAAACCTAACTGCTATACAGAGAATAACAGATAACGGTGTCCGTGAAGTTGTATACCGCCATTTGCCCGCGCCATATAATGGGTTCATCTCGCGCTTGGCAGGTTCTATCATAAGTTATAATTAACCATCATTTTTGTCTCTTGTCAGGATACCCAGGACAGCCAGGACAACCAGGTTACCCCGGTCAGCCTGGTCAACCCGGACACCCAGGCCAGCCAGGTCAACCCGGATACCCAGGACAACCCGGTCAGCCCGGTAAACCAGGACAACCTGGGTACCCAGGACAACCCGGTCAGCCAGGTGAGTACTATTACTTTAGTGATCATCACTACAAACTTTTGATTGGCTATTTAAAAGTAGTAACAATAGAATATGAAACATGTCGGTATGGTAGTTTATAATTTAACGATAATTATCCAATAGTTTTTTTTTATTAAGATATTTGTAAATATTTTATTTTTACAACATAAATTTGCGATTTTATCTGTGGACTACAAGACTCGAAACACGGACGGCCATGATTGAACTTCGTGTGACGTCACATCGCACAAAACATACAAAAACTATCTGTCAGGTTTCAAGAAAAATTGTTCGTTGCGGTGTGACGTCACAAGGCAAAATGTCACGTGACCAACCGTTTTCACACGAATTAAATGAAGAAGTTGTTTTTCTAAAGATTTTTCAAGACAAAAAATATTGTTAGAGGTATAAGCGTAAAAATAAGCGGTTGTAATTTTTAAAATACTTTTCCGAGAACTGTCAAATAGCCAATTGCTAGGACAATACATAGACATACACTCACGAAGTCACGACTGTAATCCCCTCACTGCCTAGTCTCTGACTAACCTAGTCAGAGACTAGGCAATGAGAACCGTAAAAGTATTCCACTACCACAGTCGAAGTTTCACCAAATAATAACTGCACTGCACATGTTCTTAGTGCGATGTGAGCCCATGCCACTATGCTGTTGGATTTATCTGCCATCTTCAGTCCGTTATTAGTCTTTTACGACACCCAAGTGAAAGATGGGTTAGTAGTTTTTTTTATAATAAGCCACACAGCATTCTGGGCTAATAAGACTTCGGACACATAGAACGTAGAGAAATCAGGCCATTACTATAATGCAACGCAATAATATGCAATATGTTTACAGTCATGTATGATGTATGCGTGGACTGCAGGTCTTTCTGTCTACGGATGTATGTAAATGAAAATAACCGCGGCAATAACTGATTCCAAAATCGCTCTTTGAGATGCATGAGTGAAAACGATTACCTATTCATTAAGTTAATTGTTTGTCTATTTTCCTAATTAACACTTTTGACACATTGAGAATGTTGATGATAATTAAGTATCCGTCTTAATCACAGTACAACAGTAATTACTTAAAAAATGGTTATTTAAGGAGAGTTTATTCATGTTGTGTTACCTAATAGGTTCCGCAGCATATTCATAACTATAGAATAGCATTTTTTTAACATGAGAACGGCAACATTTATTTATCGGGTTTTTCGTCTTAATTAGGATACCCAGGGCAACCCGGACAACCAGGACAACTCGGACAACCAGGACACCCAGGACAGCCAGGAACACCTGGTAAACCAGGACAACCAGGATACCCCGGTCAGCCAGGTCAACCCGGCTACCCCGGTCAGCCAGGTCAACCCGGTCAACCCGGCAAACCGGGACAGCCAGGACAACCAGGCTACCCCGGTCAGCCAGGTCAACCCGGCTACCCTGGTCAGCCAGGTCAACCCGGTCAACCCGGCAAACCAGGACAGGAAGGACAACCAGGCTACCCCGGTCAGCCAGGTCAACCCGGATACCCAGGTTCTCCAGGACAACCCGGACAGCCAGGTGGGTACTATACTATCAGGATACAATGTTTACTAGAAAAAAAACAACTAGTCTCAGGAAAGCTCGAACGGGATTCGAACCCGTGACCTTTGAATTGCCGGTCCACTGCTCTAACCGCTAAGCTACCGAGACCCCAGAACACTCGTTGAATTTTTTCTAGTAGTTGATACGCTGCAAGCCAGCGGTATTAGGTCACTGTGAAATCTTCCCTCACGAATACTATCAGTTTTGTGATCATTACTACAAACTTATTGCTGGGCTTATGACTTCTAAATATCATGTCATAATATGTAGGTAGGTAAAAATGATTTTGGACGTTTCGGAAATTTGTATTTAATAAGTTTACTTGAATAAAGAGATTATGATTAAACTGTAGGGAAATCCAATTATAACCTTAATGCAACGCGCAAATAGGCATGTGGCATGTTTGTAATTTTAACTGCCACGACAACCACCGATTCTAAAAACGGTCAATGAGAAGCTCAAAAGTTAATGAATTTAATTTATTGTCTATTTTCCAATGTAACTTCAACACCTTTATTACACTTTGAGAATGTTGATAATAATTAAGTGTCCGTATTATCCAAATGTTATAGTTTTATAACTGCTGGCATTTCTCACAAAACATACAACGAATCACAGTTTAAAGGTACTTACTTCACAAAATGGTAATTGTAAAATAAAACATTTATATGTTGTTACTAATACCTACCAGGCCTCCGTCACTCCATATTGCGCGCTATAATTACCTACTGCCCGGCCGAGTGGTCTCGTCTCGGGCCGTTTGCGGACCAAATTCAATGCGGTTTTCGCAAGCGAAGCGCACGCTCGTTGTTCAATTTTAATTGTTCCATTCGTTTGTACGCGTACCTACGATGCCGTCTGGTGCCTTATGTGCAGTAGATGGGTTTGTTGTGCAGTAGTAGTTTTTATTTTACCTACACACTAACCTCTATTTACTTTTGATGATGATGTCAGCACCAATTTATAAAAAAATATATTTTATATACGACACGATTTTAAACTATCACATATAGTCAGAACATATTCACAGTTCTCAATAAAATAGATACAAACAGTTATTTATGTTAATTTAATTTTATCGAAGAGGCAGCCCTGCGATTGCTGTGGGATCGCGCGGTAGGTTATTACAGTTTAAATATTAGTAGGCTATAGCAGTAGGTATTGGGTATTTTCTACTGAGTGAAGTATCTGTTAACTCTTCTTTAATCTGTGCTAATACCACCACAAAAACAAGAACCACAGCATAATCATAAAAAGAATAGCATAATATTTTTATAACCATGAGATACACAAAATGTAATCTGCTTTTTCGTCTTAATTAGGATACCCAGGGCAGCCTGGACAACCAGAACAACCCGGTCAGCCTGGATACCCAGGGCAACCAGGTCAGCCAGGAACACCCGGTAAACCTGGACAACCAGGATACCCAGGGCAACCAGGACAACCCGGTCAGCCAGGTTACCCAGGGCAACCAGGACAGCCTGGAACACCCGGTAAACCTGGACAACCAGGATACCCAGGGCAACCAGGACAACCAGGAACACCTGGTCAGCCCGGTAAGCCAGGACAACCAGGCTCCCCCGGTCAGCCAGGTCAACCTGGATACCCAGGCCAGCCAGGACAACCCGGTCAGCCCGGTAAACCAGGGCAGCCAGGATACCCAGGGCAACCAGGTGGACCTAACCATCCTGGACAACCAGGACACCCCGGACAACCCGGTCAGCCTGGTAAACCAGGACAACCTGGCCAACCAGGGTACCCGGGCCAGCCTGGTCAACCAGAACATCAAGGTGGACCTGGACAACCGGGACATCCAGGACAACCCGGTCAACCAGGTGTGTACAATTTAGTGATGATCACTACATACATCTAATTACTGAGCTACATATTTTTTATTTTTTTGTCACTATCTTCAAATCATTCAGTCCCTATCAGAATAACAGCGCTTCTGTATCATTCTGACTGAACATCAATGTGTGACACAGAAGCTTAATGCCCAGACAGGGCCCATTTACTTTACACTCTATGTTTAATTATTATTACTTATCTGTTCTTTTCAATTTTTCTGTAAGTTTGCGTTATATTATCTTTTTCTTATTTTATTACACTTTGTATACTTAACATGTAAGTGTGGGTATGTTAATAAATGATTTTCTATTCCATTTTTTGGTAACATTGGGTTCAACTTATGGGTTAACGAGACGGACAACATTTTTAATCGTATTTCCGTTTTAATTAGGATACCCAGGGCATCCCGGACAACCAGGACAACCCGGCCAGCCAGGATATCCAGGACAACAAGGACAGCCAGGAACACCTGGAACACCCGGTAAACCAGGACAACCAGGATACCCTGGACAACCAGGTCAGCCAGGAACACCTGGTCAGCCAGGAACACCCGGTCAACCAGGACGGCCAGGACAACCAGGACAGCCAGGATACCCAGGACAGCCCGGTCAGCCTGGTGCGTACATTCAGAGTGATCACCACTTTAAACATCAAATTGTTAGGCTAGGAGGTATGCTATAGTATATACGAGTATACTCGTACCACAGAACATAGGGAAATTAGAGTATGACCTACAATTTACGCTAACCTTAATGCAGCGTACTTATAACATAAGCATGGTGTTCATTATGTAATCTGCCTTGACAACAACTGCGAGTGCACCATTCTAATAGTCCCTCCGTATCCTAAACACGAACTTATTAACTTTAATTGATTGTCTTTACCTATATTTTCTAATGGACGAAGTAGAAACATTTTCATTTACATCTGGAGTACGTTGACGTAATTTCAGTAATAATTGCTTTAGAGTATAAGAGTAATAGGTATCAGTATTAACCGGACTTTTCTGTTAAATATTCGTAAGTATCTTAAGTAAATTATATCCCATTTGTTTACTATTGGGATTAGACATTTCCCTGTCTCGCATTTTATTTTATTTTTAAATATACGGTACGCCATGTACATGAACAAAACAAAATTTAAAACAGATTATTCGTCTTAAATAGGTTACCCGGGGCAACCCATACAACCAGGATACCCAGGACAGCCTGGGCAGCCAGGAACACCCGGTCAGCCAGGAACACCCGGTAAACCAGGAGAGCCCGGTCAGCCAGGTGCGTCAGTTTATTCAACATCACTTTACATGTAATTGCTGGCTCTAGGACTTCTGATAGGGCTTACATACGACGTAGGGAAATCGCAATATAACCCTATGTTTAGACTAACCTTATTAAATATATAAATATACAACTTTTTACGCTCACATCAATTATGTAGCCCAAGATAAGCTTATTTTTTTTTAAACTCGGTAACATGGTTAAACTAGGTGACGGATAAATAAATATACAATAAAGAAAAATACCCAAACCCAAAATCAATTTATAAAAACAGTTTTTTTCCAAATTGACTCAATCGGGAATCAAACCCGATTGCAACGTGCATAGGGCATGCAATATTCGCTTAATTTTTTAATATTAGAAGGACGCAAACGAGCAGACGGGTCACCTGATGGAGGAGCAATCACTGCCGCCCATGGACACCCGCAAAACCAGAGGAGTCGCAGATGCGTTGCCGACCTTTAAGAAAAGAATAGGGTTAAGAGGCCTATTACATCTCGACTGTGATTTTTGCGTAAAATGCCCATTTTCGCATTTTGTTGTAATTTTGCAGTTGTATTTATCGTTTTTATCGAAATAGGATAATAAAATCATGCTTATTACTACAAATGTCCACTCTGCGAGGATAAGCTGAGTTCGGACGGCCGCGGTGCATCGCATTTTGAAGTATTTTTGCAGTTGTATTTATCGTTTTTATCGAATTAGGATAATAAATTAATTATATTTTTTTTATTTATCATGAAGTAACGATTATTCTAGTATATATTTTGCTCAATAATAGTATTATCGTAGATATGAAAAATTCACAGTTAACTTAAAGCGATTTTCGAAGTTTTTTGGTTTAGAATAAGATTATTTTTCTATATAAAATCAATGATATCAAAAAATTCCGAGGCCGCTACGCACTATACGACTATATAAGAGATAACATTCTAATTTTTTTATTTCATTTGTTCAGAACAGTATTTCAATCTAGGAGCTCAAAAAAGTGCCTTCGCGCCTTTCATGAAAATCTTTCTTTGCAATTTTGGGTTTAATTAAAAAGTAAAGCAAAATTTACAAAAAGCGAGGCCGCTACGCACTATTCCAATAGCAATTCTACACTATTCAATAAGTCTAAACTGGTATTTTATTTTTGTTTTTGAGATCCATAACGCCAACATTGACAATTTTACGCAAAAATCACAGTCGAGATGTAATAGGCCTCATAAGTAAGGAATAGGAATTGTGAGGGGGGGAGGGAGGGGCCTCCGGAACTCTCACTCACCGGACGAAACACAACAGCACCAAGTGCCATTATTTCACGTCGAGAACTGCCCATTGAATCCCATGAGCCAAGCATTGTTGGTGATATGATGGAACCATTCGACAATTCTGCTTCCTACAATTTTTGATAGCCCAAGATTAATAAATCCTTTATCCAACTCTGGCGAATGTATATTATTAACATTGATGTACCTTCGATTTCGTCCGGAGGTCCATTCGTCGAGACTTACGGCGAACTTTTGTCCCTTGTTTTGTAGTTCATCAAGTTGCATCTTGACTTCTTTTTTTAACCGATCGCTTTTCGCCATCACTATAGATTTAATGGTATGCGGAGATTTTGGTAAATTCTTGTGGCCTGCTTTTACAAAAAGCTTTCGAATGCTTTTAGAAGAACAAAATACCCGAAAAGATAAACCGTCTACCGCTTTCATTTTTGCTATCGTGGTCTCTATTGTTTCTTCGTTACAAGGCTGAAAAAATTTGTTGATTTTTTTACATTTTTTGTCTGTGGTGCTTGATCCTCATTAACTATCCGCCCGTCCTCCGTATTTGGAAGGATTGACTTGAGATCTTAAAGATCTTTTTCTTGTGACTAACTGCGTTTTGTTAAAAATTATGATATTCGAAAAACTCGAAAAACTCGAATATATAGTCCTGTGGTATTCGAATAGTAAAAGTAGGCGAATACTCGAATAAAACGAATACTCGAATACTCGAATTGCATGCCCTAAACGTGCATATGAATGTTAATTTGAAAGTCTTTACCTACATTTACCAACTTTAGTTGAGAATCTTTTTACACTTGGAGTATGTTGATTTACACAGAGATCATTAATTTTTATTTGAATACAGGAGTCATAAGTATTAGTATCAACTGGACATTTCCGACAAAATGTAAAACAGTTTTTTCGTCTAATCTAGGACATCCAGGGCAACCCGGACAACCAGGACAGCCCGGCCAGCCAGGCTACCCAGGCCAACCAGGACAGCCTGGAACACCCGGTCAACCAGGAACACCCAGTAAACCAGGACAACCAGGCTACCCGGGACAACCAGGTGGTCCAGGAACACCCGGTAAACCAGGACAGACTGGACAACCAGGACAACCAGGCTACCCAGGCCAACCAGGACAGCCAGGACAACCAGGGCAGCCAGGATACCCAGGACAACCAGGGCAACCTGGACAGACAGGATACCCAGGGCAGCCCGGTCAGCCAGGTGCGTAATCACTTTTTTCAACATCACTATAAACATCTAATTGCTGGCCTAGGGTCTAGGACATCTGATAGGGCTCACCATAATATACAACAGCCCCAATTTTAAAAAAAATTAGTTCAAAAACACTCGATAGATGGCGTTTTATGAAAGCCGAGCCGTACAAAAGGTTGTAATAAATTGTGCACTTTTGCTTGTCATGCTAAAAAATAAAAAAAATGTATTTTCATTTCAGGGCATATTTCTATTTTGCATAATAACTTCGTTCACAGTTTGACAGTTGCACAGTTACGCAGCCATACACGTGCTCTCCATGGACTCGCCGTTTACTAAGGGCCATCTATGAAGTCATTGGGAACAAATTATTTTTTTTTATCTCTGAAAATCGTCCATTATGCGTCGTCCTAATACAACGCGATAAAGCGATCATCGCGCGATCAAACGGCCCTCTCATTAATAATGGCAATTTTGAGGATAGTAGTGGTATGAAATGTATGTTATTATTATCAACTGAGCTCTTCTTAAACGTAAAGGGATAATTAATATCCTGATAGACAAAAATATGCAAAGATACTGTGAAATTATAGAAATATGAAAATTACACAAATTCCGATCTACCACGTTCAACGACAGATTTCAGCAAACAATTTTCAATCTAGTACATTTTTTTTGTATTAGTATGAAAGCTTATTTGGTCGGGCAGTTTTTAAGACTACTCAGAAGCTATGGCAACTCTTTTTTATTCTTTTTTATTTTTAAAGTTAGGATCAAAATTTTTTTACTCATAAAAGTGCAATCAATAGGTATTGTATTAAAAAAAACATCGAAAAAAAGTCGACCTAAGAAAAAGATATAATTTTTTAGAGCGTCGTTGAATCACATAAAATAACGAAAAAAAATTAAAGCTCAAAACTACCAAAAATCACTGAACATACAAGGGGGTTCAGTATATATTATATAGGTATGGTAGTTCCCTATCACCATTACCACACATTGGCTTGACACCTAACAAGAAACATCCTGTATATTGGGATATTTTTCGTTACATACATCACAATACCTTTTGTAACTTAATTAATACAAAGTGGAGATTCTTATCTCACCTCTAATTTTATATTTAAATAAACTGTATGTCATACTTCTTTTGTGTACTTACATGAAAAAGACAAAAATTAGAACAATGTTTTCGTCCTGTATAGGATACCCAGGTCAACCTGGAACACCAGGACAACCCGGCCAGCCAGGTTACCCTGGACAACCCGGGCAGCCTGGAACTCCCGGTCAACCAGGAACAACACCTGGTCAGCCAGGAACACCTGGTAAACCTGGACAACCAGGCTACCCAGGACAACCAGGAGGCCCAGCAACACCTGGACAGCCAGGAACACCCGGTAAACCAGGACAGCCAGGATACCCAGGACAGCCCGGTCAGCCAGGTGTGTAAAATCACTTTATTAATCAATCACCCATCACTTTAAACATCTTATTGCTGGGCTAGGAGTTTACTAGGCTAAAGGGTTTGATGGCCTTCTGATAGGGACCACATAGAACGTAGGGAAATAGGGCCATTATGATAACTTAGATGCACGTTGCATCAAAACCACTACGGCGTTAACCAAGTCCATTAATAATCAATCCACCAAGGCCTACAGAACGATAACTAATCAATTTAAAGCAATTTTACTCGAGTATGTAAATGTTTTATGGCTCTAATGCATAAAAAGAGTTCAAGTGTAAAATAGATATTACAAATTAACAGACATCTCTTGTAAAATATTTAATTTGTCACAGTTTAACAAATAACTACTTACTTACTTCACAAAATCTTTTTTAAAGGATCAACTGGGGATTGCCTCGTTTATAACATTTTATTTTTAAATAAGCGGTACTCACTAGTACATGAGATAAACAATATTTAGCCTACTTTATTTTATTTACTAGGATACCCAGGTCATCCCGGACAACCAGGACAGCCTGGCCAGCCTGGCCAGCCAGGGTACCCAGGCCAACCAGGACAGCCAGGAGCACCCGGACAGCCAGGAACACCCGGTAAACCTGGACAACCAGGATATCCAGGACAGCCCAGTCAGCCCGGTGTGTACAAATCACTTTTATTGATCATCACTGACATCTATCTATGAACCATTTACAAAACTTTTCTTAGATCAGTTTTTAAATACTGCAGCATGGACTCCTTTATTAAGAAGGTGCCGCGCGATGGCAAAACCTGACATAAGTATCATAATGAACTTCAAAGCAAAATCAATCATATTGATATTTAAAATTAGAACTATTCTGCTTTGAAGTTCTAGACCTAGTAGGTAATTTGATTAGAGCAATGTTTTTATTCTGCGAAATCTACAAAACCATCACGCGCTTGTGTTAGAATTTCCTTTTTTAAGATGGGGACGACCTGCGATATATCAATACAAAATATTTTCATGTAAGAATTATTGTTTCAAGCGTAAAATTAAGAAAGATGTCGAAAAAAAATGTTTTTAGGAGTCATTCGATTTATGTATTGTTTGTTATTGTTTAAAGAATTTGTTTCAAATTTCAACAAGGCCACGTCCTTGTGCAATGATCAGGCTAACTTACGTAAGTTCTTTTAATGTATTTAACTAATTCAGCGCATAGTACCTACAAGTAACTTAAAAATACGTAAATTTTCACAATTTCGTGCAGGATCCCCTTAACACGATAACACGTTCATGTTATTCATCTGGAAAGCGTGCAAAAATGATTACTTTGACATTATTTACACTTCAGAAATTTCCTCGATAAGACTCGTAGATCTTGTAAAAACCATCCCGAATACTTTAAAATTAAAAGCATCTAAGATAAAAGAATTCTTCTGGATGGTCTAATATACAACCTAAAATACTATCTGTTACTTTTCAAAATCTTGTGTTACTTCTCCGAATAAATAGTTTTTATTTAATTTCATTACTATAGTCGTTCCAGATAAACGTGCATAAAAGGTCATCGCTATCACTGCACGCCGAAACAGGATCGCGTCGAACCGAAATATACTCGTAAGCCGTAGCGAAACTTATCTTGGTACAAGACGTCCTTGATCCGGAGACTTGGCATATATCACAAACATTTTTTTTTAAATCTATACAAGTGCTTATTGTACCTTTTGACTTTTAATACGTACATAATAAATAAGTTCCTATTATAGTGATAATTAACTGGCCTAATAATGTATTGAAATCTCTTGGTACAAGTGAGGTAAATGACCTTTTATGCACATTTATTTGGCACCGACATAGGATCCGCAGAGAACCAACATTGCCTTGCTAACAACATTTTGTTTTTCTACAACCCAGGACAACCAGGTCAGCCAGGAACACCAAGTAAACCGGGACAACCAGGATACCCAGGTCAACCAGGGCAGCCCGGGCAACCAGGGCAGCCTGGCCAACCAGGTTACCCAGGACAACCTAGTCAGCCAGGAACACCCAGTAAACCAGGACAACCAGGATACCCAGTACAGCCGGGAACACCCGGTCAGCCAGGTTTGTACCCTTTAGTGAGTCTCATACTATAATGGCAATATTACGTTAATAGGACTTGCCTGTAGGGACCATTATAAGACGTACGGAGTTCGTATATTTCACGCTGAGCTTAATTTAGGTAATTAACTGCCAGGGCAAAATCATTAACAATTTTTAAACCACGAACGTGCTAATACTTTCAATGAGGCATTCGATACGCCTCGCTTGGTGGTAAACAGTTACTTTACAGTAGCTTGAACGTTTGCAACTCCAGAGGTATCACTCACAAATTGCCGGCCCTGTATTAGCTTTCACTTTATCTACCTCGGCAGAGAAGCTCGTGTAAGTTTTAACAAGTTTTCACTGCTCTGATTTTATGAAAGAAATAATCAGTAACTCCATCAGCCAGATATTTCCGTTTAATATTAGGAAGCATCCGGCATAAGTATATCCAATTAGACATCGTTGAATATACTCGTGACACATATCACTAAAATAAGCGGGATAATAAATTATTCCTTGTGGCACAAGGAGCCAACCAACAACAATTTGGTTGTCTATTCATTATTTCAATTTCATTTTAATGGGAACATTGGCAAATATAAAACTATTTTTCCTCTTTACTAGGACAACCAGGACAGCCCGGACAGTCAGGAACACCCGGTAAACCAGGACAGCCAGGATACCCGGGACAACCAGGACAGCCAGGAACACCCGGTCAGCCAGGAACACCTGGTAAACCCGGCCAGCCAGGATACCCAGGACAACCAGGACAGCCTGGCCAACCAGGAACACCTAGTCAACCTGGATACCCTGGACAGCCTGGACAACCAGGACAGCCAGAAACACCGGGTAAACCTGGTCAACCCGACCAGCCAGGACGCCCAGGACAACCAGGCCAACCAGGAACACCTGGTCAACCTGGATACCCTGGACAGCCTGGCCAACCAGGTTATCCAGGACAACCAGGAACACCCGGTCAGCCTGGAACTCCTGGTAAACCAGGTCAACCTGGCCAGCCAGGATACCCAGGACAACCCGGCCATCAAGGTGGACCCGGCCAACCAGGATATCCAGGACAACCAGGAACACCCGGCCAGCCAGGACAGCCCGACCAACCAGGAACACCCGGTCAACCAGGATACCCAGGGCAGCCCGGCCAACCAGGAAGACCCGGTCAACCAGGATACCCAGGGCAGCCCGGCCAACCAGGAACACCCGGTCAGCCAGGAACACCCGGCAAACCAGGACAACCAGGATACCCAAGCCAACCAGGAACACCTGTACAACCATATCCCGGTAAGAAAATACGTTTATCACCCTGATTTTAATATTACAGTAATATCCCGCGCTATTATATAAAGAACGCGCAGACAAATAGATGTAAATCAAAAGTCTACGCGAAAGATACAATTCCCAATCAAACATTGTTAGTTACGTGTGATGCGTGCGAGTGCGTGAGCGTGCGAGTCCGAGCAATCAAGTAATTTTGATACATACTTTGGTTATTTATTGTTACTATGATTTCTTTATAAACACTTACATGATAAATATACAAAATAAAATAAAAAGAAACTAAAATAACACAGGCATTAAGTATACAAAAAAAAACAGATTAATATTTAAAAAATGTACGTATAAGGTAATTAGGTAAATAATACACTCTTTATTATAATATTATAAATGTGTTTCTAAATATCATCATAAATTACTTTATCTAATGATCTTGCATTCTTTGAAAAGTAGCTGCTTAATAAAACCTTTAAAAATTTACGTTTCGTCTTAAAAAAGTATACAATCACTCTGATTTTAATAGAGAAAATTATGGGACAATAAAATGTACCTATAAACAAAATTATATAAAAGCAGCCCGCCGGCCATAAAGCAATCAGGACGAACTTTAAAAGTTTTAAATATTGAATAAATGTACGAGTATTTTTTATTTGCGTATAATATTAAAGCATTATAATTATAGTTCAAGACTTTCTATATTTTCTTGCCCAAAATAAAAATAATTGGTTATACTATGAATTATCATTATATTAATAAACAGTAACAAATTGTATTAAAAACTTAAATTTACTTTCAGGGGGCGATTCAGTCGGGGAACCAACGGGCACTGGAGTTCAGCCACCTTACTATCCTCCACCTAACAGTCAGATGCCGCCATTCCCGATTTACGTCATACCTTACCCGTTGCCGATCGTTCCTAGCCCAGGGTCCTGCCCGTGCTATCTCGTGAACCCGGGAAATAATAACACCACAGCAGTGACACAACCTCCTACGCAGACACCACCAAATTACGGTGGACAAAATATGTATGCACCATACGGCATCATCGGATTTGTTCCTGTAGTGTTTGTACCGTACTGCCCAGGAATGGCCGCTGGGATGAACACTGCTCAGCAGAATTTCCCCAGCGCTGTTCCCGTTCCATACAACTGTGCTCAGTGTCAAGCGAATAAAGACGTCTACCGTTATATCGGTAGATTGAATGGTGGACGTAGCACTAACTTCGGTGATCTTAAGGAAATTAAATCCATTACCGAATTGGAAGACCTACTGAAGAAACAAATTAAACCTATGAAGAAGAGTTTACGAAGAATATCGGTGCAACCGGTAATACTCGATGACAAAACGAACGATAACGAGAAGGCAACAGCTAAACAGTGAACCTAGAAAGATTGTAGGTGGCTTAAAAGCAGTGCCTTACAATGATGTTAATATAATATCATTGGTGCCTTAATAGACAATAAGTTAAAATAATTTTGAGAATGTCCGATTAATAAAAATGTTCTTGGACGATCTCAAAATTAAGTAGGACGCGCGGTGAACGCCATTATTTATTTAAGTGAAATGTCAGTTACTTCTATTAAATAGGTTACATTTTTATTGAAATGTAGTGCTGAAATTATTCTCAAATGCGTATTTGTATGTAATATTTACAGAAATTAACGAAATTGTCTTAAACTTTTAATGTTTTTGTATTATTATTATATTGACAACATGATTTAATATTGTATAATATTGAATACGCATCGCCACAGTGAGATAATAAATATTTAAATTAATATTGATTCTTTCATTTGTGACCCTTAAGAGCAAACCAGGAAACAGTATTATAATGAAGCACTAAAATAATGATTTGAGATAACAATACACCATTTATCGTGGCCCTGTGCCTTATGGGATATCTGTACTCGCGGTCACTCAAGCGTTCTCATAAAACATGTGACATGCATAGTAATCACACAAAAAATGTCAGACACTTATTATAATAGACTCCTCAATCAAATTCCATTTGTAAAGTATGCAAGTGCTCAGATACGCAAGATATACACCAATTTATATGTTAAATACAAAGTTAGATAAAAGTAGCCTTATTAAATGTTAGGTAGGTACTACTTTTGATCTTTAGCTGCGATCTTTTAAAGGAAATAGTATTCGTCACCTACATCATTGGTTTTCGTTGCCTTTAATTCCCATACATCAACAATTAACAAACCTTTAAATCTTTTGAGAATGCTTTTTTACAATCAAAGAACGTGTCAAGGAAAGGATAAGAAATGACACAACATAACTTACCTACTATATAATAACATAATAATATTAATAGATTTTTATTATTAGAGCTGTTCTTAATGTTAAGTGGTGCTAGGAATGAAGAGCAAATGATTTATAAACTTGTTCGTTTTACTGATAAAGAAGAACCGGACCAAACGGTCCTGGAACATTGGTTCGACTCGGTTTAATAAAGACGGCATATATAGTTACTATGGCAGCTCAGTTCAAATAACTGAGTGCAAAAAAGTTATGACTATTTTTAAATACCTACTTTTCTCAAACAATTTATTAGCACATTCTTCATTCCGTGACGTCAATAAGTTCTTTCAGGACATGAATTGACCGGAGGTTGGTTTCGTACAAAAAAGGTCCATTGGAGTCAGATCCGGGCTACGTGGTGGTCTCTTCGAGAGATCACTTTATTAGGGAATAGTTGACGGACTACGGGCATAGCGGTGTAAGGGGTATGGGCAGTTGCTCCATCCTGTTGAAACCAGGTCCGCGTATATTGAAGCTTTTTTATGGGGGTTATCTTAAGAGTAAAGTGTAAAAAACCAACCCCTGGTCAATTCATGTCCTGAAAGAACTTGAAGAAAGAGAAATGGCAAGCATTACAGAGCTTACTTGCCGCGCAGTGATGGATAATTTTAGACCTTTTTAATAATTTTAGACAGGAGTGCCGCGATCGTAACGGACTACATTTAGAAGAAATAATTTTCAAAAAATAATACCCATTTTATAAGGATTACTATAAAATAAAAACCTTTTACATAATGTAACCAGTTTTTTTTTAATTATTATTTTACACTTAAGGGACTTATGGGCCACCCTGTAGAAGCAACCACAACCTTCAGGAAGCAACCCTTCAGGGCCTCTGCTGGCAATCTAATCGATGTAATTATAGATCTCTAATAATAATTACAATGCACTGTTTTTATTAAAACCAATTTATTTATTTTATATTATTATACAACGTTAGTCGGAAAGGGGGTACTAAGCCGCGGACAACTGAAAGTGCTACTATCAATTCTTATATTGTAAATATAAACATTGCGAAAAACATTCATATTTTATGCAAATTCAAATTTAAAAAATGTACAATCCTGAATAGGGGCGGGGCTAACTAACGCCATGAACTTATGGAACTCAAATCTGTCTCTCTCTCAAAACACTGACCCCCAGGGCTACAACAGCGTCATTTCTTTCTTAAAACAGCTGTTAATCTAAAATTGTCCATTTTTAGGAAAAGTTCTAACACAAAAGTTATTTAGGTACTATCATGTATACTTTAGCCTCCTTTCAGCTTAGTACCCCATTTCTGACCGACGTTGTATAATATAAGAATACTAGCGGCCCGCCCGCGCCTTCGTCCACGCTAACTTAAAAAAACCGCCATACTTCAGCTATTTAAAAAATATATCTACAAAATATAAACAAAAACCATCCGCAGTTATCGCTCTATCTTTTAGTGAAAGTTGCATAAAAATCCATTGCGTGGTTTATAAGAATAATGCGGTGCCACAGACACAGGAAAACGGCGACTTTACTTTATAATTATGAAATGATAGTAACACGACATCCACCCCGCATCCTTCCCGAACTTGCACTACGACGCGGACGTCCCTGAATGAATGAAGAATGTGCTAATAAGTTGTTTAAGTAAAGTAGTCATAACTTTTTTCCAAACAGTTATTTGAACTGAGCTGCAATAATAACTATTAAAGTATATCGAAGTAGCTTTCTGATGATATATAAGGTGACTGCTAGAAACCGCAAGAAACTTCAAGGGCTGGTCAGGTCAAGTCTTTTAAAACATGACAAAAATGACAAAAAAGAATTCGTTTTTTTTTAAATTAAATAATTCATTTTGTGAATTTTAATTGGAACGATTATTTACAACGCGAGGGCAACGGCAGGCCGGCCGGTCGTCTGTTGACCCGTCAACGTAGGTACTTATCGCCCAGCTGACGCGGAAAAACCACGAATTCCTTGTTTGTCCTTTTTGTCATGTTTAAAACACTTGACCTGACCAGCCCTTGAAGTTTCTTGCGGTTTCTAGCAGTCACCTTATATATGCCGTCGTTACCACGTCGTCGAACCAATAGGTTCCAGGACCAGACTTCATACATTTTTGCCGGTTCTCCTTTCAAAAACTCTTGCCTAAACTATTTTGAGTTTTTGACCCCACCTTCGTTAACAATGTTAAAGAAAACCAGAAACAGTTAAGCATTCCCGTGTTTATGTTCTAAAATGTAATAGCAAAACACTTTCATTTTCCTCAAGCTCGCTTACAAGCGATTGTGTTGAATGCAATTGTTCCCTCGAAATAAAAGTCGCGCGAAACTGTGGCTCTACTCGGCAAGAGAGAAGTGTTAAACTTTGAAGCCTACCAAATCTTAAATGTTTTTTTTATTGTGCTACAATCCTAATCTACTCTTTCTTTATCAAATATTCAAATGACTCTCCCAACACTTTAGTCCATGGATTTACGAGATCTAGGTTATTATTGAAATATAAAACCAAAAATAAAATTGTAAACTAAACAGCTTAAAGACTTTACTATACCTAACCTAGGTTTTAAGCCGATTGAACAACCGAGAGCCTGTATGCGCCATAATTATTTTACTACCACATTGTACGTTACCTGGCGTATCTTACGCGAATTATTAGGATACCTATTTGCAGAGTAAGTATCTTTATATTAGAATAGCACCCTGGGGTGACGCACAGTGGTGACACAAGTTTTACGTTCATCGTAAAGTTATGAAAAATTAACTCCATAATGATGAACTAGACAGACGGACGAGGAACCGACCTAATGTAGTTATATATAGATGTCTGAGCAAAATTAAGCAAGTTTTGCAAGGCCTAGTAACAGGATGGATGACCTAATTAAAATATCTTTAACTCCTTTGTTCTGGAATGCGTGCTGAGCTATTATGAAATAAAACTGTTTTAATGCAACACGATAGTTTAAAGTCTATTATGAATTGTCCCGCTGTTGTAGTAAGGTGCTTGTCGTAAAAACACTAACCCACATTGGAAGAAGCAGTCTACGCAGGCCTCCAACAGATGGACCGACGATCTGGTAAAGATCGGAATCGGACTTGGTGGAGAATTTTGGTAGAGGCTTTTGTCCAGCAGTGGACGTCTTTAGACAGATGATGATGATGAACCTACATTGGACCTTTTTATGATCTTTCTAAAATACATGTTGCTACTAGGTAGTTGCATAGGTACTAACAAAAAGTTGTACCAGCCAGATCTAATTTATAACTGGTTTTCGCTGCACGAAAGAACTTTACTTTGGTCACCAATGGTTTAGTTATTGTCTATTTTTGACCGCCTCTGTGGTCTAGTGGCTAAGTCACCGGTTTCAGACCCAGAGGTCCCGGGTTCGATTCCCAGCGGGGGGTACATCTTTGTGTGCTCGGTTTGGTTGGTGGTAGGGCTGTTAAGTCAGTCAAGTGTTGTGTACCGACAGTTTATAGCCAGTTCCTCAGTGGTTGAGGATTCCGGGTGAAGCGCGCTTCCACCTTCGGACTTATCGTCACTTACCATCAGGTGAGATGAAGGCCAAGCGCCTACCCGTTGTAGAATAAAAATAAAAATAAAAAAATGGTAGAACCATGGAGCAACACGGGCCTCCGGCGGCGGTCCGGCCCGTGTTGCTCTATGGGTAGAACTAATAATTTACTCAAAAGTAAATAGCTATACATACACTAACGACTATTGTCCTCAAAATTGTTAGTCAGAAACTAGGCAATGAGGACCCTTTCACCATATAATTACTACATGTGCTCAGCGTGATATCCGGTGAGGATGGGTACCTACAGTCCTTCGTCCGTTAGTCGTCTTCTATAACACCCAAGAGAAGATATGGGTTGGTAGTATTCTTTGAATAAACCACCACCACAAAATTTAATGGTGACAAAAGGTATATTTTCGTGTACGTCGGCCCTAGCATACTCGTGGCCGTGACTCGATTGCGTCGTCACGGGTCAGTGCGAGGCCCCGCATGCTCTTGCCTCTTACTGAACGTAATGCCGAGGCGCTCACAGATGCTATACATTATAATATATGCTGTGTTGTACGATCGTACATGGAGACAAGAAAAACAGTAGGTTTAATATGTACAACGTGGGTACAAAGCAATCTTCTTAGCTTGGCCGGCGGGCGACTGAAGAGCGACTAGTGCGAATCACGTTAACGAATATGAGAATTTATATGGAAAAGTCCCACTGTTTTCGTAACGTGGTTCAACAGTGAATAAAACTCGTACTACTTATACCACCACAGAGTAAAGAAGAAAGTAATCGTCTTGGTAGCTGCTTGGTAGTAGCTCAATCAAAAATACAGCTTTATGAAACACTGCCGCTTGGAATTGTTCTATGTCAATTTAGCTGTCTACCACCATCTTATCGAGTTCATAAACGATGCTAAAAGCATTGTTTGTTGTGTCCCGCCCGTCACAAATTAGATGGTCAATTCTTCCGTGGTTGTGCGACAGTTCACCGTTTACTTAGTACCTAGTTGCGGTTTCCAGGTGAAGTAGATTTTCATTTCATCAGTTACCATCGGATATACAGGATTAGTTATTCTGTGATACAGGGTGGAAAAAAAATGCCGTGGTTAGAGGAAAAGTAGGTATTTACCCTTAACATTGATTATGGCAATTTTACTGAAAGGAAACATTTCTTTATTTTTAAAAATAATTAGTTTTAATAATTTTTGAAATTGCATTTAAAGATTTATGAAAAATCACCTGCTTGAGCCGGGAATCGAACCGGTGAAATGTAAGATAAAAACATCCTGTATTTTATAATACCAACCGAAAGAGTCATTCATAAGGATCAATTTCTTTTAAACAACATGTATCTTAAACTAAAGAAAGACCAAGAAACATATTTTTTTAATTGTGATGCTTAGGGTAAGGTGGGCACAATGAAATAAAAAAGTTTTTTATGGTCGTAGAAAAAATAAATCTTATTATTTTAGCAAACTCTTTTCACGAAATTAAACATTGGTTATTCTTTTAATATTCAACAATATCAAACTAAACGTTTCTGTAAGTAATCTTATATTATTGGCACTTCTTCGAGACCAATTTTTTGTTGTACTGTGCCCCAGATCTGGGGTACAATAAAACTAGGGTAGGGGTACTATAAAACAGTTCGGGGCACAGAGCAACATAATGTACAATGTCATACAAAATCAACATTTATAATAAAAACAAATAAGTGAAAGAAACATTAATTCAAATTAAAACATTTTAAAATGTTTTGATAGAAGAAATATGTCTGACTGACGTTTTTTTTAATTTTTTTTGTCCAAACGTTTAATTTCTATATCATCTTTCGAAACTAAAGCCATATCTGGTTTTAATGGAAAGCAAATTCTGATTTAACACTCTTTCTCAATTAACTAATGTCGTATTCATTACTAAAAAACATGTTTCACTGTGCCCCGTTGCGTTGCACTGTGCCCATGACTACCTTTAATAACAAAAGGACATTTAATTTTTTTTTATAGTTTATAAATACTGGCTATCGACTGAACGCAATAATACAAGAAATATGCAATAATTATTAAAAAAAAATAATTATACTTACCTTATGGAAACGGTGTTCTAATAAAACGAAAGACTTTCTTAAAAAATTATACGAGTTACTTTCAAAAAACAGTTTTTTGCAAGGGCTCAACAGGTAGCTTTTCAGTTAAGAAATGACAACTGCACTAAGATGGCGCTTCGAGCGCTTGATGATTGATAATTTGTTTCTTGACCATGGATACTAGTCCTTCAGTCGAAATAATAGAGTTCATTTAAAAGCTTTTATAATGATAATGAGTGATGAATGATATTCTCCCCAAATCCCTTGAGTTAGAGTAAAGATGTGGGACTTTACTGAAATCTCACACGGACTTCTTGAGAGAATTTGAAAAGTGATGTTGCACTGTTTTGTTTTATTTGCCTACACTCATGCAGGTTCACGAACACTTAACGGTTAATAATCCACCTTTATTTCACATTAATATTCGACAAAACACAAATTTTAGAAAATAAGACAAAACTACAGACATGACGCTTCACTTTCTCGCCAAGAAGTCCTTCGAGCGCTTTATAAAGCGGTATTGCTAGTTCAAATAAATTTATAGAAAAAGGTAGAAATATTGGTGTTGTTTTACTGTACCCCTTGTGTTACTGTACCCCACCTAACCCTACTCACTACTTATCTAAAGAAAATACCTAGATCATTTAACTCATGAATTTGCTCGAAATGAGACCCCACTTTCACGTTCAAAATTATTTTTCTGGGTCTTTTTTAAATTTAAGTTACTATTACTTCAAAAGAAATTGATCCTTATGAATGATTCTTTCGGTTGGTATCATAAAATACAGGACTTTTTTTCACATTTCACCGGTCCGATACCCGGATCAAGCAGGTTATTTTTCAAAAATATTTAAATGCAGTATTTATTATTTTTGAAAATGAATGTTTCCTTTTAGTAAAATTTGCCATCATCAATATTAAGGGTACTTTTCCTCCAACACGGTCTTTTTTTCCACACTGCATGAGAATTGACCACAGCTTGTCCGTTGTGTGATGATAACACATAAATGATAATCAGTACATAATTATATTCTGTCAAAAAAGTTTCGGGAACGGATGATTTGTTTATAATTCCAAATTAAATTTTTTTTTGTTATTCATTTTGCCGCGGAGTTTGAGTCGTATCTGATAATTAGATTAAATACAGTGCTGTTTTTAGTTAGTTTATATCTAGTGTGTATTGCGAATTTCATAATGGATAAAAACATCGAACAAAGAGTTTGTCCTAAATTTTGCGTCGCCAATGGAATTTCGTGTTCGGAGTAATTGAAAATGTGACAGAAGGCTTACGGTGAATCGACTTTAAAACACGTGCTTATGAGTGGTACAAAGCGTTCAAAAGCGATCGAAATGTAGTGGAAGATTTGCTTTGCTCTAGTAGGCCATCAACGTCTTCAACTGAAGTTAACATCGCAAAAGTGAAGAAAAAGGTTCCTCATTCAAGTTTGAGAGAGATAGCTGCTAAACCTTTCTGTGTCTCACGAGTCGATCCGTACCATTTTAAATAATCACTTGTTAAACATGTTGCCACTCGGCTAGTCCCAAAGACCTGAATTTTCTACAAAAACTCAATCGCATAAGAGTCGCTGAGGACATGCTAGAACAAGTCATTTCCGACCTAACATTCATGCAACGCATTGTTACTGGTGACGAGACGTGGGTTTACGAGCTTGACATGCAAACTAGCCAATAAGCTTCGGAGTGGCGCCTTCCGACTGAACCGAAACTGAAAAAACCACGCCAAAGTCGATCAAAAGTCAAAGACATGTTGACTGTTTTCTTTGACTATCGCGGTGTTGTGCATTTGGAATTCTTGCCGGAAGGTCAAACGGTAAATAAAGAAAATTAATTGAGGGTTATGCGGCGTTTAAGAATTTTGCATCATGATAGTGCGCCTTCGCACAAGGCCATCATTGTAAACGAATTTTTGACCAAAAACTCAACAAATACCATCGAGCAACCCCTTATTCACCAGATATGGCTTCACACGACTTTTTTCTTTTTCCTAAACTCAAATTACCACTTCGTGGCACCCGTTTTCAAGACATAAAGGAGAATTCGCGGCGAGAACTAAACTCAGTTCCGGAAAAAGCCATTTAAAAAATGTTTTGATGATTGGATTATTCGTTGGCGTAAGTGTATCGTTTCTGAAGGAGCATACTTTGAAGGCGATGTAATAAATTTTGATGAATAACTAACATTTTGTGTATTATTGATCTTTTCCCGGTACTTTCTTGACAGAGTAGGAGGTACCTACATACCATTTTGTTATTAAATCGTGTTTTGTCGTAAGCAAATACTTACTGCTTTTTTAAAACCGTGTCGCGTAGCAGTAAAAGAATAAGTACTACTACCCCCTTTCTTCCCTTGGGTGTCGTAAAAGGCGACTAACGGACTAAAGACTGCACATACTTCCAACAGCATAGAACGGCGATGGGCTCACCACCTGTCACGCTGAGCACATGTGCAATCGCTATTTGGTGAAGAAAGGACTATGGTAGAGGACTGCTTTTGCTTTCCTCATTACCAAGTCTCTGACTAACCCTTCGGGGATAATAGTCGTGATAATAATGCTTTTTTTTATTTTTATTATTTACACTGTATACCTACACTTAAAATATTTTTTACGGCAAATTTTACTGAAAGGAAACATTCCTTTATTTTCAAAAATAATTAAAACTGCATTTAATGATTTTTGAAGAACCGGTGAAATGTAAAAAACCATACTGTATTTAATGATACCAACCTATAGAGTCATTTAGAAGGATCAATTTCTTTTAAACAACATAGTATCTAAAATTATAAAAAGACCAAAGAAAATATTTTTTTTGTATCTAAAGCTTACTTACTATCTAAAAAAATAGTTCAATCAACTTATGAATTGATTAAAATGAGATGAGACCCATTTTCACGTATGCACAGACGTATTCTTCGACTGAATTCGTTTCGTTAGTTCATTTTTCGTTTAAATAACTATTTTGATTAGCATCATAAAATATAGGATGTTTTTTTTCACATTTCACCGATTCGATTCCCGACTCAAGCAGATAATTTTTCAATAATCTTTAAATACAGGTTTAATTATTTTTGAAAATAAAGGAATTTTTCTTTTCTGTACTTTTCCCCCAACCATGGTATTTTTTTCCACACTGTATATAAATGTATATAATGTTTCCTTGGTTACAATTGTTAGGTAACATTCGGGTATTCTTCCATAGTTGAGCAACTTAGCCTTAGCACACACCTTAAACGCTTTCCTTGTTCTAAGGCAATTAAGAGACACCCAGTAGAGTTGCGTAAACGTACTAAGTGCTCTTAAGTAGATACTTTATTTCCACTCCCAACTGAGTAGGTATTAGGTATCAGTCTCATACTTTGTAGACTAAGCTTTATTAATCCTTTTTCAAAGATTTTTATAGCTTTTTTATAGCTGTCTGGATGAAAATAGTTTTTATTGCGTCACTTCTTCTTTTTTTTGGGTACCGTACCGAAAGGGTAAAAACGGAACCCTATTACTAAGACTCCAATGTCCGTCCGTCCGTCTGTCTGTAACCAGGCTGTATTTTATGAACCGTGATAGATAGACAGTTGAAATTTTTATACATGATGTATTTCTGTTGCCGCTATATCAACAAATAGAAACAGAATAAAATAAATGTTTAAGGGAGGCTCCCATACAACGAACGTGATTTTTTTGCCGTTTTTTTTTAACGGTACTAACGGTTTAATAACGGCAACAGACACGTTTGAAATATTCACAGAATATTTAGTTGTGTATTCACTTCAGTAAAAAAAAAAAAAAAATTAAATAAATTAAGGGTAGATACACAAACGTGATTTTTTTGCCGTTTTTTAGACAATGGTACGGAACCCTTCGTGCGCGAGTCCGACTTGCAATTGGCCGGTTTTTTTATTTGTAAGTAGTAATGAAGTCAAGTACTTTCATAGCATATCTTTTAAGTGCATAGAATCTTTTAAGTGTAATTAAAAGTAAGTACTTAGGTATTCATAAAGAAAAGAATTTCTTTAATGTTACTTGAGAGTTTAATGGGTAGGTTGGTCCCTACCAAGTAACACATCAAAGCAGTATAACAGCCGCATTACAGCATTTCTATATCGTTATCGCATTTTGAGATTCGTAGTATAGTAGCATTACAAATTAGCTACTGTAATGTTATTTGGGCACAAATCATACGGCTTTAGATCCTGTATAGGTTTGCAAATACACTGGACCGCAAAAATAAGTAATAACCCTTTTAAAATTTCATTTTTTTCTAACCTGTAGAAATTAGAGATTTGAAATAAAAAACGTTTTAAGTATAGCAATTTAATCAGCTTTCTTTACTTAGTAAACTTCTTCTTTATTTTCTTTCTTTGAAACTATAGTAAATTATAGAATAGTAACATTTTTAAGTCTTGTGTGTCTTGTTTATCTTGTGTATTTTAAAAGTTATTAGAATTTTAAAGGTGTAATACTTATTTTTGCAGGCCAGTGTAGTTGTTTAATTGCATTATATTAGCATTATTGTGGTCAAGGAAGGTAACAATTGCATTAAAGAAGCATTATTATGGTCAATAAAGTTGCTAATCGCATTACAGAAGCACTAAGCTAGCAATATTTTTGATAATGAAGATGTTCAGTACATTACAAAAACATTAGACGAGCTATTTAAGTGTTCACAGTTCGTACTTAATAAACCCTACATCATTGCAAAATCATCTCGAACACCACGGTACAAATGTTTATAATACATTGACGTTGTATTTAAACTACTGTGGCTCGGATTTTAATAATGGACGAAGACATGTCAAAACGCTTGATTGTAAAAACAAAATTTATAATACTGTAATACTGTATTACTTTTTGACTCTTTGTCATTTCATGGCATTAAATATGAATGCGCAATGTAGTTTACTGTTTACAGTAAACTACAACTCGATATTTTGTGGTTTTGATCTATAATGTTATATAAAGATATGTGTGGAATAACCAAAACAATTGTGTATTTTTAGTATAGAACGTATTTTGTTTTTTTTTTACCAAAACTATTATTTTAATTATTAAAATAATAGTTTTGGTTGGGCATTGCATCAAATTAGGTTTAATCCTTGTTTTATATGTTTATTGCTATTATAATTAGGCTCGAATGATAATCTTTAATTTTAATTATTAAAATAATAGTTTTGGTTGGGCATTACATCAAATTAGATTTTATCCTTGTTTTATATGTTTATTGCTATTATAATTAGGCTCGAATGATAATTTTAGGTTATAAAATATTTACAAAATGGCGTCTGTCTATAGCAGCCCGGTGAGCCTTTAGAAAAGCTAATTACTGCCGCCAGCTGTAGTAGCTGGCCATACGCATTATTGTAATGCGTATGGCCACATGTATAGTCACGTGTATTTGATTAAATAGCTGTTAGCTGTACAACAGAACTCAGTTTATCATTAAAAATGCAAGCATTACGAGGCCTATTACATCTCGAATGTGATTTTTGCGTAAAATGCCCATTTTCGCATTTTGTAGTAATTTTGCAGTTGTATATATTGTTTTTATCGAAAAAGGATAATAAATTTGTGCATAATATTACAAATCTCTATTCTGTGAGCATTAGTTGAATTCGGACGGCCGGCGCATCGCATTTTTTAGTAATTTTGCAGTCGTTTTTATCGTTTTCATCGAAATAGGATAATAAATTCATTATAAAATGTTTATTTCTCATGAAGTAACAATAACTCTGGTATAAATTTTGCTCAATAATATTATCGTAAATAAGAGATATTCACAGTTAACTTGTAGCGATTTTCGAAGTTTTTTGGTTTAGAATATAAAAAAAACCCTATATAAAATCCATGATATCTAAAAATTCCGAGGCCGCTACGCACTATTCGACTATATAAGAGATAACATTATAATTTTTTTATTTCACTTGTTTAGAACAGTAGTTTAATTGATGAGCTCAAAAAAGTGCCTTGGCGCACTTTATGAAAATCTTTCTCCGCAATTTTGGGTTTAATTAAAAAGTTAAGCAAAATTTACAAAAAGCGAGGCGGCTACGCACTATTCCAATAGCTATTCTACACTATTCAATAAGTCATAATTGTTAATGTATTTTTGTTTCTGAGATCCATAACGCCAAAATTGGCCATTTTACGCAAAAATCACAGTCGAGATGTAATAGGCCTCCTAAATTGATTCACGTTTATGCTTTTCTAATGTACTAGGCTTTTACTTACCATTTAAAAGTGCTATTATACAACAAAAGGCACTAAAACAAATTAGAGCTGTACAATGAATTTAAGGGGCATTATAATGGTACAACTTTATGCTATTAAGTAGTCTTAAGGATTTATCTATTATTTAAGAATGCTATTGTATATCCAAGTGCACTTAATACAGCTAACTGTATAGCTGCGTTTAGATTAGCTGCACTAAAACTAAAGGCTTTACAAAAGCATTTCGAAAAACCATTATTCAACCGTTATACAGCTTAAAGCATCATAAAGGCTTTGAAAAGCCAATATGAGGCCTATTAATATGCTCGGTGAACTTATATAAGAGTTTATACGGTCCTTAAGTTGTACATAAATTTACGATTCGTTTCTTAAAATGCTTTCTTGTGTTATTTGGGCTCCTACCCTAACACCAAGTTTTCTTAGGAGGTTGGCGATTACTTTTGTTATTTTCCGAATTAAATAGTTTGGCATTGCTCCATCGGTCCATGGGAAAAGAATGACATTCCGACCTAAAGTATTCTTAACGTAGAACCAACTTAGAATGATGGAGGTGAGAAAACTACGGATCGTGAATTTAGTCTCAATAGACAGCTTTTCAAATTGCGGTTATGTAACAATTCTGTGTTCTGTGCATTATATTTTTGGGTCGACGTTAGAGAAGTTTGGAAAAAAAAAGAAGTTCAAGTTGCATTCATCGCCCTAAAAAACTAGTTTGTAATTTGTCAATATTTAACAAAGAAAGGAACATTTAAAATAAAATCTGCTCTTGAAAACAGTTATTACAATTTATTTAATAAAAAGAAAAGCAATGAGAATTAAGCTTTGGTCCCATCACCACCCACTCACGCGTTCGTGGTAATAGGACTTACCACAGATCGTCAGAAGGTGAAGATTGAAATCCCGCTACTGGAATTCCTTTTAATTCTTTTCTGGATTATAATTTGTTCGCAATTTGCTTGGGAGAGAGATCTCTGTCTGTAGGAATGTCTTTCTCATAAAACTTTAGTTGGTTATTTTTTCTTTCGTCCCTTAACCCCTTGAGAATCGTAAACCCAGACACAATAAAAAATCAATTGTTTCGCGACCGCCGGCGGTCTTATGCTCCCAGACCTAATATATAGAAGCTCTCCATTTAGTCCGTGTGAAAAGGAATCTACCTACGTCTGATATGATAATGACCAATAGCGGATGAGCAGATTGCACCGAGCACCTATTCTCGTTAAACAAACAGTAGGTAATAGCACCAGGATTGGTTTCTAGAAACTACGTAAGTAGATGTCTCTGTAGTTTAGTAGTTACAACAATGTATTCATCGTTATGTACGTACGATAAAATAAAGCTTAATAAGTGCGTCAATTCAAGATGTAGCACAGGCACGGCACCTACAGGGCGGTTCAATACAACGTCTATACCACTGACGTAATAATAGCTCAATTAAATTAAATTAAATTAAAATTAAATTAAAATATGTTTTATTTCTGTAAATCATTTACAAAATAGTTTCCGGGGCTCCCCAGAAGGTAATCCAAAGATACTTGAGTTGGGGAAGCCTCGCTCTTCCTACTTAATTATAACTAATTTAGATTTACATTATTTCAATTTAGGTAAGTTAACAATTTTATACATTCTAAATTAATGGGTGGTAAGTTAATTGGTTATACAATACAGGTTTTGATATATTTTTTTTAAAGTTATGATAATTTTTAATGCTGACGACATATATTTTGTGACCGTGTCGCGTAGCGGTGAAAGAATACTACCACCCTCTCTCATCCCTTGGATGTCGTAAAAGGCGACTAACGGACTAAAGACTGCACATACATCAAACAGCATAGAGCGGCGTTGGGCTCACCACCTGTCACGCTGAGCACAATAATAATATGTGCAGTCGCTATTTGGTGAAAAGTGGACTGGTGGCAGAGGACTGCTTTTGCGGTCGTCGTTGCTTAGTCTCTGCTAACCCTTCGGAGGTAATAGTCGTGATATGTATGTAGAATTAAATTTAAAATTTTATTTGACTTTTTGGTCGGTCCTAGTAATGCCTGCCTGACATTACCTTTTTAAACTATTACAGTAATTAGGTACTATTAGTTATTTTGTGCTATTACTAACTAGCGGCCCGCCCGCGACATAGTCCGCGTGAACACTCCGTATAATAATCCTCTTGATTGACCGTTTTGATCAGTGCCTATCGTAAAAATACAGAATGCTTTTTTTTCGCATTTGGCAGATTCGATTTTCAGGTCAGGCAAGCAACTAATTTAAAAAAAATTAAATACTCACCTACTGTTCAATTAGTTCTTTTAAACCTAAGCAACTGACGAAAAATAAGTTTGAGTAGATCTTCTAGGTCAATGAGGTACATACCTACAAGCATTGTATTCTTAAAGATCATGTAATAATATAAATTATACTTAGTACCTACCTATAATATTCTCTGTGGGTCTGAAAACGCATACAATTGCATTTCTAGTCAATTACATTTTAAATACACGTTTCTGTGAAACATCAAATGACTCAGAACTGTTAGGTACTACCTACTACCGGTAAACACGGTAAACACCTTGCTTATGTAACTTATACCTTATTTGAAAGTTACAATTGTTTCTTTTTTCGGTAACCAGTTAACTACCACACGTTTGAAGTTGAAGACGACTGAGGGCGACCTTGCGCCATGACCTTCGCGCACAAGCGTAGTGTAATTCAGAAATCCAAAACGTCATCGTCATAGCAATCATTTCACTGGATTTGTCATAGGCCACGCACTTCCGACTGAGACTACGAATAGATAACAATAAACAAATAAAGTAAATAGAAGCCTCTTAAATTAATTTACATACTTAATATGTAAATTAATTTAATAAATTAATTGAAGAGAAGATGAGAAGAAGGCTAGGTACCATAATAGAATTTTGCTTAAGAACCCTATTACATCTAAACTGTGATTTTTGCGTAAAAAGAACAGTTTTGACGTTTTTGATCTCAGAAACAAAAACACATTAACAATTTTGACTCAATAAATAGTGTAATTCTTTCTTTTTCTTATATTATTGCTTTAAAATAAATTAGATACACTGAGACTATCAAAATGAATATTAGTTAATGAAAAATAAAAAAAACACGAATTTCATTTTTGTCATGTATAAAACACTTGACCTGACCAGCCCTTGAAGTTTCTTGCGGTTTATAGCAGTCGCCTTATATAGGTGCCTTATTTTATTTGATTTATAAGAAGTATTATTATTATTAGTTATATTATCTCTATTTCTTTTATTAAGTCCACTTTATATTTCCATATCGTTTTCCTTTTCCTGAGCCTTCCTCTTTTTCACGCCATTTGTCTCAGTCATCCAGCCTGATCCATTATTTTCCGACAAGTCTGGCTACACTCGTATCGTCATCCAGAGGTTAGTATGAATATTAAGTATTGTTTAACTTTAATAATGATTCCTTTGTGTAAGATCCTCAAAATATTACCCGATTTCTATCCATTCCTTTGCTCGCTGTTTGTGTGGTATCATTGGATCAACATTTCCTGGGTCTATCAACTTTCCTTTTGTAGCATTTAGGCGCCGATACGGGACTCCTTCATACAAAAACACGATTTGCAGTGCGTGCGTTGCATTTGCAGTTGCAGACTTCGACTAAGTACGAACAGGTGTAATTTTAAAACAATACCCAGTCACCTGGATGTAGCATCGAATGCAAATTATAGTATTTTAAATTATGTGTGATCTTGGTTAAAACATGAGACTGGCGTGAAATAGCGGATTTGTAAGAAACGCATTATAGGTAACGCGTTATGATGCGTACCCCGATTTCTACTTGCCGACAAAAGAAATGTATTTCACTAGATTTGTCATCAAAGCTGTGTAAAAATAAAGTAAAAATAAAAGCCTAATTATGCTCCTGACTGTCATCGCTGTTACATTTAGATGTCTCTACGTCCAGTAATTTTTCTGGACCTCATAAGCGCGGCCTGGCAATTGAACTCTAGATGTCGGGCGCTTTGCCAATCGGCCGCCGCCGAGGAGATCCCTGCATGATGTGAGATTGTGAGTAGACAACATAGGTATAACACAGGTAGTGGACGATTTCATCCTGATTGAAGGATTTCAAAGGTTTGGTTTGAGATACATCTAACGAAATAAAACTGTAGAGCCTTTTCGACACGATTGATTGCACATTGTGACGACATAAGTAGATTAAAGTAAATAGAAAGAAATTTGCTGTGTTGGAATGCATGTATGCATGTTATAGATTGGGAAAGGATTTTTTTGTAAACATAAGTATTTCTTAGAATTAAATTTTATTAAGTATAATGAAGACTTAAATGCATGCTGTATTCGTGTTTGTTACATTTAGGTAGTTATCTGTTTATACCTATGTTTTCTGTATTTTTGTGTGTGCAATAAAGCGTTTTATCTATTTTTTAGAGTTCTGGAGGCCCCTTCCCCCCCGCCCCCCTCACCATTCCTATTCCTTCCTTAACCCTATTCCTTTCTTAAAGGTCGGCAACGCATCTGCGACTCCTCTGGTTTTGCGGTGTCCATGGGCGGCGGTGATTGCTCTCCATCAGGTGACCCGCCTGCTCGTTTGCCTACTTCTTTAGATAGATAGATTTTTTTTTATACTTTAGATAAAAAAAAAATCTATCTATCTATGATCTGTGTAGAAACAATGTAAACAAACGATGTTGGTCAATCTTATAAATAAAATAAAAATTAATTGAGTAATTATTAATTAAACAAATTTTATATTGTATTTATAGTATTCCGTATTTGCAGAGTAATGAGTAACGTTAGCTAATGCTCGTAAGAACTTTAGCGTCATTACTAATGACGCTAAAGTTCTTACGAGCATTAGCTAACGTTACTTCACAATTCACATACGCTCCAGAGAATAGGCGACATTACAGGTATATAGGGTGACAATCATTGTGCACGCTGCGTCACACCATCTCGGCAGAAGGCCGGTGTGCCTACAAACAGACTCATTACCTCCTAGTGACGATTGTTGATACAAAAACTCTCACGGTTTATAAGGTTTGAGCGCACGCAAGCGCACTCAGAGCGCATCTCCGTTTGTTACATACTGGCTGTGCGCGTGATTTATTTACTTGTGGAAGAAGCGTTGTTGATACAAACGCTGGCAAACGTAAGTCGCTGCACCAATATTAACTGCATATATGTGTTTCATTTGTTTTGTAAATATTTCCATTTTATCTAATTTGCAATTATTAAGAGGGTTTACGCATTTCGGTTTCCCATACAATTTTCCAAGTCGACATTATTAAAGACCAATAAGCCAATTTTAATGAAACTTTGCATGCTACAGTAAAATACAGGAATCTAAATAGTTTGTCGAAAACATTTTTAAAAAAGGTTTATTTGGCTGAATTATTGCGATTTAAAGTCCACTATAGAAAGTTTAAAATCGCAATGACTCAGTTTAATAAACGTTTTTTAGAAATGTTTTCAACAAACTATTTAGATGTTTTACTTCAGTATACAGAGTTTCATCAAAATATGCTTACTGGTTTTAAAAAATTTCAACTTGGAAATTTGTATGGTAAACCGAAATGCGTTCAACAGAAATTTTCACCCGTCCCATCTAAGTAACGAGTACCTAAGAGTAACTACACGATTAATTCCTTAAAAAGTTACGATATCTTCCCAAAAACGTATGCGTTTGAAGTTTGTGCGCGGTAAGGTTTAGGTGTGGAATCTATAGATTGCGATACAGAATCAGGGCCCTTATCTAATAAGTATAAAAATTCATTTGATAATTTTGTTTGTTTATTAGTAAATAAAAAAACCAAGATAAGTATTGTTTTGAATCACGTTATTATGGTAAGATAACGAATAAAAATAAAAAAAGACCCGAAATCAATTTAGAAAAAGTTTTTCTCTAAATTGACCCGACCGGAAATTGAACCCGGGACCTCAAAGATGGCGCGACACCAGACTCGGCGTGCTAACCACTCGACCACGAAGGTCGTCGAATTCGGACCTATGGTGTTTTTCTATATTATTTATAGAAAAATATATTAATTTACGACCTCCTTGGTCAAGTGGTTTGGACACCGATTTTCATGGTGTCGCCATCTCTGAGGTCCCGGGTTCGATCCCCGGTCGGTTCAATTTAGAAACTATGTTTTTTCTAAATTGTCTCGGGTCTGGGTGTTTTCTATGTATAATAAGTATGTATTTAAGTATTTTAAGTATGTTTATCCGTTGTCTAGTAACCGTTTAACGAGTTTCATAAGGAAGCTTCTCTTGGGCTAGATAATTGGTGTGACTGTAGGAAAGTTTATTATTTATAATTATTATTATTATTTATCCGTTAACTAGTTTATAACCTTATAAACAAGTTTCAAAAGAAGCTTATCTGGGCTAGATAATTGGGGTGACCGTAAATAAATTTATTTATTTATTTTTTTCGGTTGTTGAACGGAGCTATGGGGTTTGATCCACGATGTCTCACATTCAACCCAATCAACTATCCGCAAAAATACCGACGAAATTAATAATCAGTCTATCTGTTGTTTTGCTTATACTCGAGTTAGTGTTTGACATTATTTGTATGTAGCAAGTTTAATTTTTACCTCTTATGAGGGTTTACGCATTTCGTTTTAGACCAATATACCAATTTTGATAAAACTTTGCATGCTGAAGTAAAACACAGGGATCTTAATAGTTAGTTGAAAACATTTTAAAAAAATGTTTATTTAACTGCACTCAGTTAAATAAACATTTTTTGCGATGCAATTTTTAACTTTCTATAGTGGATTTAAATCGCAATAACTCAGCTAAACCCACCAACCCGCATTGGGCCAGCGTGGTGGGTTATGGCCCAATCTCCCCACATGCTATTGTTCACGTGGGAGGCCTGTGCCCAGTAGTGGGACGTTTATAGGCTGATGATGATGATGAACTCAGCTAAAAAAACGTTTTTTAAAAATGTTTTCAACAAACTATTTATATCTCTGTGTTTTACTTTATCATGCAAAGTTTTATCAAAACTGGCTTATTGGTTTTTAAAAATTTCGTCTTGGAAGTTTGTATGGGAAACCGAAATGCGCAAACCGAGGCGCGATAGTTACGGCCGAAATTATTAATTTATATGGAGCTTATGTCAAATTTCTAACTCTCTTGTAGGCAAAACATATAATCACGACTATTACCTCCGAAGGGTTAGTCGGAGACTAAGCAATGAGGACCGCAAAATCAGTCCTCTGCCACCAGTCCACTTTCACCAAATAGCGACTGCACATATTGTGATCAGCGTGACAGGTGGTGAACCCATCGCCGCTTTATGCTGTTGGATGTATGTATGTGCAGTCTTTAGTCCGTTAGCCGCCTTTTACGACACCCAAGGGAGGAGAGGGGGTGGTGTATTCTTTCACCGCTTCGCAACACGGTTACATAAACATATACTTAGATGGTTATATACTTAGACAAAATTATTATTAATGTCCGCCGTAATTAAGGTTTAATAAGCCAACCACCTCTGTGGAAAACTAATAAGGTAGCGTTATGGTCCTTGAACTGTGATAATGAATTGTTGAATACATGCATAACATTTGTAGGCCAAGCTGTGCGCGTGGGAATGGTCTAACAAACTGTCGATTATTGTTGTGAGGGTCAACATTAAAGGTTTCCTAGATTAATTATTAGCGTTCATTATGTGGAAGTAGTAATGCAGAGGCTCGTAAAGTGTAATGTGTGTCATTTCATATTCATTATATTTTATACTAGCGACCGCTCACGGTTTCACCCGCGTGGTTCCCGTTCCCGTGAGAATATCGGGATAAAAAGTATCCTATGTGTTTATCCAGGTTATAAACTATCTGTATACCGAATTTCATCCAAATCCATTCAGAAGTTTTTACGTGAAAGAGTAACAAACATCCATCCATACTTACAAACTTTCGCGTTTATAATATTAGTAGGATAGGATTACCAACTACACTGGCCTGCAAAAATAAGTAACTATTATCACACTTTTAAAATTGCAATAATTTTTTAAGTAGGTACACAAGATAAACAAGACACACAATACTTAAAAATGTTACTGATGTATAATTTACCATAGTTTTAAAGAAAGCTGTTAAAAATTGCTATAAAACGTTTTTTATTTAAAATTTCTTACTTCTATAGTTTAGAAAAAAAATGAAATTTTAAAAGTGTGATACTTATTTTTGCAGGCCAGTGTAGTTAGGTAGGTAGGTACAGTCGAGGAAGTTCCCAATAGACCACTTTTCGGCGATATTTGCTTGCGCTCCATTCCTTACCAGGGCTTGGAATACCGGTATTTTCAATTAGTTACCGGTACCTTTGACTCAAATAAGGTACCGGTATCGATTTGATACCGGTATTCATAACACAAGTTAACTCATGACTACGGGTAAGTAGGATTGTAGTAGTACCGGTATTATACAGATATAATACAGGTACTAATACTGGTACCAAGTAACGAAATTCATTAGTGCGAGCGAGAGATACCGAGTAGATAGGTAAATAAGTGGCGCTTGGATTGGCTAACTGCACTGCATTTCGCCCGGCCGCAGCCGTAGAGGCCGCAATGCACAGGCCGAAGAGTGCACTGCACATCACGTGACAAACAGACTGGCAACGTCGCAGATAGATATCGGTATTTTTGAGGTGCTATACCGGTACTCGTGGAAGAATCGGTATCCAGAAACCGAAATGGAAAACACCGGTAATTACCTATATTATAATATATTTTCGGTACCGGTTCAAAGCCCTAATTCCGACCGCGCAGCTACGAACCGTAGTGTGCGCGTAGATCGACTGTACCTACCTACTTCCACTTTAGTTTTATATTATGGTGCTTTGTTGTTATCAAAAATGGCAAAAACAAAAACTCTTTTCATAAAGCTATACAAAGTTAATCGTGAGCATCTTATATTCAACCATAAAAAAATATTAATTTTAAGTATTTAGGTATAGAATATATATTATGTAACCACTAATGTTACAATGATTCAATAATAGAGATAAATGTTCCTTAATTTATAGATGGCGATTGGTGTAACAGCATTTCTGATTCTAATTCTTGCCTTCGCACGCGCCGCTCCTGCAGTTGAGTCTATAGCTGACGTAGCAGCCGCAACCAAAGAGGTGCAAAGCAAAGATGACCTTAACGCAGAAGCGAGCTCATGTAAGTAGATTTCCGAAAGTCCGTGTGCTTACATAAATGCGAGATTTTAATTCTATTCGGGGCTGGTTTTTCAATCTTCGGATAAAACTGGTGGGTGGATACACCCAATGACAATACGTTTTCCAAGTGATTGTATAATAACTTTAACAAACGAATAGTTTTATATGACATTGAAAAATCGGTCCTCGAAGCTTCAGGGCGGAAACGCGCGCATGTCTTCTGTGTCGCGCGCATCTATAGGTTGCAGGTGGGTTACAGTGACTGCCTTTCCATCAGGCTCGTTTTTTCCTACTCTGTAGCAAGGGCGTGGCCAGTGGCCAGTGTTAAAAAATACGTAATCAACTGTTTTAACTGTTAAAAATGACAAAAAAAATATTGTTGCCCTACTCTGAAACCTATGTACAGTGAAGAGGTCGTGGAGTTTACACATTGGGACTTTGTACCGTTCTTATTACAATCATCTCCTTTGGTCGGCCATTGGCTGGCGACGCTCTTGCTCAGTAGCATTCAATAGTTTTAATGGAATAGAAGCAACCTAGCGACGACGTTCTGCAACTTAACTTGTAGGCAAGTCTATCAATCCTCAATATCAAATCCTCGATATCAAATTCTAATTTACGAAAACCCGGTGAAATGGTGAATAAAACTCGGACTGGGCACTCGAAATTACGAATACTTATCTGAATCTCTAAATCTTTGTTATTAAGTATTTTTGAACGACTCGCTGTCTATCTGTACAGACGCCAGCAGATCAACCTACCACACAATGTCAAATGTCGACTTTATACTTTGAACCTTATTGTTCGGATTTATGGAATGTGTAATATCGATTGGAGAAATTAAAATTTGACAGTTTTGGTGGCGGCGTGTGTACATTTCGTGTAGCAGGCACAGCATGTTGAATTATTTCTTAGGTGATCGACCTTATATCAACGGATTAAACTTTAAATGATGAGGTGATGAGGTCAATAGATTCCGTAACCGATAGAACTGCTGCAGCTGTGGTGCATGCCCCTCTTGATGATAACAATTCCATTCATATAGATACTCCAAACATATTTAACAATAGGAGACTTGATGCAGATTAGTTCAGCAATAGAAATTTTGAACATTGACAGAATGACAAAAAATAAATCCAAAATAAAAATTGTGTCAAATATTTCAGTAAAATATCGCTTCTCGGTTCATGGTCGTGACTCTCTAGGATTCAGTTCAATGCAAGCATTGACAGATATTAATAATAATATATTTATTCATCCACAACAATACACACAGAAAAGTTAATTCCCTGCAGCCTGTAAAAGTTATTACCTACTGTGCTACAGGCCATTGTCTTCCCTGGATTTGACAACAATCACTGTTATGGTGACCTAATATTTAAAACACTTACACATCAAAAAAGATAAAATCTATCACTACCTTACCTTGTGTGGGTGCATGATTTCGCATGTAAACTACCTAATTGTAAAAGTTATGAGTTGAATTTTAACTTGGTGTGAACGGGAATACTAATTAGCCTTGTGTAATTTAGTAATAAATATATTTTGGTGCACGTTTCCGGACTCCTCTGATGATCAATTCCCAAAATTCACACTTACCAAAAAAGCTATTCTGGTGTTACCCAATTCACCTATTTTCTACTGCCTCTTTAAGTCATTTCCTAAAATGTGCACTTTTAATTAAACAATTATACAGAAACTATGTACTTATATAAATCTTCGGAAAGAAACTAATACTAGCCCCGCGGGTACCTCTTGGGTTCGAATGACTTCTTTTGAAAGCAATTTGCCAACATTAGTTATGTTGTACGCAGAACAATTTCAATTTATTGTTTTAAATATATCCTCAGTTTGTGCGTTAATCTAAACCAGACAGCCATTTAATGACATTTCTTTTAAATTCATGGTTGTTTAGTCTTTTAATATTTGGTTTTGGAGTAATTTTATTATAAACTTGTGGGGCAGTAAATGCGTAGTGTCTTTTGGCAAATGAGCTTTTACATCTAGGTGTCGGCACGGAATCTATTCTTTTAATAGTAACCGTTAAAGTCGGTACAGTGGTGCGATGATATCGCCGTAAAATATGGAGAATGTATAGCTTCCTGATAGAAAGTACGTCAGATTTGGCATATAATTCAGTGGTTGGATGCCTGAATAGAAGTTTGTGTATTACCTTCAGTACTTAGTATGCGTTGGGCTCGTTCGGCTTCTAAGTATCATTAGTGTCTTTGCAGCACCGCCCCACGTACACACACAATAGAAGAGTAAACACTCACCGAGAGACCTATACACTTTCATTAAGGGTCCAACGTCCAGCACGTCTTTTAGTGTTTTTAAAACATAGATGAGCTTTCTACCAGCGGCTATAGCTACGGCTTGAATTTGTAAGTTCCATGAAAGGTTTTCATCTATATGAGTAAGTACCCCAAGATATTTAATGTTATCAGTGCGTGTCAAAACAGGACAGCAACAGTTATTTGGGGTGACGGACGTGCGGTTACATAGAAAGGTGTGTATTCTGAGTTTTAGGTTATTCAAGGGTTTTGTTTCTTTTGTTTCACTAAAACAAAGATAAGGTGCAGTGGCGGAATTCCGAAAATGGTTAAATTCCGAACTTTAAAATTTCTACTAATTCGAACGGTTTTTTTTCTATTGGCCACATTAGTCTAGACGCCATCTTGATTTCCCTCGCGGCCCTCGCTGCAACACTCTTCGTAAGTCGTTGGTGTGAACGGGTGGAACTCACAAAAATATTTTTTTAAATGCATTTTTTATCTTCCACGGGAATTTCTCTATAAAATCAAACTTTTGGGATACATTCTATAGTCTACCTTACTGACAGCTTTTTACAAGTATTTGAAGCATGTTATCTCTTGTAGATTTTGAGTAATCAAGAAAATTTTATTTATTGCCGTGAATGTAATGACATCTACAGGAGTGTAATGACATTTTCATATTGAAGTATAGGAATGAAGGTATTTAGTGGCAATAGGTAGGTATTACGAATACATGTAGGTGTTAATTCTTGTAATTATCTTATTTATCTTATAAGGATTATACAACTTAATAAAAAAAGTAACTATCAATACTTTGTATTCAATAAAAAATTAAAAATAACAATAGTAAGTAGGTAGGTACTTACCTAAGTAAGTACTTAATATTAAAAGTCAGTTTGAATAACCATAACAATATATTTTTAGGCATTATTATAATAATACGTACGATTTCGTCGGATAGGCCGATCAGTTTCAGTCTCATTAGGAGACCATGCTCAGGGTTAATGCAAGATAACTACGCCGCCATAAGGTTCTAGGTCCTCTAAAATCTACTCAAAGATAAACTCAAACACAAATACTACTCAAAACATAATATAGTGAAAAATAAATTCAAAACAAAAAAAAACTCGGAGCAAAAATACAACTCGAATCAAAAATACAACTCGAAAGAAAAATACAACACGAAACAAAAATAAACAACAATATACTTCGCAGAATTAACAAGGCTTTGATTTTTTATAGTAACAGAACAGTAACAATACTTTATCTCTTAGATATAATAGGTAACAATTATGTATTAACTGCAATATAAAAAGCAAGAAATAATTAGGTGCTAATTAGGAACATAAATTACAACTTTGATTTACATTTACCCAATAAAAAAATATTCCAAATCCGTAGCATCTTCGAGATCAAGAGAATTTTTAATTCGTAAAGTACTTAGTTTCAAAAACACCTAAGTACTTTTAAGTTCGTAATCTGATTATAAAATAAAAAATAATCTTAAACTTAATAGTAAGCTTTTAATTTCTTTGGCTTTTGAACGTAATGACTAAGAGCGTAATAACAAGACGAGCAATGTTAAATTATAATTTTTGCTAAATAAGAAGTATCGTTTGGCACCAGGGTCTAATAAATGCATAAATTAGAATTTACTTATGGTTGATCCTTTTACAGTTATACGTTCAAACGTAATGACAAAAAGTAGTGACAAAATGCTGCGAACGAAAGTTGGTTAAAAAAATATCAATATCAAACGTCTTTCTCTCAGTGATCACGGTCGACGAATGAAGGCAGGCTAGTGGGCGGGTGTTTAGTGAGGTTTCGGCAGGTCACGGCACGATCAAACATAAATTAAAAAAATTTCAAAAGTCGAAATGTCATCGTGAACTGAATGACGGATTTTCGGTGACAACACTTTGAATTGAATTATTTTCCATAATATTAATTATTTTTCTTCTCCTTCGTGCTTCGGAAGGCACGTTAAGCCGTTGGTCCCGGTTGTTGTCGTAAGATGACAGTCGTTAAAACCCACCAACCCGCATTGGGCCAGCGTGGTGGGTTATGGCCCAATATCCCCATGTGTGCTATTGTCCACGTGGGAGGCCTGAGCCCAGTAGTGGGACGCTAATAGGCTGATGATGAATTATTTTTAATTATTATATCTATTAACTTAATGGGACATTCATCAAGTCACATTGATTTTTTTTTTTTCGTCGTAGTAGTAGTTTTTTTTTATAATTAAGTATGTTATTCTAAGGAGCCCAGTTGGCTTCAAGCGTCTGAAAGACATTTTGCATAGTTTTTTAAGCTTATTTTTTAAAGAGTGATAAAACACATGTAATCGTTTCTTGCCTAGTTAGTATAATCGTGTACTCATTATTTGCAGCTAAAATTAATTTAGAAAAACTGAAATTCTATAAATAATCAACGGTAGATTGCTGATATCGAATGTTGTAGGATCCACCCCAATGTGTATAAAAGTCCAAATTTAAAGAGCTTCGGAATTACCTCAACATGAAACGTAATAGCCCTTATAAAAAAAAAATGTGTTAATATTTTAAATAATAAATAAAAAAAATCTAACTTATAATCTAGGAATCTTAGATAATAATTAAATATACAAAAGTAAAATAATAAAGACAGTAAATATAAAACTACTATGAATTGTTATCAAAAATAAAGTCCCCCTGTCATCTCGTCAAAATTTATATCGGAATTCCCCAATTGCACCTTATTTCGTTTTGGCGGTATTGAGCGTAAGCAAATTGTTCTCTAGCCATGCTGTTATGTCCTTTAGTCCATTCTCTGCTTATGAATGTACCTTATTCCAAGACCTATCGTGGAAAAGCAGCACCGTGTCATCCGCGAACATCATCAGTATATCAGCACTTTTTAAATCTATCTTACAAAGTTCATTGATGTACATTAAAAATAGAGTAGGGCCTAAAGTACTCCCTTGAGGTACTCCATTGAGGCACCCCATATATGCATTAATGGCACAGCTACTTAGCTCTCCACCAATACGTACACTTTGTTCTTTGCCATTCAAGTAGTCCCGAAACCAATAAAGCGGTATGCCTCTAATTCCTACACATTCCAGTCGCCTGAGCAGGATTGGAATTGAAACCGTGTCGAAGGCTTTTTGGAGGTCCAGGGTCTCAATCACACTAAGCACCAACGATAATACCAAAACAAAACATATACCTACCGTTCACCCGCTTCGTATAGCGCTATCGTGTGTGTCAAACGCGATAGCACTATAAAAGTACGTGTAACGACTGCGTTTCAGTTGCGGTTTGGTTGAGATTACTTAGCGTGATAGCCCCCCAGGAATACCCCTAAACACTTCCCTTTCTTCTCCCCACTATCCTCATATTTTACTATAGAAGAGGTTAAAAGTATGGTTGCATCTTCTGTGGACGTAGCGATTCGAAAACCAAATAGGTTTTTTGATAAGACGTTTTTGCTTTCGAGATACAACATTAACCCTTTGTTGACTAGACTTTCTATAACTTTGGAAAGTGAAGAAAGAAGTGATATTGGTCTATAGTTATTGGGATCGGTTTTGTTCCCTGATTTGTACACTGTGGAATTACTATAGCTCATTTATATTTGTGGGAATTTTCCGGATTCAAAGCTGAGATTCCAATGAGTGGATACAGTCCTTGAGTATTCTCATTGCAATATCGTCCCATCCTGGTACGCTGTTGTTTTAAACTCTTAATCGTAAGCATGACTTCCATTGGGTCAGTCAAGAACAACGAGAGCCTGTGGGGGACACCTAATGATGTTGCTTTTTTGCCAACTCTTCTTCAGTGATATTCAACCGTTGGAGATTGTTATTTGCTAGTAATTGTCTTCCAACGTTTATGAAGAAATCATTTACTGCATTAAGGGACTCCGAATTACTGGTGTTATTATCCAGTAAACTAACCGCAGGTTCATTATCCACGTTAAGATTAACAATATCTTTTATTAATTGCCAAGTCTTTCGACTATTACCTGAATACTTTGCTAATTCATTTGCATAATACTGTCATAATATATCAAGGGTTCAACAGACTCACTATAAAACTATATTGTTCCAGATTCCCGTAGTTACTCGGACTGGGGAGGAGCCGCCGGCGGCGGCGGCGGCGGCTACAATTCATACGTTGTCGGATACGGTTTACTAGACGACAAGTATCCGTATGGTAGCGGTTCGTACGACAATAACCCGTATAAAGGATACGACAGGGGTTATTCTGGTTATAACGGTTACGCTGGCAATAACAATTATGGGGGATACAGAGGTTACGCAGGATACGACCAGGGTGGTGTAGGCGGTTATGGAATAAGTTCTCTTGCAGGCAATGGTGGATACGGCGGGTACGGTGGTAACGGTGGAATCAACTCTTATTATGGTTACAACAGCCCCGCTTATCAAGGCGGACAACATCTCGGCTACGGGTATTATAACAAAAAACCCGGTTATGGCAACATTTATAATAGTGGTATCACACCTAGCCTTGTAACGGGATACAGAGGTTATTCGAGGCGTTAATATAAGTTTAATTTTTGTAATCCGTAGAGTCATTTGTATCATATCCGTATTATTTTTTATATTATAACGATGTGATCTGTAGTTAACTATTATCTATTATTAAGTAATATTTGTATAAAATTAGATAGAAATATAATAGCCACGGTAGATAGTCTACATAAGACAGTTATTATGTGAGATATTATGTTATGCAAACCTTTGTTATTCATCTATGTTAACCAAAGTACCCTCCAAAGTTTAATTAAGTTAAGGTTTTAGTTTAAAAATAAAGATGTGTTTGAATAATTAAAACAATATAATTGGTTTCAAAACTTTATTTCCTAACAATGTGACATACACGTAATCTTAAGTCATAAAACGCTATTACATTTCAGCAAATGAATAGCAATATTAGTTAAAATTGAAACATTTATGTGTAGAATTCTACCTAGGTCACCTTTACTTAGTGTGTTAAAAAAAAAGTGGGCCTCGCACAAAAACTGTCAAGTTTTCTTAGCGTTAAGGGGTAAATCTGTATGGAAAGTCCATAAATGGAAATAAAAATTAAAAAAACATAGTTTCTTAATAATGTATGAAGTAACGTATGACGACTTTAAAATAGAAGTTTGCGTGCTTGGCCCACAGTATGCGCCGTAAACTAATCGGACCCGGACACACTAGTTTGCTTTTTCATAGACTTTAGCGCTCTTTCACGAAGTTTTTTTTCGAGGTCTTCGTTGTTTACTTTTCCTTCTTCCTCCTCCTCTTCCATTTCCTCGCTGTCAGAAGATTCATCCTTCTTTTTGGATGATTTCTTGTGTTTCCTATGCTTCTTGTGTTTCTTTGAATGTTTCTTATGCTTTTTAGCCTTTTTGGACTTCTTAGGCTCGTCACTGTCAGTCTCCGATTCAGATTCCGACACCTTCTTTTTAGCTTTCTTTTTAGACACCTGGTCGCTATCTGAAGATGACTCTTCTTTCTCACGTTTCTTAGCTTTCTTATCACCCTCTTCGCGTGATTTGGTTTTGTGTTCGTCAGTATGCTTTGGTTTAGCCTTATCCTCTGACTTTTTATTCTTTACTGAATCGGGTGAAGGCTGTTTTTCTTTCGGTGGTTCGCCTTTCTTACTACTACGTCTTACATCTTTTTCAGAGCTAGAAGTGTCTCGTTTCGCAGGCTTCTTTTTGGCAGATTTCTGGTCGCTGTCAGAACTATCATCGTGCGAGTCTTCAGAGTTCTCGACTTTCTTTGACTTAGACTGTTTGACTTCAACTTTCTCAGATTTAGATCTGTCGACACTGGCATCTTTGACACGTTTTTTAGCTTTCTTCTCAGAGTCGGACTCATCTGGAATGTTCTTCTGCTTTTTAGAACTCTTATGTTTAACATCTTCTTCAGAACTGGACTCTGAGCTAGAAGAACGAGCCCTTTTCCTTCTCGATTTCTTAGCCACTTTCTTTTTAGATGTCTTTTTGCTCTTTTTCTTCCTGTCTTCCTCAGAGTCACTGGAGGACGACTCTTCCGATTCACTATCACTTGAGGAGCTTTCCTTCTTAGGTTTCTTTGACCTCTTGGATGGGACTTTTTCTTTTCTCTTAGGTTTAGTCTTACTCTTTGACTTAGAAATTTCTTCACTGCTTTCACTTTCCGACTCAGTATGACGAGCTTTGCGTTTGCCCTTCTTGACTTCCTTAACCTTAATTTCTTCTTCAGGTAATTCTTTTCCTGAGCCATCATCACCTGACCTGTCAGATTTTTTGATATTCTCAATTTCGTGTTTTCTCAAGAAAGGTGATGGGGTACGGGAAAGGCTCTTTGAATATTCCCGTAGAGTTGGAAGAGGAATAAAATCTTCCTTTTCTTCATCATCCGATGAGTGGATTGTTTTGATTTGACTGTCATCTTGAGCCGTTTTAGATTTATCGTTAGCAACTGATGACTCTCTACTTGAACTAGATACAACTCTTTCTTTGGAGAGCTGTTCTCGGGTTACAGATACTCGTTCAGATGACTTCTTTCGGGGCTTTTCAATGGTTTCTATAACAAAAACAAATATATTTTGCAAAATGAAATCAACACGAATTTAATTTAATTCAATAAATAAAAGTATACACAATATTTTACAAACCTTTTCTTGGTATTGAAACAGATTTCTCCAATCGCTCTTTGATAAGGTCGCTGGACCTTTTATCGCGGGATCTCCTATCTCTGGATCTTCTTGGTTCCTTAGTTCTGTCTTTTGACCTCCTGTCCCTGCTGCAAAATAAAGACAAATTATAATTATGGATATTATAACATAATTTTACGCATATTTTGTTGCGAACAAATTACATTTCGGAAAAAGGGTTAGAGTGTAAAAACATCACAAGCTGAATTACTATAAAAAAGACGCGTTTTAAGGACAACTTTTGATCGACAAACAAGATTATCGTAGTACAGTCACGAGCAAAAATATTTAAACAATTGTAACTCTTAATACAATGGAATAAGAGTCAAAAGTGTGTACATATTGGTGCTCCTGACTGTACTTTATAAGATAGTTATCATGTATAATTTATAAAATATATAGCCCACTATATACTGTCTGTATAAAGTCCTCCATCATTGATGGGTATTTCCATAAACGCTACGCTTGCCAAATGCGGGTTGGTGATCACAAACCCAGGCAATGCATCGAAACATCCGAAACACTTTGCCCGACCTGGGAATAGAATCCTGGACCTCTAGTTATCGGGACGAGCGCTTAGCCACTCGGCCACCGATCCATTTTTCTTTTAGAATTCATCTGGACTACTCGCACTACTCGCCATAGTTGAAGCTGGCCTACTTTCATACATATTCTTCATAATAATAATAAATAAGCACTGCCTTTATCTCCCTTGATGGTAGGAGACGATAAGGCTGAAGGTAGAAACGCGCTATACCGGAATCCTCAACCATTGAGGAACTGGCTATCTTATCTCTAAACTGTCAGAACACAACAATGCTATAAACATTGTTGTTATCTCCTTGTGTCACGATGACACCAGACTTTAGACAAGATGGTGGTATCTAGCCAGGCAGACTTAACAAGTCCTACCACCAACCAAACCAAGTACACAATGTTGTTCCCCCCGCTGGGAATCGAACCCGGGACCTCTGGCTCTATAATACCGGTTCCCTAGCCACTAGACCACAGAGGCGGTTAAAAATTGCTATTCTAAGAGCTCTAACACACGAGCAGCAGTTTGCTGTCGACGTATGTAACTGCAGTCGACGTTAGGAGTCGGCGGCTAGCTGTCGACATATCTTCGACAAGCTGTCGACGTTTCAACTGCTTGCCGCAGGCAGGTGTGACGGCATCTGCTAGCTGTCGACCTGCCTGCGGCAAGCAGTTGAAACGTCGACAGCTAGCCGCCGTCTCCCAACACCGACTGCAGTTATATAAGGTGACTGCTAGAAACCGCAAGAAACTTCAAGGGTTGGTCAGATCAAGTGTTTTAAACATGACTAAAATGTCAAAAAAAGGAATTCGTTTTTTCATTTTTTATAAAATAATCTATTTTATGAATTCTAACTGGATAGTCTTTGAGTATCTAATTTATTTTAAAGCAATAACATAAGAAAAATAAATTGAACACAATTAAAAATAACGATTATTTACAACGCGCGGGCAAAGGCCGGCCGGCCGGCCGTTTGTTAACCCGTCAACATAAGTACTTTATCGCCCAGCTGACACGGACGGGTCAACAGACGGACGTATGCTTTAAATTAAATTAGATACCAAAGACATCTAACCAATTAAAATTCAAAAAAGGAGTTATTTAATCAAAAATTAAAAAAACTAATTCCTTTTTTGTCTTTTTTGTCATGTTTAAAACACTTGACCTGACCAGCCCTTAAAGTTTCTTGCGGTATCTAGCAGTCACCTTATATACGTCGACATCAAACTGCTGCTCGTGTGCAGGAGCCCTAATTGATGACCATGATAGTTAAAAAGTAATATTTACCTAGACTTATCCCTCGAGCGGCGGTCTCTCGAGCGACGGTCCCTGGAGCGGCGGTCGCGCGACCTCCTGCCGGAGCGGCGGCGGGAGCGAGAACGCCTGCGGGAGCGAGAACGACGACGGTCACGGGACCTACGCAGAGTGTGACCCCACTAAGTACTGATTTTTCAATTCTCGGATAAAACTTAGCCGTCTGATAAAGTATTACGCGACTAAACTAAAATGTCACATGTAAAGAAAGAAGACACGACATGACAATACAATTTTAATGGTTGTGCAATACTTTAACAGACAAATAAGTTTACCGATCAATAACTGAAAAATTGGCCCTAAAAGTTACCAGTGGCAAAACCGCGATAATGCGCTAATTTACGACTGACTTTATAAATCGTTAGCAATATAACTAATAAAAAGGCCCTACTCTACAGGGTTAATTTTGGACATCCCGCCAATTTTTTTCACGTGATCCTATAATAGCAGTACAACTAAATAATCAAATAAATAAAAAATATTTTTTTACATTTTTGTCTCAACTTTTCCATAATAAAGAATAACCCTAGAAACCTACCCAGGGTGCTGTATCACCCTGGAGTAACTTTGATAAGCAATATTTTTTCTATTGGCAACATTTGTTTGTTAATATTTCTAATTTCATGTTTGCTTGTGTTCGCCATTTTGTGCTAGTTGTCAATAGGTAAGTATCCCGGTAAGTAATGTAAATGATTAGTGCAGGGTAATCCAGCACCCTTGGGCCTTGGGTAGTAAAATCAGTTGTAATCGAAATATCCGTGTGTGTTTATAGTGATAAATGGTTTTAATTTTTGTTTTCGTTCATCAAATATTATTTTTTTTAGGTAGTGAACTGCATGTAACAAAATGGCAAGTACAAGTGAGTACATAAGTGTTGTGCTTGATGACGAATCTATTAAGCGTTCGAAAACGACGACGAAAATGAACTTTAAATTGAAGGTGATGTATATGACTACGATTTAGATCAAATTATAGAAGATTTTCATTAACCAGTATCATCATCAGACTTCGAAGATAAAATAAAGGAAATATAGTAAACAGAAGAACTTACATAAAAACATTATATATGCTATTAACACCGGCTTGAGTAACGGAAAAATTGGCCTACTTTACACAACAATATCCGTCAAATGATAAGCGGAATTTTGAAAACACCGGTTATGCCTGAACCGGTAGTGCCTGCCGTTTCAAAACAGGGGCAATGTCGCTTTTTCCATACTCAAAAGACAGCAAAAGTAAAACTTTTTGCAACAAGTGCAAAATGCCTGCCTGTGGCGAGGACCAAATTAAAATGTGTGCCAATGTGTAAATGAAATTATAGATTCTTAATTAGTTATTTCCCATGTTGATTTGAACTAAAGAACACAAATAAAAAAAAGTTTTCTAAAATAGTAATCTTTTATTTACAATAATATATCGAGAAGTATTTATGGGTGCTCTAGCACCCTGGTGGGTAGGAAAAGTCCACTCTAAATATGGGTAGGTTTCTAGGGTTAAAATCATTGTCACCTAGCACGCGGCCCGCCTCGTTATCAAAGCGCATGCGCGTGACCGCTATTATTCACCCCTTGCACCAATGACGGCGCGCCGTTGCTTTGACCGCACGGGTGAGCCCACACACCTAGAAATATAGGATTTTAAAGCAGCCAAAAAATTTTATTTAAAAATAGAAAACATTTATTATTTTTACGTCATATATTTTATTATTACTTTTTTTACACCATATTTACTTTTGGCGGGGGGTCCAAAATTAATCCTGTTAAATTAATCCGAAACTTCGTCGTGCAATGCGAATGCAAATGCTGCTGTATTTTTTACAAGCGATTGGCACAGTAAATACGCACGCAGCAGTGTACGACAAATTACGCACCAACAGTGTCGGCTGCGGTTAGAGGGTAGGGCCACAGTTTAGTAAAATTTTCGCCCACGCTCTGCCCTGAGTCCTACGAAATGACACCATGACATTCTGTCGAACCGTTAACGCGTGAAGTGATATAGAAAATTAATAAAAATAAATAATTATGCAGGATAACGAGATTTGAGCGGAACAAGAATCAGTTAAAATGTGTTTTTGCGATTTAGTCCTTAGTGGGCGCCGATTTAGTTTTTATTTGGGTTTACGTAAAATTTTACAAGTTAGTGGGAATGAGTGTGAACATCATTCATTAGACTGGAAAGCTTACATATATACATACATAATTACGACTATTATCCCCGAAGGGGACTAGGCAACGAGAACAGCAAAAGCAGTCCTATAGATAGTCCACTTTACACCAAATAGCGACTGCACATGTGACCGGTCTATGCTCTTGGATGGATGTGCAGTCTTTAGTCCGTTAGTCGCCTTTTACGACACCCCAGGGAAGAGAGGGGGTGGTAGTATTCCTTCACCGCTACGCGACACAATTATACCGAAAAGCCTATAAATCTCATATTTAAAAACTAACGCATATATGTATGTTATAACATTAAAACTATAACACATCATACTACACTGTGACATTGTTAATAGTTAAGAAAGTAGCTATATTTGTATTTAACTTGTTATTTATAATTAACTATGTAAATTGTTATTCTGCCCTTACAATGCTTTGTTAATGGGTGTTATTTTTATTAGAAGTTCATAACAAATTAAATTGCATTACCTGTTCCTTGATCGCGATACTCTACGTCTTTCAACCGACCGACGTCGTTCTTGGGATCTGTAATAAAATTGAAATCGAGACTATGCAGTGACAGAACTCCAAACCTTCCAAATCTTTAGACGAACAAAGCAAGTTGGCGTCTAATCGACGGTCCGAAAGAATAACGTCATATCTGCGAGATAGTTGTTTGGCAGATATGACGTTGTTCTTTGGGACCGTAATATCTACTTTAATCCATTGTAAATTCTCACCTCTCCCTTCTCTCTCTTTCGCGACGGCGCCGTTCTCTCTCGCGCTCCCTCTCCCTCTCGCGTTCGCGTTCCCTTTCCCTCTCACGGCGATCCACCGACCTGCGACGGCTGGTACGACGGCGAGACTTGCTTCTGACAATAATTTTTAATAATTAATTATCTACTGCATTATTACCCTACCGTAACCGTATACCGGGACATAAAGCATCCAATGTCCTTTTCTGTAACTGACAATGTGTATGCAAAAATTTCGTGATGATCGGTTGAGCTGTTAAAAACAAACAAAACAAACTCACTTTTGCATTGATATAATTAATAATATGTTGCATGACACACTCTAAGGCTCAAAAACCAATAGTCCCAGATTGCAAAGAGAAAAATGAGAACATGTTGCAAAGCATATTCTGTTACTTTGGTAAGTAATAGAAAATTATTACAGAAAACGAGTACTACGACAACAATACTTTTGTTTTTGCTCTGTTATATAAAACATTGCGGACCGCTCGCGACGAAAACCCCGTACCCCGTGACGAATTTTTGAAAATATTATATAGCCTGTAGCTTCCCAACAGTGAAAGAATTTTTCAAATCGGTTTAGTAGTTTTGGAGCCTATTCAATGCAAACAAACAAACAATCAAATCTTTCCTCTTTATAATCTTAGCATCAGTATGCTATATAAGCTTATCAGTATAAGCTTTGTTGAATAATTTACTGAAGTTATACCTTTCCCTACGAGAACTGCGTCTTGGGCTAACGCTAGTAGAAGAGTCACGGTTGGAGCGATATTGGCGCTTCTTGTGCGACGACCTCTTCTTAGCACTTCCATCTGTAACGAACATTACATTGAGATTAATGAGCATTGGCAGTTATTGATAAAGCAATATTTGGAAATCACACAACAAAAGAGATCAGCAAACTTGGGCTTGGTAAGAGACAACACGTTAATACAAGCTGTTTGTTTGGTAATAGGTATATAATCCAGCAACTGAGCCATCCTATTATGTGCAAAGAACAACTATTTGTATGGGAGGAACTCTGAAATAACGAAGCAAAATAAGCTGTCTCATATGTTTAGCTCTAATAGTATTTGCAGTTTTGTATGAAACAACTATTCAATAGGATAAAATGTTTACTAGAAAAAAAATCAACCAGTCTCAGGAAGCTCGAGTGGGATTCAAACCCACGACCTTTGGATTGCCGGTCCACTGCTCTAACCGCTGAGCTACCGAGACCCCAGAAGACTCGTAGAATTTTTCCTAGTAGTTTGATTCACGCTGCAAGCCAGCGGTATTACGTCACTATTCAATAGTCCTTTTCAGCGAATGGGATGGCCCAGTTCTGCAACTGGGTTATATCGACCGGTTATATGGATTATAATAATAACTATTGTCGCTAACAAGCCTGATATCGTGGTGATCGACCGATCTCAGCGCCAAGCAATATTGGTTGATATCACCATACCTCATGACGATAACCTCGTGAAAGTTGAGAAGGACAAGCTCAGTAAGTACCTTGACTTGGCTCACGAGGTTGCCGCCATGTGAGATGTGGATTCAACTATTATTATACCGATAGTCGTTTCAGCACACGGTCTTATAGCTAAGAGCCTCGATCAACATCTAGAGAGGCTCTCGCTAAAAGGTTGGGTCAAGGGTCAGATACAGAAGGCAGTACTCCTTGACACGGCACGTATTGTGAGGAGGTTCCTCACTCTGCAGCCCTAACCACCGATAGCTTGGGTCAATCCCCGCTGCCGGTGGCAACCTAGGTTGTTTTTTATAATATTTTATATTGTAAATATGTTTTTTATATAAAATATTGTGAAAAATTTTTCTTAAGGCATAATTTAAATAAAGAGAATAATAATAAAGCATATTTATTCAAGACTTACAAATTTGTTTTTTTTTTTTTTCAAACTATTCTATGTTGTGTTAGTATAGTTCTTAATCTATGTTAGTAAAAACTTTTGAAGCTTTGACCCCATCCGGGTATATGCCTCCTCCATCTCATATGGATTATACCGGTGATTTATTTCCCGCAAGGAAAATTAAATGGCATACTTGGTCATTAATTTAGAAACATTGCATATAAATAATCTAAAAAATAAAGCGCATTTGTAGTTTTATGAATATACTACAAAAAAACGGTGATGAAATACTGCCCCTACAACAGTGAAGCTACTTTATCTATAATATCTAATACAAACGTGGCGTAGGTACACTGCACGCGTCGCCATGGCAACATACGCGCTGCATCATCGATAGTAGGGTGACAATGAGATAAAATCGAATGGATTTGCAGATTTTTTTGGTTTTTTTTTTATTGAAACTACATAATGTATTAAAATTTACTTTTATTTTATTTTTTACTTCACTTACTAGGTGTAAGTATGTCATTTGATTTTCCTTACGGTAAAAAAAACATCCAGTACACCGTTACCAAACACACTGTATATTCTTTTAGTTTGTATGGGCACTTTGCTAATCTTCTTGAAGAATCATCATCAACATTATTTATAAGTGTGATAAATAATACTTTTTACTTTACCCGGCAACATATCATTAAATTATTTACGTAAAACTAGGCAGTAAAATACCATAACAACTTACGCGATGATGCAGATGAAGATCGCCTCTCGCTTGACGAATGTCGCGCTTTTTCGGCTTTTTCGGCTTTCTCCTCAGCCGGTTTTTCTCCTACTGACCTATACGATGGGAAAAAATATTAAAAGTTTATTTAAGTATTTATATTATTAAACGATTTAAGAAGGTAAATGACTGGAAAACTATATTTTGTGTCAAATCAACTAAACTCAACAGCTCTTGTTTAGGCGATGAGGACCGCAAAAGCAGTTCTCTGCCATAGTCAACTTATCACCAAATAGTGACTGCACATGTGCTCAGAGTGACAGGTGGTGAGCCCATCACACCACATTTTCATTTGCTATTTACAGCGGTTTCCGAAATTTCGTTCATACAAAATAAGTTTGGCATTTGTATGGAATAAAACGTGAAACAGAACACATCGCTCTGTCTCGCTCGGCCGATGTGACGTCGCGCGGCACTCAGCTCTGTGTTTCTGTCTCAATTCAATTAGTTCCAATTATTTGCAATTGTTATGTGTCACATCACTTTTTTCCCAGCACTATTGCTGCTAAGTTGATGGCGTAGACCACATTTTTGAGGAGCGTACATTGTTATGTGTTTAAAGTTTGATCGGGTAAAACTTTAATTGTGCCGACGGCGCGGCTACCTAATATTAATTAGTTTGTGCTTATGTACCGTGCAATTATCGGCAAGAGTCGACAGTTGGTGTCGGCAGTTGAGGCGACTGCCTCTGAGACACGTGGGGCCCGTGAGAACTGCCTGTAAGCTGGTGCACATCAATTTATCTTGGGTATTTGAGAGCTCTCAGGGGTAGCCAAGGGAAGTTTAGGGTAAACCTCCCATCACCAGCGGTGTGCAGACAGCCAGCGAACAGATCGCACTCGAGGAGCAGCAGCGTCAAGGACGCCCACACCGTGAGTTAGTTTCCATTAAATTATAGTAAAGTTAGTGATAAGTCTTGTCGTGCTGTAGGGAGATCACTCGCAGATCTCTCTGTAGCAAACAGCATTTAGAAATTGTTTGAAATTTCATAAATAATGGAAAGCGCTATAAATAGAAAACGGAACTTGGCCCGAAATTTCGTTTCGGAGGAAGAGATTAAGTTAGTGATAAGTCTTGTCGTGCTGTAGGGAGATCACTCGCAGATCTCTCTGTAGCAAACAGCATTTAGAAATTGTTTGAAATTTCATAAATAATGGAAAGCGCTATAAATAGAAAACGAAACTTGGCCCGAAATTTCGTTTCGGAGGAAGAGAATAGGCCCTCTGCTCTGCACTGCACGGAACTGCGACGCCTGCGTCTCAGCATACGCTAAGCCTAATGTGTGATCGAAGAGACGAGATCTAAGGCTACATACGCACTGAGCGGCTAGCCGCAATACGGACGGCTGCGATTAAAACTTTTTTTTAAATTTTTTTTAATGGCAACGGGTAAGCGCTTGGCCTTCATCTCACCTGATGGTAAGTGACGATAAGTTCGAAGGTGGAAGCGCGCTTCACCCGGAATCCTCAACCACTGAGGAACTGGCTATCTTATCTCAAACTGCCGGAACACAACAATGCTATAAACATCGTTGTAATGGCGACAGACTTAGATAAGATGGTAGTAGCTAGCCAGGCGCACTTAACAGCCCTACCACCAACCAAACCGAGCACACAAAGATGTACCCCCCGCTGGGAATCGAACCCGAGACCTCTGGGTCTGAAACCGGTAGCTTAGCCACTAGACCACAGAGGCGGTTAAAACTATGTACAAAAACGCAGTTTCCATGCGGCTACCGTCTAACCGCTCCGGTCGCTCGGAGCACGGCGGCCCGACTGGCGGTAAGCTGACGGTTGCTATACGCACCACGCGGTTAGTTCAGTTTGCGATTGCTATGAATTTCGATACAGCCCCCTTACTCTCGAAACCGATCGCTATTGGATCGGATTGGTATTGTGAATTTTCGTATTTTTAAGTTACGACACCAGCGCTAATTTGGATTCATATTGGGTGAACTAAATGGCATTGAGTTTTGTATTTTTTTCACTCAATATCCACGCAATATGAATCCATATTAGCTCTGGTGTCGTAACTTAGGAGTACGAAAATTCACAATACCAATCCGATCCAATAGCGATCGGTTTCAAGAGTAAGGGGGCAGAACGGTTCATAATTGAAGTTTAAAACTTTTTCTGTTTCTTTTTCTTTATAAAACGCGAGTAAATATAGTAAATAGCTGCGACGTGGATCCTGGAAATGGCTCGAACAATCCGCAAACCACGACGGTTTCTATACACATGTTCCGGTTGCGGTTACAGCTAGCCGCCACCCGGTAAGCCGCAATTGCAACCGCATCCTGCGGCTAGCCGGACGGGCAGCCGCAGTGCGGCTAACCGGGCAGTGCGCACAAGGCCTAAGATGGCTATCATATATTTTTTTTTTTTTTTGGCAACGGGTAAGCGCTTGGCCTTCATCTCACCTGATGGTATGTGACGATAAGGCCGAAGGTGGAAGCGCGCTTCACCCGGAATCCTCAACCAATGAGGAACTGGCTATCATATCTCAAACTGCCGGAACACAACAATGCTATAAACATCGTTGTTATGGCGACAGACTTAGATAAGATGGTGGTAGCTAGCCAGGCGGACTTAACAGCCCTACCACCAACCAAACCGAGCACACAAAGAGGTACCCCCGGCTGGGAATCGAACCCGGGACCTCTGGGTCTGAAACAGGTAGCTTAGCCACTAGACCACAGAGGCGGTTAAAATTATATATCACATATTATGTGTAAATAAATTAGTGGTTTACTTAGCAGGCGACGCCGATCTAGACTTTTTTCCGGCTTCGACAGCTTTTTCTTCCTTGACAGCGGTTTCGCTGTCGCCTTCTTTGACGGACTCCGCTGTGGAGTTGTGGTTGACTTCTTCCTTCTCTTCTGGCTCTTCTTTCTTCTCTGGAGATTTGCCGTTTTCTGGTGGTACAAAAGGGATGGTAAGTTCTTATGAAACTCCGTCAGTTTTTAAGCTAAATCGATAAAAATTGGTATTTAGCTTTTTTGGTTAAAAAAAATACTGATTCAGGATTTTTGAAAATTCAACCTCTAAGATGGTGTGTGAAAGTGTGGCAAAGTTTGCCTAGTGTTCCCGTTCGATAGTCCACTATCGATAGTCTATCGATAGTTGAGAAAAAGAAATAGTATCGATAGGCTTATCGATAGTATAGATATTATCGACACAGCAATACTATCGATAGTATCGAAGCTCAATATCGAAATCGATACTATTGCTGTTGACTATTGCAACCACAATCGATACTATCGTCACAACCTATTATCAATAGCGCAATATTTTAATATAATATAGTATTGATACAATCGATAGTACTTATCGATTGTTGTTACAATAGTCATAGCCGATACCATCGATAGAAATTACGATATTGAGCTTCAACACTATCGATAGTATCGATAGGCCTAACGATATTATAGATGATTTCTGAGGTCAACTATCGATAGTTCGGCAACATTAGTTTGCACCATTTAGGTTTGACGTCAGATTTAAGTAGGTACATAAAACTTGATCAGACTGAGAATAATTGAGATGATACTTCGGGAGCGTGTTCCGGATCCGCCCACGAGGGTTCCTGAGCCTGTTTACTTGTAACTTTTTTTTTAGATAAGATATCCTTGCGTTCACCCTTCGCTTCCGGCAACTTGATGTCGTCCACGTGCGTGGCCTTGGGGGGGCTGCCCTTGTCGCGGCCGCTGTCATCGCGGCTACTCTTGTCGCGGCTACTCTTCTCCGGGCTGCGACGCCGCGAGCGGCGCGGGCTGCCTCCGTTGCGGTGTCTGGGTAATAAACGAAAATATGTGACACTACAACAACACTATGCATTATCATAGAAATAACGGTAATCACGAAATATCACAAGGGGGAGATAGAAGGAAAAAAGGATAAGATATGTCATGTGTATTTGTTTTTTCGTCCAATGTCACGCGCGATTTCTAAACCGAAAGCGGCATGTAGGTAGTGACCTTTGCTTTAACCCCTGTGTTGGATTTTTTTGACAGTTTTTTGACACTAACTGTTAACGTCAAATTTGACAGAATCGAGCATAGACTATGCGATATTTTGCGATAACAATACATAAGATGAACCACAGAACCGAAATAACCAAACTTGTTCATACTAAAGTAGTCTGTAAGTCTATGAAAACACGGTACAAAGTCAAGTGTGTTTTTGTAGGTGCGGTCTCATGCGACCTGCGGTGTGAGGGGTAATATTATTTTTATGCCAGTCAAAAACAACCTGCAACCTTTCTGTCTAGACATTTTTATAATAGTCCTTAATTTTTTAGAATAAAATTAGATTATTTATTAGATTATACTATATACCTGTATGTAATATTCAAAAATTTAACATTCTTTGTTTGTAGGTAAACTAAAAAATACACGTGATACATTGGGTTTCGATGTGTTATGGCATCTTCCCATGTGCTGTTGCCCATTTAGGAAGGCCTGTGCCTAGCAGTGGGACGTTTATAGCCCAATGATGATGATGGACTTACTTCCTGTCAGAAGAACGATCGCGCGACCTAGTTCGCGAGCGCCGACGTTCGCGCGACGAGCGGCGGCGCGAGCGGGAGCGCGAGCGCGAGCGGCGGCGATCCTTGTCCTTGCTGTCTTTATCTTTCAGCTGCTCCTCCTTAACAAATAATATAATAATAAATAAATTGGTTTACGCTCACACAAATTATCTAGACCAAGATAAGCGAACTCGTTAATATGGTAAGATAACGGATAAATATACATAAACATAAAAAAAATCACACCTAAAATCAATTTAGAAAAACAGTTTTAAACTCTTAAATTTAACCGACCAGGAATTGAACCCAGGATCTCAGAGATGGCGCGAAGCCAGACCCAGCGTGCTAACCACTCGACCACGGAGGTAGTCATAAACAAATAAATAAAGAGCATATTATGGTAAAAGTTCTGGTGCTGTGCTGGTAGCTGCTTAATGATAGAATACTACTGCTTTATCTCTTCCCTTGGGTGTCGTAAAAGGCAACTAACGGACCAAAGACTGCACATACATCCAACAGCATAGAGCGGAGATGGGCTCACCACCTGTCACGTTGAGCACATGTGCAGTTATCATTTGCTGAAACGTGGATTATGGCAGTGAACTGCTTTTGCAGTCTTCATTGCCTGGTCTCTGACTAACCCTTCGGGGATAATAGTAACTGTTGTGAATATAATAAGTACATTGTAAAAAAGCAAACTTTTTAACTTAACGCTACAATCGACAACCGATAGCATGGCATGTACGCCAACGACGGCAATGAGCGATAATACTTCCAATATAGCATAGTTATCAATGTGACTTTTGGAATCCTGTGCATATCTACTACTACTTCTACATCTCTACTTAATTAATTATCAAAATCATGCTTTGAATTTGGAAAGCAAAACAGTAAGTTATGTAGCACATAACAAATTACTTGTTAAACAACATACCATCCTTTTCTTGATCTCTTCTTTCTTCTGCTGGGTGAAAGACTCAGGTATCCCATTTTCGCTTGCTTGCGCACTCAGTAACAGCTCCCATAGCTCGCCCATAAACAGGCGAGCATTCTTGCCATTTAAAAATCCAGTGAGGTTGATCTGCATTTTCTTAGGGCAAGGGAACTAGGAGTCGGGAGTGCGGGATCGGGAAAGAGAAAAACATCACATTATTTATCTTTCCATATTGTAACTACCATCGATCACACCCTAACACTGACACGTCCACAATGTATGTATTGCTTGCTTGTAATCAATAATAACGAGATGTTCAGTAGCACTTTTATGATGGAAAAACGAAAACAACATTTTAAAACCGCTAAGAGCGCCACTTTTTGAAAATTACTGTTCAAGAGTGTTAGAAAGGCACAGATATGACTCTGATAGGGAAGCTAACATGTTTTTTTATAAGTGTTCAACGTGTGATTAGGTTTTCGTGCGGCGCCTGCAGCCGATGAGGACGCGACGCCGGCCGGACCGCAGGAGACGGCGCGGCGAGCGGCACCCCAACGACGCTCAGCTTACACCGCGACAGCAGGAGACAGTTCCAATCTTCTCTCTTCTACCTCTTGCATCTGTAAGGGTGTTGCGAACACAACCACATTATGCTGAACGAAAAGCCTACAGGCGAAACTTCCCTACCTCGAGTCAAATCCATCTCTTAACGGCTTAGTGTAATTAATAATTTCTTTATTAACAAGTTCACTTATTCTTGGCAAACTAGGGAACTCCTCAGTCCATATTCATTTATACTGAGTTAGCATTGTAAGTATTTAATTTTCCCCGTAAATACCGATTTAGTATGCTAAGGCCTCCGTAAGAGTGGAGCCGGCGGGCAGCAGCGGCTAGCAGGCGGCGGCGGGCGGCGGCAGCGACGGCGCGCTAACCGATGAGGACCATAGAAATATCCATACGCAATCAATATACATATGACAGTATACTTCAATTGCAGTTTCTTTTTGAATAGAAAAGAGAGCAAACATAAGACCAGTATCAAATTTCCTAACACAAACACGAAATAAAAAAGAAACTGCAATGATTACATTTTGGTATTTGGATATGGAAAAGACAATTATTTCACACAAAAAGTATAAAATTAACCACCTTCTCCTCGAGTTGATTGTTGACGTAATCGATGACCACGTCGTCTTCCATCTTGAGAATCTCGGTGATCTTCTGTGTGATCCATGGCTTCAAGATGTCCAGCTTTACTTTTGACATGTCCACCTATACAAAAACGTTATAAAATTTAAAAGACTCAGTCTCAAGAATCTATAAAACTTGTAAACAAGCATTTTCTATAACCAAATCCAATGAACATAAAGTAATAATGGATATCACAAAACTAATGTACAACTTCAATTAATCAGATTATAATCTAGCGATATAAAGCGCTGTTACTCTGTTGTGCAATTTTTTATGGTACAGCACTGCTTCAGACACCTGAAATGCAAACATTTGATTTTTAAATGTGCATGATTGCTAATTTTTTTAAGGATTACCTGTTGATTATTTGTTGAAGTTAAGGACTTTAAATTTTTTTATATTATTTTTTATTTTATCTAAATATTGAGTGCCCCTAAATGTTTGTTTACATAATTTATAGCTTCTCATGACACAGTTAAGTAGGTATTACTTATTATCAGCACAAAAAAGTCACATTCAAAAGAATAATAATTAACAAACCTGTTGCGCCAAACAATCACCAAACTTCATTTGCTTCATCAGCTTCTTCTCCTTGTCACTGAAACGGGTATCTTGCTCCGTACTGGTCCCCTATTGACACAAGATAAAGTCCAATAAATCATCATTATCATCAGCCTATAAACATTCCCACTGCTGGGCACAGGCCTCCCACGTGGACAATAGCACATGTGGATATTGGGCCATAACCCACCACTCTAGCCCAATGCGGATTGGTGAGTTTTAACAATTATCATCTTGCAACAACAACCGGGACCAACGGTTTAACGTGCCTTAACAAGCCGACGAAGCACGGATTGTTTTGAGTTGAGAGCTTGTTATGGAAAGAAATAATGTGGACGGGTTGACCATCTTTTGTAATGTCGTTATTCATCGAGGTGATAGGATTGGTAAGGTCTAATGTTTTTGCATAATCAAATCAGCTTAGATTGTTAGGTTAAACATTTATTAAAAACACCAGAAAATTTAATTCATTTTTTTTTGCGTAAAGATTTAATTATTTCTCTAGCTTCACCAAGTTTATAACAACCTTAAAAACTAAGGAACGAGTAAGCAATTATGTAGGATTGTTATTTTTGACTTGTGTATAGAACACATTGATTATCAACCACTAAATAAGAGGATGTACCTACCTACCTACCTACAATCATTATGTTATTTAAATTGTAAAGACAACACATTGTAACTACTTAAGAGTGCTTGTTTATTATTATAGCTCAATTAATGGCTTCGTGTTTAGCATTAAGCCAGTTTCAAGTGGTATATATTTTAAAAGTACATTTAGTATTGTACAGTATATTGAAATAAAATGGAGTCTCACAACATGTGTTGTTGCGAAAAGAACATGGGAGAAACTCGAGTGCTTGTTTATTTTCTGTTTTGTAACTTTCATTGAGTTAACTTCATTACTTCAATGGCATGGTCTATGGACAAGACAGACAATAATGACAGTATTTTTTAAACCACAGTTGATATAGGTTGAGGAGTCTAGTACAGAAGAGAAGGCAGAAGCCAATGGTTGTTTTTATTATCTGTTAGTTTTGTCTATGTATAGTTTTATGTAATGTGTATGTGTTTCATCTAAATCTGTATGTTGTTTGTGTACCATGCACCGACAGGCCCCACCAGAATACCAGCGTTGTTGCGATACATTCTGTTCGCAACAACACAAGCTGAGGCGGGGTCCTGATTGACAATTGTCTTTTTTGTATGTATGTTTTTAATTATGTTGTATGTATTTTTGTTTGTCAATAAATGTTTTTTTTGTTGTATTTTTGTTTGTCAGAAAAGAATTTATATATTCCTTATTGCTCAAAAACACATCGACAGAAAATACATTACAAACAATGGTGAGCAAAGGTAGTTGGACTTGACCTTTTAGAAATTAACTAAAAAAAAGGAGGTCATTCCCCTCCCCACCCTCTTAAATAATCCCTGAAGCTAAATAGCAATTTCAGGTTAGTATAGGTAAATATTTTAAAAATTACCAAAAAAAATCCACACTCTCCCCCGTTTTTCATAGCTTACACCTCCTTTCCCAAAATTTCAGGTTCTTTTTTTTAGTGCGCTGAGGCAGACATTCCCTTGTTTGGTTCTACATTAGTACTGCTGACAGTGAATTTTAAGGTAATTTTATTTTGCGTAAAGAACTCATAATTACGATCGAGCACACAAATTTTTATCGAGTTGGCAAAAGAGCTATCACTTCACTCTATAAACTAATGGTATCCTAAAAATTAATTATTTTCAATAATTTATTGTGAGTAAATTAATTAATAATTTATTTATTAATTCCGAGCAATAAAAATCCGAGTGCTTGTTCATAATTATCAGTTCTTTACGCAAAAAAAAATTGCCTCGAAATTCACTGTCAGCAGTACTAATGCTGAGCCCCTTGTTTTCATAATATATGTATTCAATTTTAGAATTTTAATGTATTGGTGTTAATGTTAAGTGAATAACCGTGTTGCGTGGCGGTGAAACATTACTACCATCCCCTCTCTTCCCCTGGGTATCGTAAAGGCGACTAACGGACTAAAGACTGCGCATAAATCCAACAGCATAGAGGAGCACATGTGCAGTAGCTATTTGGTAAAAGTGGACTATGGTAGAAGACTGCTTTTGCTGTTTTCATTGCCTAGTCTCTGACTAACCCTTCGGAGATAATAGTTGTGATTATGTATGTATGTAATGTATTGGCAGGTAATTTATGCTTGTGAATAGTCAATATCTATTAGCTGATGTTTGAGTATTTTAACAGTTTTTAGATGGAAATGAAGATAAATACAGAGATGCATTCAACAAAGTAGAATCACATGTCTAATAGGTAGGTACTACCTGTATATTATTTATAGATATGATCAGTCATCATCATCATCTACTTGGAATAGTGCCAGGACACAGTCTGTTTATGTTCTCCTTATTTTTGCATACAAAATAACTAATTTGATTAGAAAATGGATGCATTATAATCTACCACAGTAACAAGAAAAGGAACCCATGGTTTATTACTAAATTATCAAAATGTGTAACGGAGATTGTAGCGATACAGGAAATACCCACGTCGAGTCTCTATAAGCTATTTTAATGTCTTACCGTGTACATCATCATCTTGGGATCGAAATTAATCAATAGTGGCTGTCGAACAAAATGGCTAAGGTTATCTACCCCGCCGCGCGGCGTTACGACGCCAAATCTTTGAAGCTATTATTTAGCTATCTATCACTAAATACATAGTACACACAAAAAACTTTTCGACGATGCGAGTAGGTACCGCTTTTTATGAAAGATTCACAACATAGCTTTACTAAATTCGTAAAAACTGCAAACGCAAATTATTCACAATTCCAGAATCACCACGAAAATGTGACTAGCCGCCATTTTACTTTTTACTTTTTTTTACAAATTGTTTTCTTTTCACTCCTCCAATACCGGAAGACAAAAAAGTCTTGCATAAACAGCCTAGTCCACAGTATTTTTTATAAAATTGATTTTTGGATGCAAATGAATCACAGACATATAAATATGTCTTTTATGTCTGTGAAATGAATGGCCCTTTTAAAAAACCACGAAGTCCAATTTTCCAATTTTGAGAAATGTCTAATACTACAGTTCCACATGCGTGCACGCTACTCGCTTCGCCATTCGACGATATGTTCGACGAAACATTCGCCTTCCTTAAACTGAGACGAGTGACTGTTTACACATTCGCGTGTATTCTTTTTCTTTTTAACAATTCTGCTTTGAAGTTTCAGACTTAGTAATTTGAATAGAGCAATGTTTTTATTCTGCGAAACGTACAAAACCATCACGCGCTTGTGTTAAAAAATAAAACTAACTTTTTCAACAATGAACTGTTCTGAGGCGGCAAGGGGCGGCCACTCAGACCAAAATATTTTTGGTCCGAGGGCGGCCATGATTGAGCTTCATGTGACGTCACGTTTCACTAAATTATTAAAAACTATCTGTCAGGCTTAACTTATGTTTCTATATTTATTGAAATGTGACGTCACAGAGCAAAATGTCACGTGACCAACAAAAAATATGATTATTTCTGTATAAAGGTTTTACATAAGCGTTTGTAATTTTTTAAATACTTTTTCGAAAACTGTCAAGTAGCCAATTATGATATTTTCGTTTTCACAAATGCTTCTTCAATTATTTTTAAGATTTATTCTTATTTATTAATAGATACTACAAATTCGAGGAGGAGGAGCTCGATGGCGCAGCGGCTAGCGCATTCGGCTTGCGATCTTGCTTGCTAAGCCACTTTCGCAATGCCGGGTCGCTGGATGGGTGATCAAATTTAAAACATCTCGAGCTCCTCCGTGCTTTGGAAGGCACGTTAAGCCGTGGGCAAGAAGTCCCGGTTGCTGTCGTAAGATGGCAGTCGTTAAAACCCACCAACCCGCATTGGGCCAGCGCGTTGGGTTATGGCCCAATATCCCCACGTGCTATTGTCCACATGGGAGGCCTGTGCCCAGAAGTGGGACGTTTATAGGCTGATGATGATGACTACAAATTATGTGTTTGTTTGATTTAGAGTTAAATAAAAAAATACAAGTATCAACGTCGTTTTTTCAGAGCTCAGAACAATAAAAAAAATACAAGTATCAACGTCGTTTTTTCAGAGCTCAGAACAACAATGTTATGAGTTTCAGAGTATAATGAGTGTTGACACTTCAAGAATTTTTAAATTTGCCGCCATTCTTTCTAGTCACGTTTCGTTGGTCGAGAAGTCATAGTTCCGGCTAGAGATGGGCGGTGGGAAAAAACCCCAACGGGAAAAAATCCAATGCTGGGTTTTTTCATGCAATGGGCGATTTTCTGACAGATCAAATTAAAAAGTAAAAATTAGTTCAAAAACACTCGATAGATGTCGTTTTATGAAAGCTGGGCTACTTATGGGCTGTAATAAATTCTACACTTTTACTTGTCTACCAAAAGAATAAAAAAATAGTATTTACTTACCTATTTATATTCAGGACATCCAGAACCTATTTCTATTTTGGAATAGAATAAATATTACGCAGCCATACACGTGCTCTTCATGAACCCGCCTTTTACTAAGCGCCATACTAATCTATGCTAAGCGCCATCTATGAAGTCATTTACGAACCAATTTCTTTTTTTTTTTGATCTCGGAAAATCGCCCATTATCACGAATCTTATTATTTCTTCATTTAAATATGAACATCGGTAGTATTATTGAATGAATTGACTGTTTTTAAACGATCCTATTTATTTTCACTGCTTGCTTATATGGACTCTCTTGACCAACAAATCTTATATTGAGAAAATTAAATCCAATTCTCCTACCAAGTAAACTTCATTCAATTTTTTATTTATTTATTTATTTATTCACCCTTTGTTACATAACGCAACCTAGGTAAGTCAAACATTTACAATAAATTTTCCTTAACATTAATGTAAATTATCTACAATATCATCATTTAATCAATAAAAATAAAAATATTAATCAGAAAATTCGAAATAATTAAACAAAAAACTGATTCTACTCATATTGGAAAAATAATTAAAAACCTTTTCATAAAAAAAAACAATTTTTCAAAATTCATTGTGTCAATTCTAAAATTCTAAAATAAAAAAGAAATTATACTAATAAAATAAAATATAGAAAACAATTTTTCAAAGTTCATTCTTTCAATTTAAAATTCTAAGATAAAAAATAAAAATAAATTAAAATATCACAGAAACGAGCTTGCCATGAATTCTGATATACTATAAAATGGGTGTATTTCAAGGAAATGCTTAATTTTATGCTTAAATTCTACATAAGGCAGATCGACTATAATAACAGGTAACTTATTAAATAACTTAATTTTCAAGTTTATACCAAGGTTACGAACTTTTTGTAATCTTACTCTAGGCATAAACAGTTTTTCTTTGATTCTGGTATTATAACGGTGAACATCCTTCGTTTTCAGCAGTTTATCCCTCTGAGTATGAATCTCCAACAGTGATCTGTATATGAATAAGTTTATAACAGTCATTATACGATTCCTTGTAAAGTGCGCTCGTGCAAGTCGCTGCAAACCGTCGATTATTCTTATTGATCTTTTTTGGCAAATAAGAACACGCTTTGCTCCCGGCGCACTACCCCACACTGTTATTGCGTAATTTATTAATGAGTGACAGTATATGCATAGTATACAGATATCAGGGTTTTTTTTGTCAACCAAAGGTTTTAGTTTAAAGAGAGCGTAATTATCACTAGACATTTTTTTACATAAGTTCTCTATATGTTTCTCAAACTTAGCGTTGAATACATTTGTAATTTAATGTAGTGCTCTTAGATTCATTTAATATTATACCATTAGTGTCGAACCAACACTTAATCTTACCGAAAACATAATTTATTTTATTTACTAAACTTTGCTCGGTCTTATCCTTAATTACTATATGTGTGTCATCAGCAAACAAAGTGACTAATGCCCATTCTGGTAAAGAGTTTTCCAAATCATTTACATATATTAGAAATAATAGAGGACCCAGTATAGATCCTTGTGGAACACCTATCTTACAAGTTTCTTTTTTTGATCTCGTTTTATTTACTGAAACAATCAGTTGTCTATTGTGTAGGTAAGATTTCAGTATGCTGTATTCTTTTCCTTCGAATCCATAGTATCTAAGTTTGTGCAACAGTATATCGTGTCGTAAGCAATCGAAAGCCTTGGAAAGGTCGCAGAAAATGCTTGTGCATCGCTGCGATCCATCCAGTGCTCCCAATATGAACTCGATCGACCTAGCTATTGCCATTTCTGTTGGTCTCTTACTGCGAAACCCATACTGGCAGTCTTTAATCAGATAATTGGATTCCAAGTAATCTACTATACTCACTTTTAAAACAGTTTCTAAAATTTTTGACAAGACAGGCAATATGCACACAGGTCTATAATTGCCTATCTCAGGGTTTTATCAGGGTCAGTATCTCAAGTTGACACTATTTGTTAGTGTGGATGACAGTAGCATTATACGCTTATAGTTTCTTACTGCGCTAGAAGTTAGAAAGTCGTTAATTTAACAATGCCGAAATAAAACAAAGCACGAAATATCATAGTTATTTATTACGTATTAAAAAGTATTGTGCTAGAATATTTTTCTTTTTACATTTTTACATTTGGGATTTTGTCCCTTTTGGGGAAAAGGAAGAAAATCCCAAACGCAAGCTTCAGTGGGTTGTTATCAAATAAAACCATAAAATGTTTTACAGCTAGGCAGTATATTGTAAAAGAACACACACCCTAAAATGTTCAACAACAATAAAATAAAATTATAAATTTTATTTCACTACTATTATTTAAAAGAGGGGGTTAGTCACAATTTTTCCTTATAATATGTTAGGTACTAATCATTTACGTTACTCATTTTTATTTACTACGCCGAAACAACCAAGAAAAACTATCAGTCGAAATTGACCCTAGGGTCAATCTCAAATGAAAGTCCAATAAACTTTCTAATAATTTTGCCAACTATAATTTACTGCTTAAATTAATCTAAACCTTATTACAAAGCTATATCACCCCCTAAAACACAAGAAAATCCTAAGAGTCAAAAGTGACCAAGCGGGTCGGTGATAATTTTAATTTCAAATAAATTTTATAATACGGTTCCTACTACTACCTAACCAGCCAGCTAATATTTCAGTGGTAAGAGCTATGGTCGTGGGGGGTTGGGATAAACCCAGTACCGTCCGGAGTATGATGTTGAAATTAAAAATTAAATTACTCCGTCTATAAAAATATTAAATTAAATGTTTAATCAATTTAACCGTTTCATAACCATCAAACGTCTAAAGCCAACAAACTAGAGAACCGTGGGGTTACACCGATATAAAATTACACTATATCAATACTATTCAACACCATGTTTTAACTTTAGTGTTGCTTCACATTTAACTAGTACACAAGGCACAACACGGCTACGATATTCCATTAAACAAAACTAAGCAATGCTAGACTATTGTTGGATGATGCAATTTCCACTTTACAATGAGGTCTGACACGTCCGCCACATGGCTAAGAGCCCTGCGTCGCCGACAAGGCATGATTCGGAAACCATGAAAAATCTAGTGTCTGCATTCCTAGAGGACAGCCAATTTGTTAGCAGCGCTCAAGCAAAACATTTAGGAACAATGACATTCTTCCAGCTACTCCTTGGACCACAACGACGAGAATGAATCTTGTTTCGGCGTCGGGTCTCTGTCACTTTCGATTCGCCGGAAACACTCAAACCGGAATGCCATGTCTCGAAATCTTCCCAACAAATGTGTAAAATTATCACATTCTGTTCCCGTTAGACATCTGACTTGCCAGTACTAAAACGTCAAATATGACGTCCTCACCTCTCGTTCTGACACTGAGAGAATCTGTCAATATCAAAACCACATGAACTAGAGACAAGTTAACGTTTAGCAATCTGAATTTCGTCCTTTTTTAAATTTGGAAATCAATTCCACTCGAGTTAATACCCTGTCCAAATATTAGGGAGTATTAGTTTCCTCTCTGGTAACCCCTACGGGCAGAGACAATATCGATATAAAAATTATGCTCCTTGTTGTCTCGTCCTCTATGATGGAAATACTACTTGTTAGTATCGAGTCTTAGCACTCGCCGACGCCACATAAGTTTAAAGTATCTGAAAATAAAATATTTCCGAACGCAGCCGCACGTCACTAGACTAGCCCGCGTTTTGAACTGCCATTCGTTTTTTATGTCACTGTACCGGCGCCACTTTTTTCTCTTACTTTTTTGTGAAATAATCTTTTTAATAGTTTTAGTCAGTTTAATTATGATAAATAAACAGTTATTATGAGTAAAAGAAAGAGACGTGAAAAATAAAAATGAAATTCTGGGTTTTGAAATGTGCACTCAGGCCCATCTTTGGGATGAGGCGGTGTTGAAACATTCAAAACTTAAAACGGGCACAATAACTCGTACTTACTGCAAAGCCGAGTTTTTACCACCCTGGGTATTCGCAAGGAATATCAGGGTCTTACATTTACTGCAGTTTGCTTTGCCATTTGGGCCTAGATCTGCATGACTATGTCTGACATTCCTAATGTGTCAATGATGGCCCTGGATCCGGCTACTACTTCAAGTTCTGTGGAGGAAGAGGCACTGCCCGTGCCAATACAGTGTAGTAGAGGCCTTACCTGTGGAAAAAACCCAGTATACAGACCCGGAGACCGAGACACCTGCCATAGACGTAGAATTGTTATTTGCTTTGGGGGAAATTGAGGAGGTGCTTAAGGGACCAATTGCTCATGATGAAATTGCACAAAGGTAGACTCCTATTCTCACAAAAGGATTGCAAAAAGAAATTAAACCAGAACTTATGAAAAAATACATCCCATATGAAAATATCCCAACGTTGCTCCCAAAGCTCAACCCTGAAATACCTGGCTGTCTCTGACCTGGTTAAGAAAAGAGATTTGATAATTGCTGACAGGCAAAAACAGATGGTTGCTGCACTATCAGCCCTGGGCCAATCACTCCATTTATTTATTATCCTAAAAGGTGACAGAATTGAAATTATTAATTAAATAATTAAACACATCAATGATGCTGCCAAAATACTGTGTGACGCTGTGCACATAGATACAAATCGTAGAAGGTCGCTAATACCAACCGTCATTAACCCCTTGAGCACCATAAAACCAGACACAATTGAAAATCAATTGTTTCGCGACTGCCGGCGGTCTCATGATATTTGATCTATTAATAAAGATATGAAAGATTCCCTCACAGGGGGAGCAGATGCATTTTTTTTAAGTAACCTTTCTGAAAAGATCTAGGTTACAAAGGCTGTTCAAAAATCTGTTAAAGACCTGAAGAACACAAGCTTCATTCAAAAACCCCCAAATAAAACCAAATCTTTAAACTGGAGGGGCCCTCCTCGTCCAAGTGCCCGGACAGGGACAGGAGCGAGATCCAACCAACCTGCAAAGCTACGAAGCTGCAAAGTTAGAAGTTCAGGTATGCAGACTTCCTTTTTTTTATAAATAATTGGAAGAAAATAACCAGTGATCCTACTATTCTGAAATGGGTATCTGGGTATGAAATCCCTTTTAGTGAGATACCATTTCAATCTTACTTGCCTATGAATAACTCATTTACAAGTAGAATTCTGTCAAGTTCAAATTGAAATTAATAAACTTATTCAGTCACATGTTATAGACAAAATATGTCATGAAACAGATGGACAATTTTGTTCACCTATTTTCTTGGTATAGAAACCAAATGGAGAGTATAGATTTATTTTAAACATAAAGAAATTTAATACTTTTATTACTACAACTCAAAGTCTTATGAAAGACTGTATTATGGCAACAATTGACAAAATGGATTCTTATTACATGTGTAACATTAATGCAGATTACAGAAAATATCTAAGGTTTATATTTGATGGAAAAATATATCAATTTAACATTCTTCCATTTGGCCTTTGCACGGCTCCATACATGTTCACATAATTAAACCCATAACAAAACTTAGAGGTTTACAGCCTGTAAGTACAGTATATCGATGCTTGTAGCTAGCAGTATATTGGTAGTGATCATATTGAGTGTCTTAGTGTTAACCAGACCATAGGTCTGCTTACTCAGTTAGGCTTCATCATCAATAAAAATAATTATGTCAACTTATTCCATCAAAGGAATGTAAGTTTCTTAGCCTATTGTTTAATACAAACACCATGACTATTTCAATCGATTCTGATAAAAATAAAAGATGCCTTAACACGTTGCCTGCCATGAAACCAGACACAATAGAAATTTAATTGTTTATCAGTCACAGGTGACCACCACGGCGCTCAAATTTTTAAGTACCTCTTCCATCAGGTTTTTTGTCAAAAGTTCTGGGAACTCTAGTGTCTGTTTGTCCAGCTAATCAATATGGGTTACTGTATACTAAAGCACTAAAAAGACATAAATATTTAGCTCTTTTAAAAAATAATAATAATTATGAAGCATTTACTTCCTTGCCCAAACATTGCTATCCAGATCTTGAATGGTGGATAAAACATGTACTTGCCTAAATCAATTTCTTAGATAAGAAAATATAAATATATTCTAGAAATAAATACAGATGTCTCACTATCGGGGTGGGGTGCTTCTTGTGACAAACATACAGCCAGTGGTGTATGGAGAGGAAAAGAATCAACAATTCACTTTAATACTTTAGAAATAAAAGCTACTATGTGTGGTCTCAAAAGCCTTGCTAATAATTCTTCAAATTGTGAAATATTATTACGAAGTGACAATACCACAGCTATACCATATATAAACCGCTTTGGTGGCATACAGTACTCTCACTTACATGTGATTGCAAAAGCTATTTGGCAGTGGTGTGAAGAGAGGAATATTTTTGTATTTGCATCATACATCATACATTAACACAAAGGACAACAAAGTAACAGATTTTGAATCTAGAAAACAGTTAGGTCATACGGAATGGGAATTAAATATTAATAATTTTAATAAAATAGTACAAGCATTTGGTAACCCTGTCATAGATTTATTTGCATTTAGAACAAACACAAAATGCAGGAAATTTGTTTCATGGCATCCAGATCCGTCAGCTTATAAAGTGGATGCCTTTACAATGTCTTGCAAAGGGGTTTCTTTTATGCTTTTCCACCATTTTCTATGATTTTAAAATGTATAGAAATAATCGTGTCCAATGAAGCAACATGGATCCTTGTAGTTCTCTTCTGGGACACCCAACCTTGGTTTCGCTTATTCAAAAAACTATTGGTGACAGAACCCATTGTATTTGAACCAAGTAATAACTTACTGGTTTTATGTAATTCCAACTCACCACACCCTCTACACCGCAACCTATCACTACTGGCAGGGAGATTGTCCGGTAGGCATTCTTAAAGCCTGGCATCGACGTACAGGCAGCTGAAATAATGATATCTTCCATATCAAGTAACACCTATAAGCAATACTTACTTTGTATTTGGTTTTCTTACTGCCACACCAAACAACTAAATGCTACTAAAGCACAGATGACAGACATAATTACTTATCTCACAAATAAGTTCCACAGTGGTGCATCTTATGGCACCTTGAATTGCATAAGGTCCTCGCTGCCACTAGTGTGATAGGGCCGCAGGTGGGAGCAGACGAAAAGATTAAAATTTTATTTAAAGGGTTCTTTCGCCTTCGATCACGTAAACTCAAATATAAGTATACCTGGAATGTTTCTATAGTGCTTAATTTTTTAGAGTCAAATTACAATGACTCAAACAACTTACATTAATGTTCATTAAACACAGTTACTTTATTAACTTTACCTACAGGGCAAAGATTACAAAGCCCTAGTTTCTATTGTTACTGACCAGATTAAAATAATTGATAATAAAATTGTTACTATAAAAAAAAAATAAAAAAATTAAGACCTCAGCACCTAATCGTCATCAGCCAATTGTTTAAATAATTATAAAAGAATTACCTCTGAAATTAGGAAAATGTCCTAATTTATTTATATCTATCAAGAAACCACATTTGGCGGTATCGGTCAGTACACTCAACCGTTGGATTGACGGTCCTGGCTGCAAGAGGGATCGATACTTCCATTTTTTCTACTCATAGTACCAGGCACGCTACGACATCAGCTGCCATTATGAAAGGCGTTAGCATTGATGAGATACATAGAACGGCTGGTTGGACTGACTCATCGACAACTTTGCAAAGTTTTACAACCGTCCGATTTTAAATAATAATTTCGCTGAAGCGATTATATTGTAATAATAATATTAAAAGTATATTGCTATAATCATACCAAAGATTTATTTAAGGCTGAGGACACATTTAAGTTTGTTTTTTTTGTAAGATTCTCTTGGAAATTACCAATTATCTATAAGGAGTGTAAGACTGATTATGCTGTTGAAACATAATATCTGGGATATATTTGTTAACAATAATAAACTTTATGATTCTACAACAGAACTTTGAACATCTAACAAGTAGTATTTCCATCATAGAGGACGAGACAACAAGGAGCATAATTGAACAATCAAACAAACTTACCAAGTGCAGTTCGATTGAAATTATGCTCCTTATTGTCTCGTCCGAAGATGATGAGTCCCACCCACCCTCACAGGTTTGATACCTATTCCCTGGGGTTGTAGAATCAGTTTCTTAGATAAATACACAACTTAAAACTAAATGACAGTTCAAAACGCGGGCTAGTCTAGTGACGTGCGGCTGCGTTCGGAAATATTTTATTTTCAGATACTTTAAACTTATGTGGCGTCGGCGAGTGCTAAGACTCGATACTAACAAGTAGTATTTCCATCATCTTCGGACGAGACAACAAGGAGCATAATTTCAATCGAACTGCACTTGGTAAGTTTGTTTGATTGTTCAAATAATTCTCCCGTTCGAATGTTCTAGATAAAAGTCCTTATAGAAAAAATAGTTCTATTTCCGGATTTGCTTGAATTTAATTTAATTACTTAAAGTAAATATTATACATATTAATTTATTATGTATATTATTATCGGAACTGCATCGGCTATTATTTAAATTGAATTGATAGCTCCAAATCTTTTTTTTTTATAGCAATATCGCCCCTTCCACTATGTGTTTAAGGGCCGTCAGAAATTCTCTCCGACAAATGTCAAAATCAAAACGTAAACAAATTACGTAGATCTCTTTAGATTTAAGTTTAAGTCTTACTAAAACTGATTTAGAAAGGTGTATTAATTGAAAATGAAAGAAAATGTGTTTCTTGTAAGGCTCCATGTCTTTAATGTGAAGAAAAAATGGATTATAGTCTAACAAGCCCCAATGATTACTATTTTTGGAAACCCGATCATTCAAAAACAATTATTTCAGGTAAGTATTATTCAATTATTGCGAACCCCTTTGTAGATTAGTAAAGGCAGACAGGGCCCTGAATTTACAACGTAACAGCTTGTGTGCAACTTTAATTACCTGATATCGCTGCTGTCATTATCATAACATTCTGCTGTTATTGCGTTCATATCACAAAATTAGATTTCTTGTGTATTTGTATTTGTGCGCGATGTTAAAGGTTGATCGTCGTAAATTGGACTAACTATTGGGCTAAGTACTACTCCAGGAGTAGATATGGGCTCGTCATCTTCATCGTTATTGTCATCTTTATGTTTATGTAAAAGGTTCCAGTTATTTATTGCTGCCCTGTCTGTAGCCAGTCTATTAATTTCTTTACTGACTGTGTATATGAGCAAACAAAGCTCAAAGTTAACTCCCGCAACAACTTAATCTCTCGTTTAACGTACACTTCATGGGGTGCCAAACCTTATGTACTACGGACGTCAGGGCTGGCACTGTGCTTCTCAGCTGGCGAATAAGCATGCCCAGTGTGGCATCGGTCCGCTCATGCCAAAGAGGTAGACGTCGCCCTGAACGAAACATGCAGGTAAATTACAGGTGGTCTAAAACCTACTCCCCTTATGCTATACCCATTATCTAGTATAGCATCGCCGCAAGTTTGCAAAGGTGTTGCTTGCTCTCTGGAAAAGCTAAGGCAAGAATCCGACAACAGGCACTCTCTGTTCGAGCACCAACCGCCTGAAAGTCGCCTCAAAAGCCGTAGGAGCGTAAAAGCCTGAAGTTTACAAAAGCTTTAACGGAACACCCTAGAGAGGCCCGCTGCAAACTATGGCAGGAAATATGTGCACCTCCACCTAACTCCATTGCATCTTCAGAAAATCTTCCCCCTGGCAATAACCTAGCGTGGCTCACATGGAAGTAACTTAACCGACTCCGGACCCAAGTGGGCCGCTGCAGATCGAATATGGCCAGGTGGGGTAATGCTGCTCTGAACTCTGCCCAGTGCGAGTGTAGCACTCCAGAACAAGATATGCGGCATCTGCTTTTATGCCCGAGTTGCCCTTACACCTGCACGTTGAAAGAAAGACCTGAATGAAGCTTCTCCTCCGGGGGTGGCTACAGGGGAATATTGGGCCAAAACTGTTTAACAGTGCGAATATATTCAACAATCGATACAACGAAGAAGAAGCAAGTGTGCTGAATGATCGTTCAGTGGCTGCCGAAGTGATGGGAGCAGTTAGAAGGCCTACTGCAACGCTACTCGGCAATTTTTATTTACACAACCCTCTCCACCAAACGACTGGATCTATTTCTGTGACATTCTTCCAAATAAGTGATCTACCCCATAAACCTTGTTTAGCTCTATAGTTGGCTGACAGAAATGTCAATATTATCAATTGGCCTACTTAATGGATAAATTCCATGGCATTCACCTCGTGTTCTTCATCCAAATCAACACCTTGCGATCTTGGATCTAACAAATATTCAGCGCAGTGGATTGGTTTAATGCAGTTATTTGTTAAAAAGCTTGTTTAAAAATCATAACGAGGAAGGTTCATTATAAAATATAATGTAGTTAGACATTAAAACTATGTATTTAATGCCATTCAGTTACAAAAACATTTTAAGATATTAAAGGAGAATGTGCAAATATGTATGAAGTGTGGTCTAAGTCGCGGCTATTTCAGAGACCACAAATCAAATTATATTTTTTATAAACATAAATAAAAAGTTATACCACTTTGTAAACACTAAATCTGCTTTTTTTACCTGCTATTTTATTTGTGTCAATCAACCTATTGTTGTTTTAGGGATACGGGAGTCAATATGAAATTGTCTACCCGACCCCTCACACGCCGCAACCACACTCCCCGCACCCTGGCAATGCGCTCGCGCACGCAGTCAGTTGACTGTCTTCAGTGCAACTACTTACTTCTCGTTTACGTTCTCGCTATTTGATTTGTTAATTTCTAATCGTTTACGACTTGACTTGCTCACCGAATTTAGAAAAGTGTTTTGTGAATTGGACAGTGATTGTGTATTGGATCGACGACTAGATTCCACAATTATGTTACAATTAATGTCCGACGAGTCTGTGTTTCATTGGTTTTTTAAACATGATGATGTTTTTACTTTAGACAGAGGGTTTTGAGACCCTATTCCAATTATAAAGAGTTATGGGTATGAAGCTCTTTCTGGTAGTTTTGTTGTTTAGGCATATGCGCCTAAACAACAAAACAACCATATGAAATACAGCTCTCAACTATTCAAGTAAATAAGTCGAGACCAGTTACGATTTGCCGTTGGGTAGTTGAAGCGAGCAAGACTATTTTAACAGGCCTATAGACAAAAAAATAATTAAACAAAAGCTATTTCTTAATGTTAACCCGATGATGCAGAATAGAAACACATTAGAAAACGAGAACCAAAAGGTTTACAGATTTGGCCCCATACAAACATTTGATCGTTATGAGTTTATGACCATACCTAACAATTGACAAGAATTTTGGAAGGGGCCACTACCTAGACCATTTTGCCCATTCTTCTTTGTGTTTCGTACCCGGTTTTGCTCAACTTGCAGCGAATGAATAGAATAATAAATAAGAAAGTCATGGAGTCACATCAAACTTAAGGCAACCTCGATATACCTACACCCTCGATATATTTATTGAGATAGATTTAATGACAATACACTCGTACATTATTAGATAAACGTGTTTGGAAAGGCAGCCCACCCTTTGGAAAAATTTAATTACAGATTTAACTTTTAATAGTTATTAATTTATACGTTATTATTAAAGCGTTGGTACGATGATATCAAAAGAACAGCTGGGTTGAAATGGATTAAGTCTGCACAAGAGCGGCAAAAGTGGCAGTATTTGAAGGAGGCACCTCTAGAGCTGAAAATGGCTGAAAACAAAAAAAATATACGTTAGCAAAACCAACAATAGATATGTGGCGACACATTATTGTATTATTCCTAGAATTCTGATATAGCAATAGCGAGCGGACGGGAGCTCGCCCCGGCAGTCGCCAGTCGCACATCGCACACCTTATTGTCAGGTTGTCGCCATTTGGTCATAATTTGTGTAATTATATATGGAGTCAGATTTATAACTTAATTGTGTGAACAGTAAATATACAGAACTTTAGTGCACAAACAGTGTAGTCATTTTGTATCTTCCCATAACTGTTGCAAGTCACCACTATATATATTATTAGGTTATTTAATAGAAACTTTCACTTCTTGTGACGTCACACGGCATCCCCTATAAATACGATTGCCGTTGGAGCGTCTGGTCATTTGACGGTTGGCTGTCGTACGTAGCGGTTGTCTGGTGATCGACGCAATTTGCAGTAAGTCGTGTCCTATTTTTGTTATTTCTCATTGTGGGTGAAATAAAATGTTTGCTTTAGATTATTTGCGGAATAAAGGTTGATTTAAGTCGTTGTGAATAAAATTAAAAGCTAATTAAATCGTGCGTTGGTTTGTAAGGTTTGTTTTTTTTTAAATAAATTCGGTTTCTGATCCTAAAATCAGAAGTGGGATAGGCTTTCGTCCACTTTATTAACTTTCCATTCTGATAAATTATTAAAACAAGTGACGGTCAATTCGAAATTGTGTTAAATTGTGTCGTTTTCTTGAATAACCGTTAAAATTGAATTTCCTTCCGAACAAATCAACCTTTATTTGCGAACATGCCGCGATCATCGCGTCCACGTGATGACACTGGCGATTCACCGCGTAGAGTTAGACGTGCACGCAGCAAATCGCGTCGTCACCATCGTAGGTCGCGTTCGAATACGCGTTCTCGCTCTCGTTCGCAACGCTATAGGACGCCGGATAGGGTGCATGAGCGTGACGGTTCCGTTAAAAGGACTTTATGCGCGATTATGTTGAGATTGAATGCGATTGAGGAAGGTGCCGCGAGTGCGACACAAGCTTCGTTACCGTCGAATCATTGCGCCACGCCTCAACGTGATAATGATGTTCCGTCAGCTGCTCAGGCAATTGCTGATGCGCTTGTGTTAATTAATAAGACTAAACCACAAAATTATTATGTGTCTAACTTTGATCCATCCGTTCATAACTTTGAGGTGTGGTGTAGTGAGGTGGACCGCGCTAAATTGGCCAACCGTTGGAGTGAACTAGAGTGTTTGTCGCGAGTGGCCCACTGTTTAAAGGGAGATGCTAAAACCTGGTTAAACGAGTGGACCACCAACGATCGTTCCTGGTCTAATTTTGTAAAGGAATTTCGGCCTCTTTGCCCTCGGAAGCTTGATTATGCGAATATTCTTTTCGAGGTCATGAATGCCACGTCTGACGGATTTCCATCGTATGCCGAATACGCCCGTCGCTCATTGCTGCGCCTGCGTATAGTGCAAGGTTTGAGCGAGGAGCTTATGGTGCAGGTTGTGATTCGTGGTATAAATGATGCTCAGGTTAGGGCTGCCGCTGCGAATGCCGATTTGACCACAGAAAATTTGGTATCATTTTTGGCCATTTACAACCTACAAGTAGTAGTACGAAAAGGCGAAATATTGATAGCTCCAGTAACAAATGTTTTTCTTGTGGTCAAACCGGACATATAAGCTTTAATTGTCCAAAAAAACAGAAACCTTCCGGTTCCGATGCTCCGACTAAGTTAACGTGTACCTTTGGCAAGAAAGTTGGTCATAAGGAAAGCAACTGTTTCGCAAAGGCTAGGTCGGAGGATAATTAATAACACACTTCGGAAATTTATCGAAGCTGGCAACGTGCTCGTGCACATAGAAGACGCACTCCTTCTGAGTCAGTCTATCGAAGAGGGCATTAATCTTTTAAGTGATGTCTTAGAAACCCTCACTGAAGCTGGATTTTCGATCAATCTTCGAAAGTGTTCGTTCCTAACCACCGAAGTTGAATATCTGGGCCGCGTTATCTCCCATGGTCAGGTTAGGCCGAGTCCCAGGAAGATAGACGCATTAGTGAATGTATCTGTTCCCTCTAATGTGAAACAGGTTCGTCAATTCTTGGGTCTAGAGGGATACTTTCGGCGTTATATTAAAAATTACGAGACGGAAACTGCAAGTATTTCTCGCCTAACAAAGAAAGATGTTAAGTTCCAATGGGGGCTTGAACAAGAACAGGTCCGACAATCTTGTGAAACGCCTCACCAGTGAGCCGATACTTGCAATTTTCGATCCGACTAATATAACTACAGAGCTCCTTACGGATGCGAGTAGCGCTGGGTACGGCGCCGTGCTGATGCAGATGCAGTGATGGCAACGTGTGTGTGTGGTTGGTTACTTTAGTAAGGTGACCCAAGGCGCTGAAAGCAGATACCACTCGTATGAGTTCTAGACGCTGGCGGTCATCATGGCTTTTCAGCATTTTCGGAATTATTTGATCGGGGATCAATTCAAAATTAACACAGACTGCAACGCCTTGAAGGCCACCGAGCGCAAGAAGGATCTGCTTCCACGTGTCGCCCGCTGGTGGATGTACCTGCAGGATTTTAACTTCAGCATTGAGTACAGGAAGGGTCAGCTGATGAGTCACGCTGACTACCTCAGCAGAAATCCACCAGTGGCACAGGTCAAGCACATAGATAGGCCTTTGAACTAGGCTCAAATGGCGCAATCCGCCGACAATGAAACCCAGGATCTGATACAGAAACTCAGGGATGGTCTCTTGGACTCGAACCGTTATGTTTGTCGAAATGATCTCCTCTATTACCGTTTTACTCCAATAGGTGAGGAATCTCTCCTTTTATGTTTTATACCCAAAGGACATCGCCTAAGCCTCTTACGAATATTCCATGACGAACACGAGCACATTGGACCTGAGAAAACTTTGGACCTCATTCTTAAACATTTTTGGTTTCCCGGCCTTAAGCAGTTTGTCACAAAGTATACGTCACACTGTCTTATCTGCATCTCTAAGAAAAGAGTCCTAAGAGCCCCACTTCAACCTATCACTTCATGGCAAAAGGCCGATATCCCGTTTAGTACAGTTCATGCTGATGTGTTAGGTTCCCTACCTGAATCCAATGGTTTTAAATTCGTGTTTGTGCTAGTAGATTCGTTTACCAAATTCTGTCTGTTATTTCCGATGTATCGTCAAGATGCTCATGAGCTCAAACGTGTTTTTAACAATGCAGTTGCATTAATCGGCGTTCCCAAGCTACTTGTATGTGACCGAGGCCGTATGTTTGAAGCCTCTAGCTTCACTGCTTGGATGACAGAAATAGGATGTGATATCCACTACATAACGCCTGAAATGCATCAGGCTAACGGTCAAGCCGAACGTTATGTACGCACTGTACTTAACCTAATACGGGTTCATAGTCACCACCGAAATTCCTCATGGTCTGACGCTTTATGTAAAATGCAACAAGTGCTGAACATTACAAAACAGAAGAGCAATTTGTTAGCCCTAAACCTACTTATTGGCACTGATGCAACTACTCCCGTCATTCGGTCGCTAATAAGAGATGTTGCTATTTAAAACGCAAACCCAAACAGTGAAGCTTGGCGAGAGATATGCAGAGAACGAGCTAAGGGCTTGCTTGAAAAAAACCAACAGCAACAAGACTCTTACGTTAATCGCCATCGCCGTTCTCCTAGAGTTTTTAAGAAAGATGACCACGTATTTGTTAACAAGTACTCACAATCGACGGGTAAGCTCGACTCGGGTATTCGAGGCCCGTATCGCGTTGTAAAGGTTTTGGCAAGCGACCCCTACGAACTCAGGTTGCTTGGTGGTGCACGCGGCAAGACTACACAAGCTGCGGCCCAGTATATGGTGCCTTGGAAAGGAGAATGGTGTCCTGAAAGTTGTGCAGCATTCTTCGAAAGTAAGTTTCAAATGTAAATCTGTGTTTCTGTTACAGATTCTATTCACGCGTATGTATGAGTATGTGTGAGTTTAGTCTAAAGGGTGCCTGCTCATGGCTGAAGGAGCTTGGTCCTGATGGAGGCTGCCGTGAGCTGCTGCCATAGTATAGGACGCTCACCTGTGGGCCTGGATCGAAGTCGGTCTGGCCTTGCGGATGCGCGACGCTGCGCATGTTGGACTCCGGTCCTGCAGACACGTTGCTGTACGTGTAATGAACTTCGGTCTTGCAGACACATCGCCGTATGTGTATTGGACTTCGGTCTTGCAGACACATCGCTGTATGTGTATTGGACTTCGGTCTTGCAGACACATCGCTGTATGTGTATTGGACTTCGGTCCTGCAGATACATCGCTGTATGTGTATTGGACTTTGGTCCTGCAGACACATTGATGTATGTGTATTGGACTTGGGTCCTGCAGACACGTTGATAACGTGTGGGGTGGTTTTAGTACGATCGTACCAAGTATGAGAACGGATGGCATACCTGTCAGGTGAAGTATGCTATCGTGACGAATGTTTGACATGGATGTTTATTCGAAACAGTGTTTGGTTGAAAGAGGGCCTTGGATGCGTGATGTATGAAATACTAGGCAAAACGCATGTGGCACTTTTAACTAAACTTTATTTCTTTAAAACAGATAGCTATGATGACGAGGAGGATGACGCTAAAGCCGGACCATCTTCTGCTTCTGACGGCTTCAGACATCACCCAGAAACGAACCAGGGTGCCAATAAAGGCGCTGGCTTTTCCGTGGCGCTGGGCGGCTGTTCGGGTGAGGCTGCTCAAGACCCTGCTGAAGACGAAGCTGGCTCTTCCGTGGCGCTGGGTGGTCGTTTAAGTGTGGCTACTCTAGACCCTGCTGAAAACGTGCCCGAGGACGGTGCACCTTCAGGATAGGCCGTATTAGGTTATTTAATAGAAACTTTCACTTCTTGTGACGTCACACGGCATCCCCTATAAATACGATTGCCGTTGGAGCGTCTGGTCATTTGACGGTTGGCTGTCGTACGTAGCGGTTGTCTGGTGATCGACGCAATTTGCAGTAAGTCGTGTCCTATTTTTGTTATTTCTCATTGTGGGTGAAATAAAATGTTTGCTTTAGATTATTTGCGGAATAAAGGTTGATTTAAGTCGTTGTGAATAAAATTAAAAGCTAATTAAATCGTGCGTTGGTTTGTAAGGTTTGTTTTTTTTTAAATAAATTCGGTTTCTGATCCTAAAAATATATATATTACCTAGCAAACGGTAAAGATACGATTATGTTCATTACGTTACGAGTAAATTATATAAAATTACTAATTTTACATTCAAACACCGTATAATGCTGTTTTGCTAAGCGGCAGTAAGTATCACAGTCCGTGAGCGTAACAGCAGTTGTCAACCCAAAGCGTATTTAACATATAATATGTCTGTGGTATTTAATCACAAAACAATAAAAATATCCAGGTCGTCAATAACTCGGACCAAGAGGTCAATAATATAGAAAACAAAGAAACACAAGTGCGCACGGTATGGAGGCGAAACTACGTATGACAGATCACGACACGAACCGATAACGCAATGGCCACTCCCTCCCTTTCGCTCGGAACTACCTCACCTCCGCTACGTAAACCTTTTATTTTTCGCATATAATGGTCATCAAAATCGCCGAAAGTTACGTTACATGTTACTATAAAAGTTCGTACATAATTCCATTTTTGTTTGTATTTATTATTCCAATTGTTTTTGGAGTTGTGTTATGTAGTGTAAATATATATTTATTTTCAATATATATTTGTATAAATTGAAAAAACCCGAATATTTCCCCGTTTGGGTTTTTTCCCAAAATTGGGTTTTTTCCGGGTAAAATCCCATCCCTAGTTCCGGCACAGTGAAAAATATACTTTCATACCTTATTTATGAATTTTGTCAAAAAGATTACCTACGTCCGTGATTTGCCGGTGGCGGCACTGACACCGAGAGCATTATTACCTTAAGAAACATTTACTAAAGATTATCACTGACAGGTGGGGATGCGTTGAGAATGTATGAAAAACACTGACGGTACTGAGGGCCTAGTCAATTGGCAAACAAATTAAACGCTACGAAATCATCGCTACGATAAACCGAGAGGAGCTCCACACCAAAAGGTTACATTTCCATCTTATATGATTCTTTACAAAATAACAAAACATTATAACTCAAACAAATAAATTACTTACAATACTATTAAGATTTATCATAATGAACTCTATGCAAAATTCTCAATTCTTAGGTAAATTCATATTACCAATTTATTGATTAATATGCTGTAAATATTGAAATCAATTTTGTAATTGTTGCACTTTGGTGCATCAAGTATGAAATATAACGTTTTGGTTTGAGAGCATGAAAAAATGTTGCTTTTTGGTGTGAATTACTTGAAATGAAACACTTTTTACGGATTAACTCGCGTTTAATTTACTATTTACATAGTTTTTATATTATCCTGACGTTTCGAACCCTTTACAGGGTCCGTGGTCACAGGGAGACTGAGGTGTTGGTCGTCTCATTGTCAGAAGTTATTTGCCTACCGTCAATAATTTTTATATTTTACCGGGTGCGTTCAAGTTTACACAATACGAGCTAACAATATTTTTAGGTCTGGCAATGTGTTGCTGTTGGGGCTGGGATTTGATGACCTGACCTGACCTGAGGACCACAGGTCGTATTGTGTAAACTTGAACGCACCCGGTAAAATATAAAAATTATTGACGGTAGGCAAATAACTTCTGACAATGAGACGACCAACACCTCAGTCTCCCTGTGACCACGGACCCTGTAAAGGGTTCGAAACGTCAGGATAATATAAAAACTATGTAAATAGTAAATTAAACGCGAGTTAATCCGTAAAAAGTGTTTCATTTCAATGTGTAGTGCTCGCTTAAACCTCAGAAAACAATATGTGAATTACTTATAAAATGTATCTTTTTGAAGTGAATCATGTTTCTAAAAAGATAAACACTTTTATTATTATTATTGTTTTATTAAAAAAAATTACCTTCAAAAATAACGGTTAAATCAAACTACTTAAACCCAAGTAAAATTTAAACACTAAAAAAAGACGACAACCTCAGGCGAGAATCGAACCACCTGAGGTTGTGGTCTTTTTTCAGTGTTTAAATTTTACTTAAGTATATTTATGTAAAAAAAAACATTACTTAAACTAAAGTTAAGATGATAAGAATGACTGACATGAAGGAGAGTCTATAGTTTTAGAATTTAAATTCTGATACAGTTGGGTTCTTCTTCGAGACAATCACAGTGATTCTCAACCTCTGTGAACTGTTCTATTCCAGGTGTACTCTGCACTTCACCTAACACTTCTTTAAAATATTTTAGTTCTTCTATCTGTCCCCAATCTTCTCCAAACTGTTTAACTAATACAGTTCTCACATCTCTTTTCTTTTCTTCAGAAATTTTGTTTCCTAATGGAATCATACTTATTTCTCTTGGAAACTGTTTTCCTCTTTTCAGGTAGGCTACATATTTTTCATTGGCCTCAAACCTGAGATTCTCAAAAGTTTTTATAAGACACTGACGATTGTTTTGTGATCGTTTGAAGTAAATCCGTTTCAGGTTTTGAATTCCTGTCATTGGACGAAGATATTCACTCATGGATTTAATATCCAAAAGACACCAATCATCTCCTAATAATTTCAAATTCCCATGTTTTCTGTATATCTCAAAATACTCTTCTCTGTTTGGAATAAAAGGCCGCTTTCTCAAATCTTTCGGGCAAAAACTCTGTCACATGGTAAAAAACTGTGTCCTCGAACAGGGAAAAATAATTTTATTTCTTTTATGGTTGTAGGGGCTTTATTAACAAGCCAAAACATTAAGATATGCACTATATGTTGATTTTTATTCTGGCCCCCATATCTATCACAGAAAAGGCGCAATGTTTTGACATTTTCTAAGCAACATGACAACTCTAAATAATTTAATAATGCAGAACCGATACACACAGACCCCCTGTCCGCTTGATCTTCTGTCCAGGTAAAAACGTTGGCTCTTTGGTTCTATAGGTTGTGACACACATTGAGTATAGGGAAATTTGTCTCAAGTAAAATGACTCGCCAATGGGAGTTCTAGGCAGAGGCTGAACCTGTTGCATATCGAAGCATAACGTTAAATCATCTGGCTCATTTTGCTTTAATAATTCATAAAAAGCTTTTGCCTTTAATGTATGCACTCTTTTTTCAGTAATGTATTGTTGCTTTAATGTTGCGTTTTGCTCCCTAGATATCTTTTGGGCAAGTAAAAAGCATTTTGAGCACACATCACTTGCTGGACTTGAAATGCCTATGTTTAAAGTATTAAACAACTTCCAAAAAAAAGTTTTCTTGACCTTTAGTGATTCATCCACAGAGTCGTTATATAACTTCCAAAGCTTGGAAATAGATAAATCTGATGACAAATAACATTTTTTTGATTTGCATCTATTGTAGTGTGTTTCTGTTGCCGGTAAAGACTTTAAAAAGCTTATAACTTTTTCTTTTTTGTGCCCATATTTTCTTGTTTTTCTATCTCCACCCCTTTTTTCTTTTGGCAAAGCACCTTGATGCAATACTTTTCCAAGTGTATTAAGCCTACGTGTTTTTATCAAAACCGCAGCTTGGAAAAATTTCTAACATACTTGCACATTCTTTTTTTTATGTAAAAGAAAGTATGTACATGAAAACTGTCGGCTTTTATTTTTTGTACTATTAGAAGGCCGATGTTTTTGGGGATTATATGGGGCTAAAAATCGAGAAAGAAATTGGTCTAGTTTCACTTTACCTTTAACATTGTTAAGTAATTCTCTCACTTTAATTAAGTCTTCAATAGTCATTTTGTTGCATTTAAATATACTCTTTTCCTTGTGACGACATGGTCTTTCAAATTGCAATACAAGCGGATCTGCACATTTATATCTGAAATTAAAGATAAATGTTATAGAAGAATAGAGCTTACATTTTAAAAATGAAACTAGAACACGAAGTTTTGCTTTCTAAACTTACTTTTCTGCCCGTTTTTCTCGTCTAATTTCAAGCCATTTACTTTCCTTTTTTCCTTGTCCGTCATTTAGCTCACCTACTGTACGCTCCATTGCGCAAATTATTAAAATAAATAAATAAAATACGAGAAAAAGCCGTTTAGATTCGGTTAGACTTGAAATCACCAGAGGGCCTAGTCAACTGGCAAACGCTCGACCGGTGACAGCTTCAAAATCGCTCATCAAATTCTAGGCTACATCGATATCGATAAGCTAAGGGATATAGAACATACAGGCTTGTCTTAGTATTTTTTTGTTTGATGATAATGTAACGCTTATGTAAGATTAATAAATAGGTAGTAACCACACCGATCCTTTTGAGTTTTAGTGAATTGAATGTCACTTTACTAAGAAATTCGGGTAGACTCCTTGAGACAATTTGAAAAATGAATCAATAGCTTTTTTCGCCGGAAGTTTGCCAGGCAAGCACGTTTGTAAATAAGTACTTATAATGATGACGAGTGACTTACCCACCATAATATGATATTGATATGAGACCAAACCCATTTTTCAGCTTATAATATAAATAAATTAAGACTGAAGACCACAAGCAAACGCTTGCTGCCTAGAATTTCTCAAATATTAACAACTTGACGTCCGTCTGTAATGAAATAAGTGATAACACTAAATGTTACAAACCGCGCAAACATTTAAACAGTTTGATCTTAGATGCGAGTACCCACTAGGTAGTGATTAAAACGTTTGCATCTTGTATGAGTACATCGCCTAAAGTAACTCTATGGCGTAGCGGCTAAGGCTTTCGGGTTTAGTTGTCTAACTACAACACCTATCACATTACTTTTCTAATTGATTATTGTCCTAAATAAAATAAAATAAAAAACATTCCAAGTACATGGTTTTGCTAGTTAAATTAAAACTAATTTTAAAATATGCAAACTAGCGAAGCAATGTACTTACTGTTACTTGAAAGGTAATGCTAGAGGTTTAACTAATGCAAAAAGTCCCCGCCCGCACCGCACCGGTTTGTGATCTTGCCAGTTAGTTACGCAACTTTCACATTACCGAGCTAAAGGATGGGTAACCAAATAAAAAGCGTCTCGAGCTCCTCCGTGCTTCGGAAGGCACGTAAAGCACACTGCGGTTGTATTGGCTCAGGGCTTAAGCCTGTTATAGCCCAGTCTTTCTAGTGCTGTCGTTCATGTGGGAACGTTCAGGACGTTCATAGGATGACGATGAAGACAACATCGCCTTAATATAGGATTGTTTCATTGTTACTTATTTATAGCGGTAGGTACCGAAAATAATTGAAATTAAAAGTCAAATCATTTATTAAATATACGCCTTCACAGACACAATGACATGATCGTGGTCTCTACGCGACAAGTTAAAATATTTATTTATTTTACATTATTTATTTCACTGCCATTCATTATGAGTTGGTTGATAATATTTCGAAATAAAACATAGTATTATTTATATGTTTACCAAAAATAATTTTAAAACAATTAATTTTATATAATTACCCTAGTATGTTGATAATGAATCAAGTACAACTTTAAGCCATGTTTAATGCAGTTTCATTGTTGGATACGACATGTGGTACACATCCCTTCTTTATTGTGAGCCTGATGCAGCATTAAATATTGGTGTGTTATGATTAACCATGCTTTTTGAAGGTATCCAGAATCTCCTAAGAAATTGGAACAATATACTTACTTATAGAAAATTGTCATACTTACATAAAAAGTTAGTAGGTAGGTAGTATATATTTACCAAAAATAATTTAAAAACAATTAATTTTATTTATTTATTTTATATTCACAAGTGAATCGACAGTTCTATAAAAAGTATAACACTGAAAATGTGAAACAGCAAACCATTTACAGATTCACACAAATAAAAATGTGATAGTAACATTACAAACTCAAGCAACAATTACAATCGATGACTTCACAATCGCCAAATTGATAATAACTAAACTTTAACAGAGTATGCTAGATATGGAACTTAATTTGTATTATATGTATAACAAGCCACCTTATGTTAAGCCACCTATTTAAAGAAAAAACAATATTATAACAAACACAATAGAACCCACCAGATTTAATAATCGGATAGTAATAATGCAAGTTTATACATATAATTACCTTTGTATGTTGATAATGAATCAAGTAGGTACAACTTCAATATCTTAATGTTATGACTAGTAGAAATTGATATAAGTAGGTACTTAAACATTTTCTATAGGTACCTACTGCAAGTAAACTTAAATATCAAGTAAAAAATAACATTAATGTTGTATTTCATAATATATTCTTATTTCCTTACCTAACTCTCTCAAAGTCAAAGTTTATTAAATATGAGGCTTCACTTTCTCTTATTGACATTAAATCTATATGTAACTATAAAAATAATTGCCAATTGTGTGTATAAGAAGGTACTGTTTTTTTAGTACCTACCTAGGTAAATCTTTTTAATAAAGTACAATAAACTTAGAACTAAATTAACTTTATACTTAATTTTTCCCCATCATATAAACCAAATCACTATTTTATGGGTTAAATATATTTATGGCACACTGTTCCTTTTCTTAAAATAAAAATGTTGTCAACAAAGGTAGTTTTTTTGTACATAAGTAAATCTTTTTAAATCAAGCACAATAAACTTAGAACTAAATTAACATTATACTCAATTTTTCCCCCATCATATAAACCAAATTACTATTTTATGGATTAAATATATTTATGGCACAGACTGCTCCTTTTTGTAAAATAAAAACGTTGTCAACATTAGAGCTCCACATAAAAATAATCATGTAAATAACTAAATTCAACGATGCCAAAGCCATGTTCAATGCAGTTTCATTGTTGGATATGACATGTGGTACACACCCCTCCTTTCTTGTGAGCCTGATGCAGCATTAAATATTGTTGTTATTATCATCAACTATGCTTTTTGAAGGTATCCAGAATCTCCTAAGAAATTAGAACAATATACTTACTTATAGAAAATTGTCATAGATAAAAAGTTAGTAGGTAAGTACCTATGTATTATACAAAATTGCTTGATATTGTTTTTACCAAATAACCATGTTTGTTCACCATTCTGAGGAAGTCCAAATTATGAGGTAACATTTAAGATTTTTGAATCGTCGTCTAAAATCTGCAAAACCACATAAAATAGTTTTATCTTTATGTCAATACTCTATATTCTAGCAATTTTAACAAAACTGACATTTCCTGGTAAATCCCAATATAATAATAGGCATAATACTTACCTTTATTATGTAAGTAATAATTTATTTATTAAAACTTACCGTTTGAACATAAGGACTGATATCTTTTCCTATTAAGAAAGATGCTTGTCTGTATAAGATTTATAGGGTATAGTCAATAGGTACACCTTACTACACTTAGAGCGTTGGTTTAATACTCTAAGCTACCTAGCAAATTAAATCTTCATTGGAACCTGTAAAACAAATAGGCAATCTAAGTTATAAATTGATAAATGGACATTATGGATAGGTTACATTTAATATTTATACAGAAAGTCCCTTACTGTTGTCTTATTCTTGACCTTTCTTATCATGATTAAAGGTACTTATGTGGATTTATTTGGCCAAAATGTTTGTATGGTTTGAGAGCCCCTACAAATTGTTATGCAGCGACTTGCTCTTCGTTGCGGAAAATGTTGCATGACACACATTTATTTAGTCACTCACATCGCAACAACTATATCAGCACGCAATTGCCGGCAGAAATAGTTAGATATTTGAAAGTTCGTAAACGAGAACTCCGAGAACTATTCACAAGTACAACAAGTTTCGTTAATTTGCTCCAAGCAACGTAGGGAAACATTTCTCTAAGCAAAAGTTACCTACGACGTAAAATTTACGCTAAAATAGACCTAATTGACAGTTTGACAAGCCAAGAATCGCTAATCTAGCGATCACTCAAACATTGAAGATAAAAATTCACACAAAATGGCGATTGTTTGATCAGCTGATGAAGGAATAGTTGTGTTGTGTTGAAAGTTTTGTTTAGAATGCTCTTTTTACGGCTATTGTGGACTGCGATAATCAAGTGCTCAGGCGCTAAGGAAGAAATGTTTCCCTACGTTACTTGGAGCAAATTAACGAAATCGAGTTTGTTGTACTTGTGAATAGTTCTCGGAGTTCTCGTTTACGAACTTTCAAATATCTAACGGGAATTGCGTGCTGATATAGTTGTTGCGATGTGAGTGACCAAATAAATGTGTGTCATGCAACATTTTCCGCAACGAAGAGCAAGTCGCTGCATAACAATTTGTAGGGGCTCTCAAACCATACAAACATTTGGGCCAAATAAATCCACCTAAGTACCTTTAATCATGACAAGAAAGGTCAAGAATAAGACAACAGTAAGGGACTTTTTGTATAAATATTAAATGTAACCTATCCATAATGTCCATTTATCAATTTATAACTTAGATTGCCTATTTGTTTTACAGGTTCCAATAGAAGGAGTATTAAACCAAGGCTCTAAGTGTAGTAAGGTGTACCTATTGACTATACCCTATAAATCTTATACAGACAAGCATCTTTCTTAATAGGAAAAGATATCAGTCCTTACGTTCAAACGGTAAGTTTTAATAAATAAATTATTACTTACATAATAAAGGTAAGTATTATGCCTATTATTATATTGGGATGTACCAGGAAATGTCAGTTTTGTTATAATTGCTAGAATAGAATAAAGAGTATTGACATAAAGATAAAACTATTTTATGTGGTTTTGCAGATTTGAGATGACGATTCAAAAATCTTAAATGTTACCTCATAATTTGGAGGATGGACTTCCTCAGAATGGTGAACAAACATGGTTATTTGGTAAAAAACAATATCAAGCAATTTGTATAATACATAGGTACTTACCTACTAACTTTTTATCTATGACAATTTTCTATCAGTAAGTATATTGTTCTAATTTCTTAGGAGATTCTGGATACCTTCAAAAAGCATGGTTAATGATAATAACAACTATATTTAATGCTGCATCAGACTCACAAGAAAGGAGGGGTGTGTACCACATGTCATATCCAACAATGAAACTGCATTGAACATGGCTTTGGCATCGTTGAATTTAGTTATTTATATGATTTTTTTTTGTGGAGCTCTAATGTTGACAACGTTTTTATTCTACAAAAAGGAGCAGTCTGTGCCATAAATATATTTATCCATAAAATAGTAATTTGGTTTATTTGATGAGGAAAAATTAAGTATAAAGTTAATTTAGTTCTAAGTTTATTGTGCTTTATTTAAAAAGATTTACTTATGTACAAAAAAACAGTACCTTCGTTGACAACATTTTTATTTTAAGAAAAGGAACAGTGTGCCATAAATATATTTAACCCATAAAATAGTGATTTGGTTTATATGATGGGGAAAAATTAAGAATAAAGTTAATTTAGTTCTAAGTTTATTGTACTTTATTAAAAAGATTTACTTAGGTAGGTACTAAAAAACAGTACCTTCTTATACACAATTGGCATTTATTTTTATACACATATAGTTTTAATGTCAATAAGAGAAAGTGAAGCCTCATATTTAATAAACTTTGACTTTGAGAGAGTTAGGTAAGGAAATAAGAATATATTAAGAAATACAACATTAATGTTATTTTTTACTTGATATTTAATTTTACTTGCAGTAGGTACCTATAGAAAATATTTAAGTACCTACTTATATCAATTTCTACTAGTCATAACATTAAGCTATTGAAGTTGTACTTGATTCATTATCAACATACATGTATAAACTTGCATTATTATTATCCGATTATTAAATCTGGTGGGTTCTATTGTGTTTGTTATAATATTGTTTTTTCTTTAAATAGGTGGCTTAACATAAGGTGGCTTGTTATACATATAATACAAATTAAGTTCCATATCTAGCATACTCTGTAATAGTTTAGTTATTATCAATTTGGCGATTGTGAAGTACTTAATCGATTGTAATTGTTGCTAGAGTTTGTAATGTTACTATCATATTTTTATTTGTGAGAATCTGTAAATGGTTTGCTTTTTCACATTTTCAGTGTTATACTTTTTATAGAACTGTCGATTCACCTGTGAATATAAAATAAATAAATAAAATTAATTGTTTTTAAATTATTTTTGGTAAATATATACTACCTACTAACTTTTTATGTATGACAATTTTCTATAAGTAAGTATATTGTTCCAATTTCTTAGGAGATTCTGGATACCTTCAAAAAGCATGGTTAATCATAATAACACCAATATTTAATGCTGCATCAGGCTCACAATAAAGAAGGGATGTGTACCACATGTCGTATCCAACAATGAAACTGCATTAAACATGGCTTAAAGTTGTACTTGATTCATTATCAACATACTAGGGTAATTATATAAAATTAATTGTTTTAAAATTATTTTTGGTAAACATATAAATAATCCTATGTTTTATTTCGAAACATTATCAACCAACTCATAATGAATGGCAGTGAAATAAATAATGTAAAATAAATAAATATTTTAACTTGTCGCGTAGAGACCACGATCATGTCATTGTGTCTGTGAAGGCGTATATTTAATAAATGATTTGACTTTTAATTTCAATTGTTTTCGGTACCCACCGCTATAAATAAGTAACAATGAAACAATCCTATATTAAGGCGATGTTGTCTTCATCGTCATCCTATGAACGTCCTGAACGTTCCCACATGAACGACAGCACTAAGGCAGACTGGGCTATAACAGGCTTAAGCCCTGAGCCAATACAACCGCAGTGTGCTTTACGTGCCTTCCGAAGCACGGAGGAGCTCGAGACGCTTTTTATTTGGTTACCCATCCTTTAATTCGGTAATGTGAAAGTTGCGTAACTAACTGGCAAGATCACAAACCGGTGCGGCGCGGGCGGGGACTTTTTGCATTAGTTGAACCTCTAGCATTACCTTTCAAGTAACAGTAAGTACATTGCTTCGCTAGTTTGCATATTTTAAAATTAGTTTTAATTTAACTAGCAAAACCATGTACTTGGAATGTTGTTTATTTTATTTTATTTAGGACAATCATCAATTAGAAAAGATGTGATAGGTGTTGTAGTTAGACAACTAAACCCGAAAGCCTTAGCCGCTACGCCATAGAGTTACTTTAGGCGATGTACTCATACAAGATGCAAACGTTTTAATCACTACCTAGTCGGTACTCGCATCTAAGATCAAACTGTTTAAATGTTCGCGCGGTTTGTAACATTTAGTGTTATCACTTATTTCATTACAGACGGACGTCAAGTTGTTAATATTTGAGAAATTCTTGGCAGCAAGCGTTTGCTTGTGGTCTTCAGTCTTAATTTATTTATATTATAAGCTGAAAAATGGGTTTAGTCTCATATCAATATCATATTATGGTAGGTAAGTCACTCGTCATCATTATAAGTACTTATTTACAAACGTGCTTGCCTGGCGAACTTCCGGCGAAAAAAGCGATTGATTCATTTTTCAAATTGTCTCAAGGAGTCTACCCGAATTTCTTAGTAAAGTGACATTCAATTCACTAAAACTCAAAAGGATCGGTGTGGTTACTACCTATTTATTAATCTTACATAAGCGTTACATTATCATCAAACAAAAAAATACTAAGACAAGCCTGTATGTTCTATATCCCTTAGCTTATCGATATCGATGTAGCCTAGCGAATTTGATGAGCGATTTTGACGCTGTCACCGGTGGAGCGTTTGCCAGTTGACTAGGCCCTCAGAGGGCCTAGTCAACTGGCAAACGCTCGACAATTTAAAAAATGAATAAATCGCTTTTTTCGCCGGAAGTTCGCCAGGCAAGAACGTTTGTAAATAAGTACTTAAAATGATGACGAGTGACTTACCTACCATAATATGATATTGATATGAGACCAAACCCATTTTTCAGCTTATAATATAAATAAATTAAGACTGAAGACCACAAGCAAACGCTTGCTGCCAAGAATTTCTCAAATATTAACAACTTGACGTCCGTCTGTAATGAAATAAGTGATAACACTAAATGTTACAAACCGCGCGAACATTTAAACAGTTTGATCTTAGATGCGAGTACCCACTAGGTAGTGATTAAAACGTTTGCATCTTGTATGAGCGGCTAAGGCTTTCGGGTTTAGTTGTCTAACTACAACACCTATCACATTACTTTTCTAATTGATTATTGTCCTAAATAAAATAAAATAAAAAACATTCCAAGTACATGGTTTTGCTGGTTATTTTAAAACTAATTTTAAAATATGCAAACTAGCGAAGCAATGTACTTACTGTTACTTGAAAGGTAATGCTAGAGTTTCAGCTAATGCAAAAAGTCCCGCCCGCGCCGCACCGGTTTGTGATCTTGCCAGTTAGTTACGCAACTTTCACATTACCGAGCTAAAGGATGGGTAACCAAATAAAAAGCGTCTCGAGCTCCTCCGTGCTTCGGAAGGCACGTAAAGCACACTGCGGTTGTATTGGCTCAGGGCTTAAGCCTGTTATAGCCCAGTCTGCCTTAGTGCTGTCGTTCATGTGGGAACGTTCAGGACGTTCATAGGATGACGATGAAGACAACATCGCCTTACTAAAGGATAGCTTCATTGTTACTTATTTATAGCGGTAGGTACCGAAAATAATTGAAATTAAAAGTCAAATCATTTATTAAATATACGCCTTCACAGACACAATGACATGATCGTGGTCTCTACGCGACAAGTTAAAATATTTATTCATTTTACATTATTTATTTCACTGCCATTCATTATGAGTTGGTTGATAATGTTTCGAAATAAAACATAGGATTATTTATATGTTTACCAAAAATAATTTTAAAACAATTAATTTTATATAATTACCCTAGTATGTTGATAATGAATCAAGTACAACTTTAAGCCATGTTTAATGCAGTTTCATTGTTGGATACGACATGTGGTACACATCCCTTCTTTATTGTGAGCCTGATGCAGCATTAAATATTGGTGTTATTATGATTAACCATGCTTTTTGAAGGTATCCAGAATCTCCTAAGAAATTGGAACAATATACTTACTTATAGAAAATTGTCATACATAAAAAGTTAGTAGGTAGTATATATTTACCAAAAATAATTTAAAAACAATTAATTTTATTTATTTATTTTATATTCACAGGTGAATCGACAGTTCTATAAAAAGTATAACACTGAAAAAGTGAAACAGCAAACCATTTACAGATTCACACAAATAAAAATGTGATAGTAACATTACAAACTCAAGCAACAATTAGAATCGATTACTTCACAATCGCCAAATTGATAATAACTAAACTATTACAGAGAATGCTAGATATGGAACTTAATTTGTATTATATGTATAACAAGCCACCTATTTAAAGAAAAAACAATATTATAACAAACACAATAGAACCCACCAGATTTAATAATCGGATAATAATAATGCAAGTTTATACATATAATTACCTTTGTATGTTGATAATGAATCAAGTACAACTTCAATAGCTTAATGTTATGACTAGTAGAAATTGATATAAGTAGGTACTTAAACATTTTCTATAGGTACCTACTGCAAGTAAAATTAAATATCAAGTAAAAAATAACATTAATGTTGTATTTCTTAATATATTCTTATTTTCTTGCCTAACTCTCTCAAAGTCAAAGTTTATTAAATATGAGGCTTCACTTTCTCTTATTGACATTAAAACTATATGTGTATAAAAATAAATGCCAATTGTGTGTATAAGAAGGTACTGTTTTTTAGTACCTACCTAAGTAAATCTTTTTAATAAAGTACAATAAACTTAGAACTTAATTAACTTTGTACTTAATTTTTCCCCATCATATAAACCAAATCACTATTTTATGGGTTAAATATATTTATGGCACACTGTTCCTTTTCTTAAAATAAGAATGTTGTCAACGAAGGTACTGTTTTTTTGTACATAAGTAAATCTTTTTAAATAAAGCACAATAAACTTAGAACTAAATTAACTTTATACTTAATTTTTCCTTATCAAATAAACCAAATTACTATTTTATGGATAAATATATTTATGGCACAGACTGCTCCTTTTTGTAGAATAAAAACGTTGTCAACATTAGAGCTCCACAAAAAAAAATCATATAAATAACTAAATTCAACGATGCCAAAGCCATGTTCAATGCAGTTTCATTGTTGGATATGACATGTGGTACACACCCCTCCTTTCTTGTGAGTCTGATGCAGCATTAAATATTGTTGTTATTATCATTAACCATGCTTTTTGAAGGTATCCAGAATCTCCTAAGAAATTAGAACAATATACTTACTTATAGAAAATTGTCATAGATAAAAAGTTAGTAGGTAAGTACCTATGTATTATACAAATTGCTTGATATTGTTTTTTACCAAATAACCATGTTTGTTCACCATTCTGAGGAAGTCCATCCTCCAAATTATGTGGTAACATTTAAGATTTTTGAATCGTCGTCTCAAATCTGCAAAACCACATAAAATAGTTTTATCTTTATGTCAATACTCTTTATTCTAGCAATTTTAACAACACTGACATTTCCTGGTAAATCCCAATATAATAATAGGCATAATACTTACCTTTATTATGTAAGTAATAATTTATTTATTAAAACTTACCGTTTGAACGTAAGGACTGATATCTTTTCCTATTAAGAAAGATGCTTGTCTGTATAAGATTTATAGAGTATAGTCAATAGGTACACCTTACTACACTTAGAGCCTTGGTTTAATACTCTAAGCTACCTAGCAAATTAAATCTTCATTGGAACCTGTAAAACAAATAGGCAATCTAAGTTATAAATTGATAAATGGACATTATGGATAGGTTACATTTAATATTTATACAAAAAGTCCCTTACTGTTGTCTTATTCTTGACCTTTCTTGTCATGATTAAAGGTACTTAGGTGGATTTATTTGGTCCAAATGTTTGTATGGTTTGAGAGCCCCTACAAATTGTTATGCAGCGACTTGCTCTTCGTTGCGGAAAATGTTGCATGACACACATTTATTTGGTCACTCACATCGCAACAACTATATCAGCACGCAATTCCCGGCAGACCTTAGTTAGATATTTGAAAGTTCGTAAACGAGAACTCCGAGAACTATTCACAAGTACAACAAACTCGATTTCGTTAATTTGCTCCAAGTAACGTAGGGAAATATTTCTTCCTTAGCGCCTGAGCACTTGATTATCGCAGTCCACAATAGCCCTAAAAAGAGCATTTTAAACAAAACTTTCAACACAACACAACTATTCCTTCATCAGCTGATCAAACAATCGCCATTTTGTGTGAATTTTTATCTTCAATGTTTGAGTGATCGCTAGATTAGCGATTCTTGGCTTGTCAAACTGTCAATTAGGTCTATTTTAGCGTAAATTTTACGTCGTAGGTAACTTTTGCTTAGAGAAATGTTTCCCTACGTTGCTTGGAGCAAATTAACGAAACTTGTTGTACTTGTAGGTGACTTCCTTAAATTTTATTTTCGTCCACACAAACACACACACACACATATAATATTTACAAACATACAATTAATATTAACTCTAAAATAACAATAATAATATTCACACACATACAATTAATATATACACTAAAATAACAATAATAATATTAACATAATAAAACAGTACTAAAATATCTAATTATAATTTAAACAATATTATTGTGAATTCATATCAGCTCGTCGTTTCAATACGTTTAGCAAAACCACAAAATCGTGCGTTGGAAACGCGCATCACCGCGCGCGCATATAACGTCCTTTGTTTCGCTATGTACGAAGTATTTACTCAGCGCAGACGACCGGGCGCCGCCTGCGCACGTAGGCCAGTCGAGACACCCTAACGACGCGAAGCGCACGCTGCTTTTCTTGACGCTCAGACCTCGCTTTCTCCTCGCCGCTTAATTCGCTTATATGTTTTATGTGCTACGCTTGCTATTTTATTTGTGTTCCTTCTAACTTTCATCTTCCGAACTGTGAACTATTATCTGTGCTTGTGCTTTGTGAAACCTATTCTCCTTCGTTATATTTTGTGACTTTTGTACTGTGTTGGTAGTGTGGATATTATACACCTAAAACTGTAAGTTGGGACGTATTTATTTTAACCACCACTGACACCACTAAATTGGTGACCCCGTTACGAACATGAACAAGGATTTCGAAGATGCACATAGCCACTCCCCGACGGTGCGCGGGTCCATTGACGCGGACGAGAAAAATGCCGGACGTAGTTCCCATGATCGGACCGAAGTCTATAAAGTCGGCGTTCGCGTACCACCATTCTGGCCCGAGGAGCCTGAAATGTGGTTCGCCCAGGTTGAAGGTCAATTTGCCATATCCGGGATAACTAGTGACCTAACGAAGTTTAACTATGTCATTAGTCAGTTAGATAACAAGTTTTCGAGGGAAGTAAAGGATGTAATAATCAGCCCACCAGCAACTGACAAATATGGCAAATTGAAGGCCGAATTAATAAAGAGGCTCTCGGCATCCAACGAGAAGAAGCTGCAACAACTTCTGATGCACGAAGAGCTTGGAGATCGCAAGCCGTCTCAGTTCCTGCGTCATCTCAAGGGCCTCGCAGGAGTAGTTGTTACCGATGACTTTTTGAAGACGATCTGGACCAGCCGTCTTCCACATGGCGTCCAGACTGTGCTCGCCGGGCAACCATCTTCCAGCTCCATCGATGACCTGGCGGACTTAGCGGATCGTGTTCATGATCTCGCCACATCGACTCCCAGAGTAGCTGCTGTTAGCGACGTGCCCAGTTCAGTTCTTGGCGAACTCCGGAAAGAGATCGCAGAACTAAGGAGGCAGATGCAGAGTCTGACATCTTCAGAAAGGAGCGGCAGGGCTCGATACCAGTCATTGAGTCGTCCCAGAAGCAGATCATCGTCGAGGCGGCGGTCGAACTCCAATTACCGAAAGTTCCCGCTGTGCTGGTATCACAGCAAGTTTGGTGACAAGGCCAGTAAGTGTAACCAGCCTTGTGACTTCAAGTCGGGAAACGCCGGGGGCAATCGTTAATGGCGACTGAACATTGCCCATCTACTGGTCGCCTCTTCGTGACCGATCGATCGTCGAAGACGCAGTTTCTGGTCGATACCGGAAGCGACCTCTGTGTCTTCCCTCGGTCATCACTTCGAGATCGTCGAACTAGGAGCAACTTCGAGCTTTCTGCGGCCAACGGCTCCAACATCGCAACATACGGTTATGTACACTTCGATTTAGATTTGGGATTACGTAGAGTGTATGCTTGGCGCTTTGTAGTTGCTGATGTGACAAAGCCAATTATAGGTGTAGATTTTCTTAATTTTTATAATATTGTTGTAGATTGTCGCAATAAGAAATTAATTGACAACACTACATCTGTATCTGCTTTAGCTTCTTTTGCTTTATGTAAACACGTACATTCTGTAAAGGTCTCAACAGGCGACACCCGGTATCACAGACTGTTAGATGAGTTTCCGGAGATAACTCGACCAGCTGGTACACACCGTAACACTCCTCCACATAACACGGTACATCATATCCGCACCACACCCGGTCCCCCCGTTTACTGTTCTCCTCGCCGACTAGCTCCAGACAAACTAAAAATCGCACGCCAAGAGTTTCAGTCAATGCTGGCTAATGGCACAGCCCGTCCTTCGGATAGTCCTTGGGCATCCCCCTTACACCTCGCTCCGAAGAAGGACAATGGCTGGCGCCCTTGCGGCGATTACAGGATGCTGAACGCGCGTACTGTGCCCGACCGATACCCAATTAGGCACCTGCATGACTTTGCCCACAGCATAGCTGGCTGTAAGGTCTTCAGCACGCTTGACCTGGTGAAGGCCTTTAATCAGGTACCAGTAAATCCAGAGGACATACCGAAGACGGCGATCACCACACCCTTTGGAGCGTTCGAATTCCCGTACATGACCTTTGGTTTGAGGAACGCGGGACAAACATTTCAAAGGTTTGTGGATGAAGTGACCCGGGGCCTGGATTTCGTCTACTGTTATTTAGACGATTTTCTAGTCTTTTCTAGAACGGAGAGTGAGCACCAGAAGCACCTTCACATTGTTTTTACAAGGCTCAAGGAGTATGGCATGCTTGTAAACACGTCCAAGTGTGTTTTCGGGGCTAGCGAGGTAACCTTCTTAGGATATCATATCTCGGAGCGTGGCACCAAACCGCTGGACGCAAAAGTACAAGCCATTAAGCAGTTCCCTCCACCCACCAATGTACAGCAACTCAGACGATTCTTGGGTATGTTAAATTTTTACAGGAGATTCCTTCCTAAAGCAGCTCAAGTTCAAGCCCCATTGCATGCTTTGCTGACTGGCAGTGTCAAGGGATCGCACCCTATCAACTTGGCAGACGACACGTTGGAGGCTTTCAACGCCTGCAAAGAAAGCTTGGCCCAAGCAGCACTGCTGGTTCACCCGGATTGCACCGCAAAGCTTGCGGTGATAACCGATGCGTCCGACAAGGCGATTGGTGCTGTATTACAACAGCTGAAGGATGACGTGTGGGAGCCTTTAGCCTTCTTCTCGCGCAAGCTTAGTCCTTCGCAAGAAAAATATTCGCCATACGACCGTGAGTTGTTAGCCATATATGAGGCCATTAAATATTTTAGGCATATGCTCGAGGCTAGACATTTCATAGTGTACACTGATCATAAGCCAATCAGTTTTGCCTTCCATAAACGGAAAGCCAACTGTTCGCCTAGGCAGTACAGGCATTTGGACTACATAGCACAGTTCACTACCGATATACGCCATATATCAGGCAAGGACAACATCCTAGCTGACACTCTGTCGCGCATTGAAGAGTTGAGTAGTCCAGTCAATCTCGAATCATTAGCACAGGCACAAGTTTCTGACCAAGAGCTGGCTAAGTTATTAGACGAAGGCTCATCCTTACGTCTTGAAAAGCGAGAAGTACCTGGAAGTCGTGATTATTTGTACTGCGACGTCAGCACATCGACTCCCAGGCCTTTCGTCTCAAAGTTTTATCGTAGGCAGGTCTTTGACAGCTTACATTCTCTTAGCCATCCAGGTGCCAACGCCTCCGCTAAATTAGTAGCGGATCGGTTCGTATGGCCAGGCGTTAGGAAAGACTGCCGAGATTGGGCGCGAGCTTGCATAATGTGCCAACGTGCCAAAGTGAACCGGCATGTCACGGCCCCACTTGGCACCTATCATCTACCGCGGGCAAGATTTAAAGAAATTAATATCGATCTTGTCGGACCGCTTCCTATGTCACAGGGTTATCGGTACTGTTTGACTGCCATTGATCGTTTTACGCGGTGGCCAGAAGCAGTACCGATAGAGGACATTACAGCTGAAACCGTGGCTAAGGCGTTGCTGTCGTCATGGTTTGCTAGATTCGGTTGTCCAACGGACATTACGACGGACAGAGGCCGTCAATTCGAGTCGGCTTTGTTTCAAAGTCTTGCTAAAATGACAGGGTTCGAGCACAAGCGAACAACTGCCTACCACCCGGCATGTAACGGCCTGGTGGAGCGGTTCCATAGGCAGTTAAAAGCCGCTATAGTGTGCCACGCGAACGATAGGTGGACTGAGTCATTGCCGTGGGTCCTACTTGGCGTGAGAACCGCTTTTAAAGAAGACCTGCAATCGTCGTCGGCCGAATTGGTCTACGGGGAAACCTTACGTCTTCCCGGCGAGTTTTTCGAAACTTCCGTACCTGGTACAACAGATGTGTCAGAGTTTTCTGCACGGCTACGAAATGTTGCAGAAAAGTTGCGACCCGTACCCGCTTCTCGCCACGGTAGTGCGAAAGTTTTTATTTACAAGGAGCTGGCCACTAGTGATCACGTCTTTCTACGTGAAGACGCATCACGTGGTTCCCTTACTCCCGCATATTCCGGTCCTTATAAAGTTCTAGGCAGAGGGGATAAAATTTTTAAGCTACTGTACAAAGGTAAAGAAGTCACGGTGTCAATAGATAGGATAAAACCGGCTTATATTCTTTCCAGTCAATGCGATGAACCCGTTCCAGACAATAATCGAGAGCGAGTAACCCGCTCTGGGCGTCAGGTGAGATTTCCCGATTTTTATCGCTCTTGAAAGTCGCTGGAGGGGGGTTGTGTAGGTGACTTCCTTAAATTTTATTTTCGTCCACACAAACACACACACACACACACACATATAATATTTACAAACATACAATTAATATTAACTCTAAAATAACAATAATAATATTCACACACATACAATTAATATATACACTAAAATAACAATAATAATATTAACATAATAAAACAGTACTAAAATATCTAATTATAATTTAAACAATATTATTGTGAATTCATATCAGCTCGTCGTTTCAATACGTTTAGCAAAACCACAAAATCGTGCGTTGGAAACGCGCATCACCGCGCGCGCATATAACGTCCTTTGTTTCGCTATGTACGAAGTATTTACTCAGCGCAGACGACCGGGCGCCGCCTGCGCACGTAGGCCAGTCGAGACACCCTAACGACGCGAAGCGCACGCTGCTTTTCTTGACGCTCAGACCTCGCTTTCTCCTCGCCGCTTAGCTCCAGACAAACTAAAAATCGCACGCCAAGAGTTTAATTCGCTTATATGTTTTATGTGCTACGCTTGCTATTTTATTTGTGTTCCTTCTAACTTTCATCTTCCGAACTGTGAACTATTATCTGTGCTTGTGCTTTGTGAAACCTATTCTCCTTCGTTATATTTTGTGACTTTTGTACTGTGTTGGTAGTGTGGACATTATACACCTAAAACTGTAAGTTGGGACGTATTTATTTTAACCACCACTGACACCACTAAATACTTGTGAATAGTTCTCGGAGTTCTCGTTTACGAACTTTCAAATATCTAACTATTTCTGCCGGCAATTGCGTGCTGATATATGGGGGGGGGGGGGAAGGGGGCTCAATGTAGACCAAATTTAAACTTCGCGAATTTTACAGATAAACGTGAACGTTCTCCTTTGCACTTTCATACAAGCGCACAAGCGTGAACGTTCTCCGATCGACAAAGCCCTCATACAAACGTGAACATTCTCCAATCGACTAAATTCGCGAAGCTTAAACTGTCTATATTGTGAACGACTTTACGGCTGAGTCAGCACACATGTACGACTCGGTCAATGCGAAGGCTTTTCAAGGCGGCGGCGGCGGCGCCGAATTTGGAGAATGTTCACGTTTGTACAATATATTTTGAGAAAAAAAAAAAACAACTGCGTGCCATTTAATGTATGAAAGAGTTCACGTGTATGCAACACATTTGCGAGCCAACCGCCAACACATAAAACGATCATAATATTATTTATGGTGTAGTGGTCAATCTCGGTGAAACGTCCGCGGACGAATCACCTGGCGTAGGGCTGAGTCTCAACAGATCGCAGCACGACGCTGCTCTACCGAGCACAACACCCCGCCAGGAACGGAAGTCGTCTACAGACTATTCCGAGCCCCGACATCGAACTGAGTTAAATTCGAACCTTCAGAGCCGTGGTGCACGTGTTAAACCGACCGCACCGATCTCTGCGATTCAAATGGGCTTCGACGTCGCACCTTACAAAGTAAAGCGCGACTAGTAAAGTCACATTGTTTAGAGCCTCCCGACTCTCGGGGCTCCACAGTGAGCATATCCTTGCCGGATTCGGCTAGGCTGGCTTCGGCCTTAGAGGCGTTCAGGCATAATCCCGCGGATGGTAGCTTCGCACCACCGGCCGCTCGGCCGAGTGCATGAACCAAATGTCCGAAACTGCGGTTCCTCTCGTACTGAGCAGTATTACTATCGCAACGACGAGCCATCAGTAGGGTAAAACTAACCTGTCTCACGACGGTCTAAACCCAGCTCACGTTCCCTTTTGATGGGTGAACAATCCAACGCTTGGCGAATTTTGCTTCGCAATGATAGGAAGAGCCGACATCGAAAGATCAAAAAGCAACGTCGCTATGAACGCTTGGCTGCCACAAGCCAGTTATCCCTGTGGTAACTTTTCTGGCACCTCTTGCTAAAAACTCTTTATACTAAAGGATCGATAGGCCGTGCTTTCGCAGTCCCTATGCGTACTGAACATCTGGATCAAGCCAGCGTTTGCCCTTTTGCTCCACGCGAGGTTTCTGTCCTCGCTGAGCTGGCCTTAGGACACCTGCGTTATTCTTTGACAGATGTACCGCCCCAGTCAAACTCCCCGCCTGGCAGTGTCCTCGAACCGGATCACGCGGGAGTTTAACGGTGACGAGCGTTGCCGCCACGTCACCACTCTGCACGCTTGGAACGAAACACCGTGCGCCCGCCGATTAATCGACCGCGCACCGCTTCCGCCCAACCGAGTAAGTAATGAAACAATGAAAGTAGTGGTTTTTCAGCGACGACCGCGAACGATCTCCCACTTATGCTACACCTCTCATGTCTCCTTACAATGCCAGACTAGAGTCAAGCTCAACAGGGTCTTCTTTCCCCGCTGATTCTCCCAAGCCCGTTCCCTTGGCTGTGGTTTCGCTAGATAGTAGATAGGGACATCCCCTCTCCTTAATTCACTAAGTTTATTTGTACTGGCACCTCGAGACCAACCGTTAGGTTATGCAAGAAGTGCCAGACGTCCCTGCGCCAGTAGACACTCGCGCAGGAGACCACCAACGTTAGGTCTTGACGCCAAATTAGTGCCCGCCGCAGCGCGCTCTTCATTCGGTACTCATAAGACTAGTGTCTCGGGAGAGTATCCCCGTGAACACGTGTAGTTCACTGCCTATTGTCCAGATAGGTAGCCGGAGCTGTCGAGCTCGCTCACTTCTCGTTGCACGAAGGGCACAACTCGCAGTTGCCACTGCTAGGGTCGTCGACTCTAAAGTCGACTCCCAAGTGTCCACCTTGGTAGCGGAGTAGTAAGCACACTCACTTCTCGGAACCCATCCGGGAGCCTAGCCAGTTCCCACGTCCTACGCGGCTGGCTGGACCGGAGACCTACGGCATCTAGGAGGCCGTCTCTACTAGTTATCCAGACTAGTACCGGAGATGTCAACACCAATGTCCAATGAAAACCACCGGACAAAGCTGCCAACTATAAGGGAAACTCACGTTCCCCGCAGGACTTTTCGCTTCTGGCCCCTCAGAGACCGCTACTAGGCCCCGCTCGCTGTGCACGAGTTTGGAAGTCCTGGCACACAATACCAGGACAAACGAACATTCCCAAGCTCTACAGCTAACCACATGCCACTACGAGTCCAACCCATGTCCGGATCCCGCCGGAGGCGCCTGGTTAGAGGCACGACCAGCGGGGGGCTAGAACCGGAACCCCGTAGTACCTCTGAAAACACAACCGGACCCGTAGTTCCAGTTGCGATACCCTATCTATTGAGGTCGGTAGATAGGGAAAGGTCGGTAGATAGGGAATCAGTAGATAGGGACATCCCCTCTCCTTAATTCACTAAGTTTATTTGTACTGGCACCTCGAGACCAACCGTTAGGTTATGCAAGAAGTGCCAGACGTCCCTGCGCCAGTAGACACTCGCGCAGGAGACCACCAACGTTAGGTCTTGACGCCAAATTAGTGCCCGCCGCAGCGCGCTCTTCATTCGGTACTCATAAGACTAGTGTCTCGGGAGAGTATCCCCGTGAACACGTGTAGTTCACTGCCTATTGTCCAGATAGGTAGCCGGAGCTGTCGAGCTCGCTCACTTCTCGTTGCACGAAGGGCACAACTCGCAGTTGCCACTGCTAGGGTCGTCGACTCTAAAGTCGACTCCCAAGTGTCCACCTTGGTAGCGGAGTAGTAAGCACACTCACTTCTCGGAACCCATCCGGGAGCCTAGCCAGTTCCCACGTCCTACGCGGCTGGCTGGACCGGAGACCTACGGCATCTAGGAGGCCGTCTCTACTAGTTATCCAGACTAGTACCGGAGATGTCAACACCAATGTCCAATGAAAACCACCGGACAAAGCTGCCAACTATAAGGGAAACTCACGTTCCCCGCAGGACTTTTCGCTTCTGGCCCCTCAGAGACCGCTACTAGGCCCCGCTCGCTGTGCACGAGTTTGGAAGTCCTGGCACACAATACCAGGACAAACGAACATTCCCAAGCTCTACAGCTAACCACATGCCACTACGAGTCCAACCCATGTCCGGATCCCGCCGGAGGCGCCTGGTTAAAGGCACGACCAGCGGGGGGCTAGAACCGGAACCCCGTAGTACCTCTGAAAACACAACCGGACCCGTAGTTCCAGTTGCGATACCCTATCTATTGAGGTCGGTAGATAGGGACAGTAGATAGGGACATCCCCTCTCCTTAATTCACTAAGTTTATTTGTACTGGCACCTCGAGACCAACCGTTAGGTTATGCAAGAAGTGCCAGACGTCCCTGCGCCAGTAGACACTCGCGCAGGAGACCACCAACGTTAGGTCTTGACGCCAAATTAGTGCCCGCCGCAGCGCGCTCTTCATTCGGTACTCATAAGACTAGTGTCTCGGGAGAGTATCCCCGTGAACACGTGTAGTTCACTGCCTATTGTCCAGATAGGTAGCCGGAGCTGTCGAGCTCGCTCACTTCTCGTTGCACGAAGGGCACAACTCGCAGTTGCCACTGCTAGGGTCGTCGACTCTAAAGTCGACTCCCAAGTGTCCACCTTGGTAGCGGAGTAGTAAGCACACTCACTTCTCGGAACCCATCCGGGAGCCTAGCCAGTTCCCACGTCCTACGCGGCTGGCTGGACCGGAGACCTACGGCATCTAGGAGGCCGTCTCTACTAGTTATCCAGACTAGTACCGGAGATGTCAACACCAATGTCCAATGAAAACCACCGGACAAAGCTGCCAACTATAAGGGAAACTCACGTTCCCCGCAGGACTTTTCGCTTCTGGCCCCTCAGAGACCGCTACTAGGCCCCGCTCGCTGTGCACGAGTTTGGAAGTCCTGGCACACAATACCAGGACAAACGAACATTCCCAAGCTCTACAGCTAACCACATGCCACTACGAGTCCAACCCATGTCCGGATCCCGCCGGAGGCGCCTGGTTAAAGGCACGACCAGCGGGGGGCGAGAACCGGAACCCCGTAGTACCTCTGAAAACACAACCGGACCCGTAGTTCCAGTTGCGATACCCTATCTATTGAGGTCGGTAGATAGGGACAGTGGGAATCTCGTTAATCCATTCATGCGCGTCACTAATTAGATGACGAGGCATTTGGCTACCTTAAGAGAGTCATAGTTACTCCCGCCGTTTACCCGCGCTTGCTTGAATTTCTTCACGTTGACATTCAGAGCACTGGGCAGAAATCACATTGCGTCAACACCCGCGAGGGCCATCGCAATGCTTTGTTTTAATTAGACAGTCGGATTCCCCTTGTCCGTGCCAGTTCTGAGCTGACCGTTGAACGGCGGTCGTACAGAACCGCGCCGATCGCGCACGAGACGAAACCGACACGGCCTTACGGCTAGGAAGATCCGCGGAAGGCCGGAACGCGGGTCCGGAGTCCCGCGTTCCCGGAGTCGGAAATTTTTTGTCTCGGTGTATATGGAAACAAAAATATAATGTCGATTATTTCTACACCTTTCTTTATTAAAAGTACACATAAATAACATGTTTTACCTTGAAGAACCAATGACGTGAATGCTCACTGTTGCTCTGAGCGAGGTCAAATAATTCGACACTAGTGGGATCGCGTTTCAATTTATTTACAAACAAGTCCATGTAGAAATCCATGTCCCACAAGTCGAAGGCCAACCCTATAAAAAACAAAGATATTTTGAAGCTGTTAGGACAATACACAAAGTATCTGTATTTTTATATAGTTGTTTTATGTCATTTAAGCGAAAAGTTGAAGCAACTGATATTTGCGATTTGGTATTACAAAATTAGTTTAATAACGAGACACCTGATGATGATCGGTCACCACTGCCCATAGACAACAGGGATGTTGATCTGCGTGACCAAAATAAGAGTAACCTTTTCACACCCATCATAAATAAATCGCAGTACATACAAATGTCAAATTACTCAATCAATTTTGAACTTTATCTTATTAGTATAAGGTTCAACATCGATTAAAGATTTCGGTAGGTTGATTTGCTGGCGTGTGTACAACGTGGAAACCTTTGGTGGCAGCTTATTCCACGGTTTGATGGTGAGTAGTATGTACGTACAGTCGAGGAAGTTCCCGGTAGACCACTTTTCGGAGATATTCCTCTTAAATAATAGCAACGTGCGGTCAGCACAAGCCAGTGTCAAGTTAATAAGTAATAGTAAATATTTTCTTTGCGTAAAGTAGATGATAATGAGTGATAATATAAATGTTTAATGGTAAATGATATTCCCCCCCAAACCGCTTGAGATTCAATAAAGCTGTGGGGCTTTATTGTGATCTCACACGGACTTCTTGAGAGAATCTGAAAAGACAGTGATGTTGCACTGTTTTGTTTTATTTGCCAAAAGTCATGCACGTTCACGAACACTTAACAGTTAATAATCCACCATTATTACACATTAATATTCGACAAAACACAAATTTAAGAAAATAAAACAAAACTGCAGACATGACGCTTCGCTTTCCCGCCAAGAAGTCCGACGATATTCGCCTGCACTCCATTCCAACCGCGATTAGGTACAGTAGCGTGCGAGTATATCGTGTGTAAGCGAAAGAGGCTGCCTGTCCATTGAAGCGGAGCGAGGCTGCGGGTCGAAGAAGCGAAGAAATATTAACCAATAGGATTGCATTAAATCTCCGCTCCGCTCCAGTAGACAATCTTGTTTACTGGAGCGGAGTGGATATATACATATATATACATTTAATACATATGCCGAAATATGGTTGAGTGGGAACTTCCTCGACTGTACGTGGTATACCTATTTATGAAACATAGATGATCTACTTTTTACCTAATTTTTGGTTAACTCGTTCCATAGCGGCTCGACCTTCCTTTTGCAAAGGCACAACAAACCATGGTTCCAGATCTTTAGGCAAGCCTTCATTGAAACTTTTACGTGGCAGGTTTTTACTTGTGTAAATGCATTGTGTCATCCTATCATGCAACAGTGCTGCCAAATCATTAAACTGCTGTGCAGACACATTCTTTTCACTCTTGAATGTGATAAGGTATCTAGTCGAGACTTCCAGACGAATGATATCACGTAAACCAACACTTTCACATATTTGCACAGAGTTACTGGAGTCGGCGGTTGAGAAATTGAACCTGAAAACAAATAATATGTTTTATTAAAAATTGCTGTAATTGTTTAGTATGTGGCTCGAAGCATCCTGAATAATTAAAAAATATATCTTTATATTTATGGCAAACACCTACTTCATGACTTTGTTCATAATTTTCTTGGCTCAAAAAAAATTACCTATTACCTTAAAGCCGAATGTAATATGTAATAATCAATCTATCTACTGTTTTGCCAACAAAAGTTAGAAATTTAACTTAATTTGTATAAAGCTTAAGTAAGTAGTAGTAAGTTAACATTCTTCCTCTAGTAGGCAAACCGACATGATAAATTAACTTTTAATTTAAGCCGTTAAGATTGTCAAAAACATTAATTATCTTACAGTGCAAAAGGTCAGTTTCAGTTAAATTCCAATCTATTTTTAACCACTCATGGTACTTTGATCAATTAGTTTTGTTGCGCATAAAACAAGACAAATATAACATACAAATATGGGACTTTTTTCTATAATACATCTCTTACAGCAAACTTTGCTTTACTTTCTTAATATTATGATTGAATTTCCATCATACTTATAACATTATACAATTAAAAAATGTATTACCTGGGTCCAATTTCAATTATAATCTGATTTCCTTTCACATTTTTGTATATCGTTTCGTTCTTCAATGCACATGGTTGCAACGGCGAACTGAGAAGCCACTTCAGAATTTTAATCTGATTGATATTTAAGTAATCACAACCTTCGGCAAGCTCTACATGGAAGCAGAGTTCAGTTGACAAACCAGACACACTAGCGTCAACGTTTTTCAACTTCTGCAATATTTCCTTAGTCTTATGAGCACTAAATGCTTCCGATGAAAAAAATCTTATAATACACATCTTTCCTTTTTGTATGTCCAATGAGTTCAATGTTCTATATCAGACTGCCAGTGTAAGTGGATTTCATGGACACCGCACAAATTGATGTCTTACATCAATGTCAAAGTTCACAATCTATCGTAAGTTATCTGAAACAAATAAAGACAAACAACTTATGCAATGTCTCGAATGATGTGTAAGGCATTCTATTATTAATATTTGCAACTTGTTTAATGTTGCAAACATGTTTTCATTTAGTTGCATGTAGTTTTAATTTGTGTACAGTCAGCATCAAAATTATGGAAACACTATCATGGTCAAAGACATCTTAAATAATAATGTTTCTTGACAATTTAAAAGGACGATGCGTAAAAGCGTCCCCCTAACCTTGGCCTAACCCAACACCAACCAACAGATTAAAATGTACCTCATTCAAAACATGTTATTAATTTTTACATTTCTCAAAATATTCAGGAAAAATCACGTTTTATTATAATTAATTTTAATACAAAAATTCATCGTTTTTCTAAAGTATTCATCATCATCATCAGCCTATAAACGTTCCACTGCTGGGCAGAGGCCTCCCACGTGGACAACAGCATGTGGGGATATTTGACCATAAACCACCACGCTGGCTCCAATGTGTGTTGGTGGGTTTTAACGGCTGCCATCTTACGACAACAACCGGGACCAAAGGCTTAGCGTGCCTTTCGAAGCACGGAAGAGGCTCGAGATGTTTTATTAATTTGGTCACCCATCTAGTGACCCGGCATTGCGAAAGTTGCAGCGACGATCGTAAACCAAACGTCTTAACCGCTGCGCCATTGAGCTCTTGAAGTATCATTATTTTACTTATTTATTCTTGCATTTTTCAGCATCATTGCATTTCATAAAAGAATAACTTTTTCAGTCTTCAAATTATGTAGCCCAAGTTAAGCTTTTGTTGAAACTTCTTTAAAATGGTTATACTAGATAACGGATAAACATACTATTACACATAGAAACCCAGACCCAAAATAAAAGCTATTAGCTATTATCCCCGAAGGAATAGTCAGGGTCTAGGAAATGAGGACAACAAAAGCAGTCCTCTAACATAGTCCACTTTTTACCAAATAGCGACTGCACATATGCTTAGTGTAACAGGTAGTGAGCCCATCTTTTTATAGACATGACGCGTGCTTTTGACTGTGTTGTACACCCTATTCTAATTACTCAACTTGAAAAAATTGGCATTCGTGGAATCGCATTAAAATTGATTGAATCATGTCTTGATAATAGGCAGCAAAAGATAAACTTAACTTTTCTAAATAAGCACACAAAAACCCTTCAAAATGTTGAATCTGGACTTCAAACAATACTAATGGGAGTACCGCAGGGTAGTATTTTGGGTCCTCTATTGTTTTTGGTTTACATTAATCAGCTCCCTAAAGTAACGAAACATCTTTGTGTAATGTTCGCAGATGATGCATCATTTCTGTTCATTAAAGATAAGGACATATGCTTTGAAGAATATAAATCTGACATAAAAATGACATTAAATAAATTAATATTATATCTCAAATCTCTAAATTTAACAGTTAACTTACAAAAAACAAATATACTGCAAATAAGAAACTACAAAAAGGAACAACTTAAACTTAACATAGAACACAATAATATTGTTATAAATGAAATCGAACGCACAGAATTTCTAGGTATAATCCTCGATACTCACCTAAATTGGAAATTTCATGTAGAAAAAGTAAATAATAAAATAAACAGTTACTGCTATGCGCTGTCTGTGCTGGTCGATGTTTCCTCTATAGAAGTGGCTTTAAATGCTTACTACGCAAATGTCTATTCATTGTTGTCTTATGGAATAATATTTTGGGGTAATTCAGTTAATGTGAATAGTACATTTTTACTTCAAAAACGTTGCATTAGATTAATTTTTAGCAAACAAAACGATGAAAGTGTTCGAAGTACATATAGAGAAAAGGGACTCTTAACATTGCCTAGCATATACATTTTGGAAATGTGCAAATTCGTGAGAAATCAAATGTCGTTGTTTCCAAAAATATCAAATTCAAGAATAAGACAAGCTCCTTTGAGACGCTTCGATGCTTTGCAATTACCGCGAATAAGTTCTATGATTTTTGAAAAGAGTACTTATGTGTCCGCTATACGTATTTACAATAAATTGCCTATTGAATTAAAGTGCCATGCCGATTATAAATTTACAAGAAGGTTGAAAGAGTGGCTAATTACTAAAGCATTTTATAATGTTAATGAATATTATGATATAAAAACTTAATTAATTAATTAGGCATGCATGAATATTATATTATTAATAATAATTAACAATGTGCAATAATAAATAAATGAATTAAGTAATTAATAAATAATAATAATAATATGTATTATTGTTTAATTTAAAATTATTGAATCGTTGAATGTGTTATTCTATTGTATGCCCGTTAAGGGTAACTGTTCTTACTTTAATGCAATGTAACCTAGCAAACAAAAATGTAACAGTAATGCAATAAAGTTTTATTCTATTCTATTCTATTCATCGCCGTTGCTTTATGCTGTTGGAAGTATGGGCACTATGATATTATATTATATGGATGATGATGTAGGTATGTATGTTTCTTCGAATAACTGTGCAAAATTACTATTCTTAAGTTTTCCTTGTCAATCTTGTTTCGGATTTCGCTTTTTGCACTTTCATCTTGCATTAATAGGTTAAGGATCATAAGACCGCCGGCGGACGCGAAATAATTGATTTTCAATTGTGTCTGGTTTTACAGTGCACAAGGGGTTAAGGATCTTAGTCAAGTGATAATGTCAAGGATCATAAGACCGCCGGCGGACGCGAAATAATTGATTTTCAATTGTGTCTGGTTTTACAGTGCACAAGGGGTTAAGGATCTTAGTCAAGTGATAATATAAGTGTTTTTAATTTAAATATATTTACGTTATAAAGACCTAAGAGGGTTGCATTTCGAAAGTAACATGATCCACATGATCAAATATAAAAATAAAGAGAAAGTAGGTTTCAAGTATTAAAATTATATAAAACTAGCGGCCCGCCCGCGACTTCGTCCGCGTGGACCCCGTACCCCATACCCCGTGACGTGACGAATTCTCTTAAGGATAAATACCAAGGTACAAAAGAACCTTTTCTAGCGGGGGCATTTCAATTAAATTTTTATAACTTTAATAGATAGACATATGCTGTTCTGGCATTTTCTGTCGATAATGATGTGACGTAGTACATTATTTTGTTCTATCATCAATAGTTTTCGCAGCGCTTGCGATGTCGGGAATATCTAAGGACATTTTTTTTACAAATTGGGTTACATTATTAGAGTTTAGTAAGGATCTCTAATTATTTTGAAAATATAAAACAGCCAATTTCACCCAGAAATAGTGTAGCTTCCCAAAGGTGATGGAATTTTTCAAGTTGGTCAAGTAGTTTTGGAGCCTATTCAATGCAAACAAACAACCAAATCTTTCCTTTTTATAATGTTAGTATAGATAAGTAGCTAGCATAAACAACACGGAAAAATGTAAAAAAAAGACCACACACTTCACCTATAACAATAGAATTTAAAGTGCTACAAGCACCATGGACTTGATATAAGACAACGGGTTGATGTCCTAAGTCAGTAAGTAATGTAAAAATGTAAATTTTTATCCAGTTTTTCACCAATTGAAACACAGGGTAGTAAATACTTAACATTTATATTTTATTTAAATGGGTAATTGTCTTTCGTGGATGGATTAGTAGACGTGAAAAATAAGTCTTGGACATACGACAATCCAAATTATTACATATAACAGAACATACTTGAAAGTTAAAAGTTAAATTATTAAAAATTTCCTGATTACTATTTAAACAAAAACACGACATAGATATGAGAAATAACGTAATTTTGTATGATTATAAATATTTGCGAGCATTGTTCTTCTCGAACTCAAATAATTCCTAACTTTAACAAAAAAACTTGCTGGTACCTACCTGGAAAGGTAAAATATATTTATATTTACGCTACCTGCCCCTGAATATCTAGACCAGCAGCAAAATCTCTATACTTACAATGTAAGTAAAGTAATGTGTAAAGTAGTTTGAAGATGAAGTAGGTAGGTAATGAAGTTCAAAAACAAAACAACTATAATCCACCACCACCATCCATGTGAGTGAATGTTTCTGTGGCATAGTTTGACACTGACATTGACAGATTATTTTTTTTATTTGTTCCGTGAAGGAACAGGCTAAGGTCTGAGACCATACTGCCTAATCATTAGTTTTTTTTTATTTCTTTTTTCTTGATGATAATGAGTGGTGATTAATGATAAATGATGTTCCAAAAACTCCTTGAGTCCTCACTGAGGACTCCTCAGTAAAGATGTGGGACTTTACTGAGGTCTCACGCGGACTTCTTGAGAGAATTTGAAAAGTGATGTTACACTGTTTTGTTTCATTTGCCAACACTCATGCACGTTCACAAACACTTAACGCTTAATAATCCACAATTATTTCACATTAATGTTCGAAAAAAACATAAATTTTAGAATTTATAACAAAACTGCAGACATGACGCTTCACTTTCCCGCCAAGTAGTCCTGACAGATTTTTGTGTTAATTTAATGCTTTAAGGCCATCACTCATGCCCGTTCACAAACACTTAACGGTTAATAATCCACTATTATTTCACATTAATGTTCGAAAAAACACAAATTTTAGAAAACAAAACAAAACTGCAGACATAACGCTTCACTTTCCCGCCAAGAACACCTGACAGATTTTCTTTCTGTGCGGTCCGAGACATGACTTAACGCTTAGCGCTCTCGTGTTCGCATCCTGCTGACTCTCAAGGTTGCTTCCGGTGTTAAAATATTAATTACCGTGCTGATATATTTAAAATACCGTGTTTCAGGCTCAAAGTACTGTGCATGCATTTAAAAAATAGTGTAATTACTGTGTAAAATACAAGAAAAACAATTAAGAAATTTAGTTTTTTTTTATTAGATCGCCACTTGTTTTTAAATTTTTGTTTATAATACTTACGTTTTTGGCCAATTTTCGCCATTTTCGATGATGGATGACGCTTCTATAACTGTTTTGTAGTGTCACACTCACTTTCCACTTTAAATAATTATCGTCGTATTGTATGTGATTAAAAATAATATTTCGGCTACTATGCATTTAGATAGAATGTAGGTACTACAATTGTACAATTGTACTGTTTACCTCAATGCTACTATGTTCGTTTTCCCTCACTGACATGCACTCACCAAAGACAAAACACTGCACTAACAATGTAGGTATCTAAATTATAGAAAGGATAATTTCATTCTTTTGTAAATCCCTCACTCGAACCCTCTCACGAATATTCGGCGTGAAATAATAGCACTTGGTGCTGTTGTGTTTCGTCCGACCAGTGAGGGTTCCGGAGCCCCCCCCCCCCCTCCTCCCATTCCTATTCCTTCCTTAAACCTATTCCTCCCTTAAAGGCCGGCAACGCGCCTGCGATTCCTCTGGTTTTGCGGGTGTCCATGGGTGGCGGTGATTACTCTCCATCAGGTGACCCGCCTGCTAGTTTGCCTCCCTCTTTTATAAAAAAAAAAATCATGCTAAAATCTTTTGCATTCAGTCGTGATAAACGACGTCGTATTTTCCCGGTAGTGTTAGACAAAGTGTGAATGTAAAGCACATGTAAAGTAATTGCGTTTGGTTTTACGTTTTTATCCTCTCAACTGTATAAAATATTTTTTGATTTATATATATTTTTATTATACACGGTAATATAATATGCAAAATACCGTAGAAACTAACAAGGTAGTCACCCATTACCGTAGACCGTGTTTAAGCCAATAATACCGTGTTTCTACGGTAATTACCGTGTATCTAGTCTGGTAACACTGGTTGCTTCACACATAAATCAGTGCACAGACGTTTATTAAGAAGTATCAGTGAAGCCACAGATCCGGCGCAGAGGGCCTAGTCAACTGGCAAACGCTCGACCGGTGACAGCGTCAAAATCGCTCATCAAATTCGCAAGGCTACATCGATATCGATAAGCTAAGGGATATAGAACATACAGGCTTGTCTTAGTGTTTTTTTGTTTGATGATAATCTAACGCTTATGTAAGATTAATAAATAGGTAGTAACCACACCGATCCTTTTGAGTTTTAGTGAATTGAATGTCACTTTACTAAGAAATTCGGGTAGACTCCTTGAGACAATTTGAAAAATGAATCAATCGCTTTTTTCGCCGGAAGTTCGCCAGGCAAGCACGTTTGAAAATAAGTACTTATGATGATGAGTGACTTATCTACCATAATATGACATTGGAGACCAAACCCATTTTTCAGCTTATAATATAAATAAATTAAGACTGAAGACCACAAGCAAACGCTTGTGCCAAGAATTTCTCAAATATTAACAACTTGACGTTCGTCTGTAATGAAATAAGTGATAACACTAAATGTTACAAACCGCGCGAACATTTAAACAGTTTGATCTTAGATGCGAGTACCCACTAGGTAGTGATTAAAACGTTTGCATCTTGTATGAGTACATCGCCTAAAGTAACTCTATGGCGTAGCGGCTAAGGCTTTCGGGTTTAATTGTCTAACTACAACACCTATCACATTACTTTTCTAATTGATTATTGTCCTAAATAAAATAAAATTAAAAACATTCCAAGTACATTATTTTGCTAGTTAACTTAAAACTAATTTTAAAATATGCAAACTAGCGAAGCAATGTACTTACTGTTACTTGAAAGGTAATGCTAGAGATTTAACTAATGCAAAAAGTCCCCGCCCGCGCCGCCCCGGTTTGTGATCTTGCCAGTTAGTTACGCAACTTTCACATTACCGAATTAAAGGATGGGTAACCAAATAAAAAGCGTCTCGAGCTCCTCCGTGCTTCGGAAGGCACGTAAAGCACACTGCGGTTGTATTGGCTCAGGGCTTAGCCTGTTATAGCCCAGTCTGCCTTTAGTGCTGTCGTTCATGTGGGAACGTTCAGGACGTTCATAGGATGACGATGATGACATCATCACCTTAATATAGGATTGCTTCATTGTTACTTATTTATAGCGGTAGGTACCGAAAATAATTGAAAATAAAAGTCAAATCATTTATTAAATATACGCCTTCACAGACACAATGACATGATCGTGATCTCTACGCGACAAGTTAAAATATTTATTTATTTTACATTATTTATTTCACTGCCATTAATTATGAGTTGGTTGATAATATTTCGAAATAAAACATAGTATTATTTATATGTTTACCAAAAATAATTTTAAAACAATTAATTTTATATAATTACCCTAGTATGTTGATAATGAATCAAGTACAACTATAAGCCATGTTTAATGCAGTTTCATTGTTGGATACGACATGTGGTACACATCCCTTCTTTATTGTGAGCCTGATGCAGCATTAAATATTGGTGTTGTTATGATTAACCATGCTTTTTGAAGGTATCCAGAATCTCCTAAGAAATTTGAACAATATACTTACTTATAGAAAATTGTCATAGATAAAAAGTTAGTATGTTGTATATATTTACCAAAAATAATTTAAAAACAATTAATTTTATTTATTTATTTTATATTCACAAGTGAATCGACAGTTCTATAAAAAGTATAACACTGAAAATGTGAAACAGCAAACCATTTACAGATTCACACAAATAAAAATGTGATAGTAACATTACAAACTCAAGCAACAAATTACAATCGATTACTTCACAATCGCCAAATTGATAATAACTAAACTTTAACAGAGTATGCTAGATATGGAACTTAATTTGTATTATATGTATAACAAGCCACCTTATGTTAAGCCACCTATTTAAAGAAAAAACAATATTATAACAAACACAATAGAACCCACCAGATTTAATAATCGGATAGTAATAATGCAAGTTTATACATATAATTACCTTTGTATGTTGATAATGAATCAAGTAGGTACAACTTCAATATCTTAATGTTATGACTAGTAGAAATTGATATAAGTAGGTACTTAAACATTTTCTATAGGTACCTACTGCAAGTAAACTTAAATATCAAGTAAAAAATAACATTAATGTTGTATTTCATAATATATTCTTATTTCCTTACCTAACTCTCTCAAAGTCAAAGTTTATTAAATATGAGGCTTCACTTTCTCTTATTGACATTAAAACTATATGTAACTATAAAAATAATTGCCAATTGTGTGTATAAGAAGGTACTGTTTTTTTAGTACCTACCTAGGTAAATCTTTTTAATAAAGTACAATAAACTTAGAACTAAATTAACTTTATACTTAATTTTTCCCCATCATATAAACCAAATCACTATTTTATGGGTTAAATATATTTATGGCACACTGTTCCTTTTCTTAAAATAAAAATGTTGTCAACAAAGGTAGTTTTTTTGTACATAAGTAAATCTTTTTAAATCAAGCACAATAAACTTAGAACTAAATTAACATTATACTCAATTTTTCCCCCATCATATAAACCAAATTACTATTTTATGGATTAAATATATTTATGGCACAGACTGCTCCTTTTTGTAGAATAAAAACGTTGTCAACATTAGAGCTCCACATAAAAATAATCATGTAAATAACTAAATTCAACGATGCCAAAGCCATGTTCAATGCAGTTTCATTGTTGGATATGACATGTGGTACACACCCCTCCTTTCTTGTGAGCCTGATGCAGCATTAAATATTGTTGTTATTATCATCAACTATGCTTTTTGAAGGTATCCAGAATCTCCTAAGAAATTAGAACAATATACTTACTTATAGAAAATTGTCATACATAAAAAGTTAGTAGGTAAGTACCTATGTATTATACAAAATTGCTTGATATTATTTTTACCAAATAACCATGTTTGTTCACCATTCTGAGGAAGTCCATCCTCCAAATTATGAGGTAACATTTAAGATTTTTGAATCGTCGTCTAAAATCTGCAAAACCACATAAAATAGTTTTATCTTTATGTCAATACTCTATATTCTAGCAATTTTAACAAAACTGACATTTCCTGGTAAATCCCAATATAATAATAGGCATAATACTTACCTTTATTATGTAAGTAATAATTTATTTATTAAAACTTACCGTTTGAACATAAGGACTGATATCTTTTCCTATTAAGAAAGATGCTTGTCTGTATAAGATTTATAGGGTATAGTCAATAGGTACACCTTACTACACTTAGAGCGTTGGTTTAATACTCTAAGCTACCTAGCAAATTAAATCTTCATTGGAACCTGTAAAACAAATAGGCAATCTAAGTTATAAATTGATAAATGGACATTATGGATAGGTTACATTTAATATTTATACAGAAAGTCCCTTACTGTTGTCTTATTCTTGACCTTTCTTATCATGATTAAAGGTACTTATGTGGATTTATTTGGCCAAAATGTTTGTATGGTTTGAGAGCCCCTACAAATTGTTATGCAGCGACTTGCTCTTCGTTGAGGAAAATGTTGCATGACACACATTTATTTAGTCACTCACATCGCAACAACTATATCAGCACGCAATTGCCGGCAGAAATAGTTAGATATTTGAAAGTTCGTAAACGAGAACTCCGAGAACTATTCACAAGTATTTAGTGGTGTCAGTGGTGGTTAAAATAAATACGTCCCAACTTACAGTTTTAGGTGTATAATGTCCACACTACCAACACAGTACAAAAGTCACAAAATATAACGAAGGAGAATAGGTTTCACAAAGCACAAGCACAGATAATAGTTCACAGTTCGGAAGATGAAAGTTAGAAGGAACACAAATAAAATAGCAAGCGTAGCACATAAAACATATAAGCGAATTAAACTCTTGGCGTGCGATTTTTAGTTTGTCTGGAGCTAAGCGGCGAGGAGAAAGCGAGGTCTGAGCGTCAAGAAAAGCAGCGTGCGCTTCGCGTCGTTAGGGTGTCTCGACTGGCCTACGTGCGCAGGCGGCGCCCGGTCGTCTGCGCTGAGTAAATACTTCGTACATAGCGAAACAAAGGACGTTATATGCGCGCGCGGTGATGCGCGTTTCCAACGCACGATTTTGTGGTTTTGCTAAACGTATTGAAACGACGAGCTGATATGAATTCACAATAATATTGTTTAAATTATAATTAGATATTTTAGTACTGTTTTATTATGTTAATATTATTATTGTTATTTTAGTGTATATATTAATTGTATGTGTGTGAATATTATTATTGTTATTTTAGAGTTAATATTAATTGTATGTTTGTAAATATTATATGTGTGTGTGTGTGTGTGTGTTTGTGTGGACGAAAATAAAATTTAAGGAAGTCACCTACACAACCCCCCTCCAGCGACTTTCAAGAGCGATAAAAATCGGGAAATCTCACCTGACGCCCAGAGCGGGTTACTCGCTCTCGATTATTGTCTGGAACGGGTTCATCGCATTGACTGGAAAGAATATAAGCCGGTTTTATCCTATCTATTGACACCGTGACTTCTTTACCTTTGTACAGTAGCTTAAAAATTTTATCCCCTCTGCCTAGAACTTTATAAGGACCGGAATATGCGGGAGTAAGGGAACCACGTGATGCGTCTTCACGTAGAAAGACGTGATCACTAGTGGCCAGCTCCTTGTAAATAAAAACTTTCACACTACCGTGGCGAGAAGCGGGTACGGGTCGCAACTTTTCTGCAACATTTCGTAGCCGTGCAGAAAACTCTGACACATCTGTTGTACCAGGTACGGAAGTTTCGAAAAACTCGCCGGGAAGACGTAAGGTTTCCCCGTAGACCAATTCGGCCGACGACGATTGCAGGTCTTCTTTAAAAGCGGTTCTCACGCCAAGTAGGACCCACGGCAATGACTCAGTCCACCTATCGTTCGCGTGGCACACTATAGCGGCTTTTAACTGCCTATGGAACCGCTCCACCAGGCCGTTACATGCCGGGTGGTAGGCAGTTGTTCGCTTGTGCTCGAACCCTGTCATTTTAGCAAGACTTTGAAACAAAGCCGACTCGAATTGACGGCCTCTGTCCGTCGTAATGTCCGTTGGACAACCGAATCTAGCAAACCATGACGACAGCAACGCCTTAGCCACGGTTTCAGCTGTAATGTCCTCTATCGGTACTGCTTCTGGCCACCGCGTAAAACGATCAATGGCAGTCAAACAGTACCGATAACCCTGTGACATAGGAAGCGGTCCGACAAGATCGATATTAATTTCTTTAAATCTTGCCCGCGGTAGATGATAGGTGCCAAGTGGGGCCGTGACATGCCGGTTCACTTTGGCACGTTGGCACATTATGCAAGCTCGCGCCCAATCTCGGCAGTCTTTCCTAACGCCTGGCCATACGAACCGATCCGCTACTAATTTAGCGGAGGCGTTGGCACCTGGATGGCTAAGAGAATGTAAGCTGTCAAAGACCTGCCTACGATAAAACTTTGAGACGAAAGGCCTGGGAGTCGATGTGCTGACGTCGCAGTACAAATAATCACGACTTCCAGGTACTTCTCGCTTTTCAAGACGTAAGGATGAGCCTTCGTCTAATAACTTAGCCAGCTCTTGGTCAGAAACTTGTGCCTGCGCTAATGATTCGAGATTGACTGGACTACTCAACTCTTCAATGCGCGACAGAGTGTCAGCTAGGATGTTGTCCTTGCCTGATATATGGCGTATATCGGTAGTGAACTGTGCTATGTAGTCCAAATGCCTGTACTGCCTAGGCGAACAGTTGGCTTTCCGTTTATGGAAGGCAAAACTGATTGGCTTATGATCAGTGTACACTATGAAATGTCTAGCCTCGAGCATATGCCTAAAATATTTAATGGCCTCATATATGGCTAACAACTCACGGTCGTATGGCGAATATTTTTCTTGCGAAGGACTAAGCTTGCGCGAGAAGAAGGCTAAAGGCTCCCACACGTCATCCTTCAGCTGTTGTAATACAGCACCAATCGCCTTGTCGGACGCATCGGTTATCACCGCAAGCTTTGCGGTGCAATCCGGGTGAACCAGCAGTGCTGCTTGGGCCAAGCTTTCTTTGCAGGCGTTGAAAGCCTCCAACGTGTCGTCTGCCAAGTTGATAGGGTGCGATCCCTTGACACTGCCAGTCAGCAAAGCATGCAATGGGGCTTGAACTTGAGCTGCTTTAGGAAGGAATCTCCTGTAAAAATTTAACATACCCAAGAATCGTCTGAGTTGCTGTACATTGGTGGGTGGAGGGAACTGCTTAATGGCTTGTACTTTTGCGTCCAGCGGTTTGGTGCCACGCTCCGAGATATGATATCCTAAGAAGGTTACCTCGCTAGCCCCGAAAACACACTTGGACGTGTTTACAAGCATGCCATACTCCTTGAGCCTTGTAAAAACAATGTGAAGGTGCTTCTGGTGCTCACTCTCCGTTCTAGAAAAGACTAGAAAATCGTCTAAATAACAGTAGACGAAATCCAGGCCCCGGGTCACTTCATCCACAAACCTTTGAAATGTTTGTCCCGCGTTCCTCAAACCAAAGGTCATGTACGGGAATTCGAACGCTCCAAAGGGTGTGGTGATCGCCGTCTTCGGTATGTCCTCTGGATTTACTGGTACCTGATTAAAGGCCTTCACCAGGTCAAGCGTGCTGAAGACCTTACAGCCAGCTATGCTGTGGGCAAAGTCATGCAGGTGCCTAATTGGGTATCGGTCGGGCACAGTACGCGCGTTCAGCATCCTGTAATCGCCGCAAGGGCGCCAGCCATTGTCCTTCTTCGGAGCGAGGTGTAAGGGGGATGCCCAAGGACTATCCGAAGGACGGGCTGTGCCATTAGCCAGCATTGACTGAAACTCTTGGCGTGCGATTTTTAGTTTGTCTGGAGCTAGTCGGCGAGGAGAACAGTAAACGGGGGGACCGGGTGTGGTGCGGATATGATGTACCGTGTTATGTGGAGGAGTGTTACGGTGTGTACCAGCTGGTCGAGTTATCTCCGGAAACTCATCTAACAGTCTGTGATACCGGGTGTCGCCTGTTGAGACCTTTACAGAATGTACGTGTTTACATAAAGCAAAAGAAGCTAAAGCAGATACAGATGTAGTGTTGTCAATTAATTTCTTATTGCGACAATCTACAACAATATTATAAAAATTAAGAAAATCTACACCTATAATTGGCTTTGTCACATCAGCAACTACAAAGCGCCAAGCATACACTCTACGTAATCCCAAATCTAAATCGAAGTGTACATAACCGTATGTTGCGATGTTGGAGCCGTTGGCCGCAGAAAGCTCGAAGTTGCTCCTAGTTCGACGATCTCGAAGTGATGACCGAGGGAAGACACAGAGGTCGCTTCCGGTATCGACCAGAAACTGCGTCTTCGACGATCGATCGGTCACGAAGAGGCGACCAGTAGATGGGCAATGTTCAGTCGCCATTAACGATTGCCCCCGGCGTTTCCCGACTTGAAGTCACAAGGCTGGTTACACTTACTGGCCTTGTCACCAAACTTGCTGTGATACCAGCACAGCGGGAACTTTCGGTAATTGGAGTTCGACCGCCGCCTCGACGATGATCTGCTTCTGGGACGACTCAATGACTGGTATCGAGCCCTGCCGCTCCTTTCTGAAGATGTCAGACTCTGCATCTGCCTCCTTAGTTCTGCGATCTCTTTCCGGAGTTCGCCAAGAACTGAACTGGGCACGTCGCTAACAGCAGCTACTCTGGGAGTCGATGTGGCGAGATCATGAACACGATCCGCTAAGTCCGCCAGGTCATCGATGGAGCTGGAAGATGGTTGCCCGGCGAGCACAGTCTGGACGCCATGTGGAAGACGGCTGGTCCAGATCGTCTTCAAAAAGTCATCGGTAACAACTACTCCTGCGAGGCCCTTGAGATGACGCAGGAACTGAGACGGCTTGCGATCTCCAAGCTCTTCGTGCATCAGAAGTTGTTGCAGCTTCTTCTCGTTGGATGCCGAGAGCCTCTTTATTAATTCGGCCTTCAATTTGCCATATTTGTCAGTTGCTGGTGGGCTGATTATTACATCCTTTACTTCCCTCGAAAACTTGTTATCTAACTGACTAATGACATAGTTAAACTTCGTTAGGTCACTAGTTATCCCGGATATGGCAAATTGACCTTCAACCTGGGCGAACCAGATTTCAGGCTCCTCGGGCCAGAATGGTGGTACGCGAACGCCGACTTTATAGACTTCGGTCCGATCATGGGAACTACGTCCGGCATTTTTCTCGTCCGCGTCAATGGACCCGCGCACCGTCGGGGAGTGGCTATGTGCATCTTTGAAATCCTTGTTCATGTTCGTAACGGGGTCACCAATTTAGTGGTGTCAGTGGTGGTTAAAATAAATACGTCCCAACTTACAGTTTTAGGTGTATAATGTCCACACTACCAACACAGTACAAAAGTCACAAAATATAACGAAGGAGAATAGGTTTCACAAAGCACAAGCACAGATAATAGTTCACAGTTCGGAAGATGAAAGTTAGAAGGAACACAAATAAAATAGCAAGCGTAGCACATAAAACATATAAGCGAATTAAGCGGCGAGGAGAAAGCGAGGTCTGAGCGTCAAGAAAAGCAGCGTGCGCTTCGCGTCGTTAGGGTGTCTCGACTGGCCTACGTGCGCAGGCGGCGCCCGGTCGTCTGCGCTGAGTAAATACTTCGTACATAGCGAAACAAAGGACGTTATATGCGCGCGCGGTGATGCGCGTTTCCAACGCACGATTTTGTGGTTTTGCTAAACGTATTGAAACGACGAGCTGATATGAATTCACAATAATATTGTTTAAATTATAATTAGATATTTTAGTACTGTTTTATTATGTTAATATTATTATTGTTATTTTAGTGTATATATTAATTGTATGTGTGTGAATATTATTATTGTTATTTTAGAGTTAATATTAATTGTATGTTTGTAAATATTATATGTGTGTGTGTGTGTTTGTGTGGACGAAAATAAAATTTAAGGAAGTCACCTACAAGTACAACAAGTTTCGTTAATTTGCTCCAAGCAACGTAGGGAAACATTTCTCTAAGCAAAAGTTACCTACGACGTAAAATTTACGCTAAAATAGACCTAATTGACAGTTTGACAAGCCAAGAATCGCTAATCTAGCGATCACTCAAACATTGAAGATAAAAATTCACACAAAATGGCGAT